>JACDOX010000208.1:909463-926446 GCA_014549065.1 Cardinalis cardinalis | reverse complement strand
GGTGGAGATGGACAGGGGCAAAGCTGCTCCCCTGGACAATTCCTGGTGGAGATGGACAGGGGCAAAGCTGCTCCACTGGACAATTCCTGGTGGGAGGGGAACATTCCCACCATCCAGAGTGTGTGAGACTTCCAGCTCAGAGCAGGAAAGAGCCTTGGGGTAGGTCAGTCTGCTGCTGGTGTGAGAATGAGTTTTTCCCTCATTTGATGATCGAGGACCTGAGCCAGTCCCCCAGTTCACCACTAAATGCTCTGATCACCAGTCTGGAGCTTTCTCAGAGTCCTGATTTTGACCAGAACTTCCAGCCCAGAGCCAAGTAATGCTTTTCTGTGCATTCTGAGAATTCTCCTAAGCCAGACACTCCAAATCTTGGAGTAACTGCATGTACTGAGACYTGTGTTCAGTTAACCCTGTCTGACAATAACGGGAGCACAGAAAACAGCCCAGTGAGATTGCCCTGCAGGATCATTTCCTGGGTCTTGGGGAGATAAATAGAGGAAAATTTTGATTAAAAGACAAAAATAATTAAAATGTTTGCATGGGCTCCTCCCACTTTTCCTCAGCTTTAACAATCTCTTTTYCCCCTTTGTTTCTGTGGAACAAATTATCTGGGCAACTTCAGTTTTCCTTCAACAACTCTGCCAACATCTCCCAGTCAGAAAAGGCTTGTGATGTGTTCCTCATATCCTTAATATCTGATTAACTCTTCACTGATGATCTCCAATTTGGAAATCTTAATGAAACCAGGAGAAAAAAAAATAAAAGCCMTATCCATTAACCATTGCCCAAAAAAAAGACCAATTCCATTCCTGCTAAAGACAGCAATAAAGCACCTGCTGTTCTGCAGGGACTTGGAATTTGACTGAACAAACCTGAAAATGTATGGGAATGTTTCCCCACTGTGGTTTAAAACAGATTTGTAACATTTTCGATGAAATTTCCAGYTTATATAAGTAACAGGAGAATTCTAAAGAGGTTTCACTTTGAAAACTAGAAGACAGTTTTTCTTGCTTACAATGCTTATTCTTTCTAGCTTATGTTGAAATAAAAAGTATTTCATTACTTGTAAAGATTCTCAGTGTTACTCTATGAAAAATCACTTTGCACTTCAGAGTTCCAAATGTGCTGTAGTTAAAATGGCTTCAGGATATCTGAATCAAACAGAAGGGTGCTTGGGACAAAAATGAGGGGTTAATTCTTCCTTCCCCTCTGAGGCAGAGCCAACAGGGCAGAGATTGTGCATTTACCTCACTCAGCTCTCTCACACTACTCGGTGGCAATGCCAGTGCCCCCCTTTGGAATGATTTAGGCAGGATCTGAAGGKGTGTGTGCTGTAAAATGGAATTAATACACTGGGAAAAGGACAATAAAATGCCTCTAGGATGGCCTTATAAATCGAGGGATACAGAGAAACATAAAACCAACATGAACCAAAGGATTGCCAAGCCAGAACGACCCTGAAACTGCTTTTCCTTATGTTTATATCCATGGAAGGCACTTCCCCAGCTCAGTCCTGGCTCTGAACCTGTGCTTTGCTCACACCCCCAGGCTGGCCTTGCCAACCAACCCCAAAGCACACAAAGACAGGTTCAATGGCAGAAAGATCTACATACAATCATTGATTTATTTTATCCTCGTGTCTTCTTAATTAAAAATAATTCCAACAGAGAGAGAAAGCAAGCCCTGTGCAGGAGGGCAGCCAGCAGGAGTGGATCTGTTTCCAAACCAGCACCAAACTCTGACCCTGACTCTCCAGATTCCTCACTAAGACTTTTTCCTGCTTCTGCAGAATGAGATTCTGAGAGTTGCCCACTGGCATGGGCCATCCTTGGGAACTGCAGCAAGCACTATTCAGAGGCTCTCGTTTCTGGCAGCAAGCCTAATGTTATCTTTGTTTGCATAATATAGCATCTACATAGAAAACACATATGGATCCCTATTTCCCCATCCTTTGARCATGCAGGATGAATGCATTTAGGCATGCAAGACGTTCCAGATCATTAAAAGTAGAGAGTAAAAGGAGAAAAATCAAACCAAGGATTACACAGTTTTCCTACAGTGATGATAAATGGGAGAAGTATTTTGAAGCTATTCTTCTATTTTCTTTTGAAATAAGGTAATTGGACTCATTACCATAAAGCCTGCGGGTAAATTATTTTTCTCTGTAAGCTGGTTGCATTTTTTTTTGGAAAGGAAGTGTAATCATCTGAACACAAAGTTTTCTTTGAAGGATCTGTGCTGTGGCAGGAAGAGACACACAAATCCTAAAAGGTTACTCTGTTCTACCACTCCCTGGGAAAATTAAAATTTTAACTTAACTTAAAAGAAGTTCATTTGATTCCAAAGATAATTCTAAGCATTCCTCAGCTCCTTCCTGTCCTGGTTTAGAGGCAACCTAAGATTGAAGCCCTTCTGATCATAAGACAAGGTCCAGCTCTCTCCGTGGCTGGGCAGGGCTGGCTGGAGTGATGAAGCATTCTTGTGCAGATGGGATTGGGAGGGGACAGTTATCCTTGCTGTGACAGATTTTTTTTCTGATTGTCAGATAAGTGCCTGTCTGTTTACGTGTGGATCTTTAAAACACATCCAAACACTCACAACACCCAGTGGCCAACTGTTTTTTGTATTAGACCAGGGAAATTAAAAAAGAAAATGAATGAATGAATTCAACTCACCAATCTCTCTGACATCGGTGTCTTGTCTCCATCCGGCAAATGTTGTTCCAGAGCCAGCACAATACAATTGGCTATGATTGTAGCTAAAATCATGTATTCAAATGGAGTGGGGACCAGAAGTTAAAGAAGACACYGGACAATATGAGAAGAACCCCATCCAAATCCTGTTTCTACCCACAGAGTTGCATTAATTGAGCATTCTAAGGTTTCTCATATTTTTTTAACACATTTGGTCTCCTTGACTTCCTCAGTTCTTTCTGGGGTGTGTTTGGAAGAGAAGTAGGAAATTGGCACTTCTCTAAGACAGTTAGAGACTCACACAAGCTGAGCTGCTCAAGGAATCCRGGAGCAAGAAAGCAAAAGGTCCAAAGGAAATAAAAAACTATTAATACATATTGATTTTCAATGAGATTGATAAGCTAAATTGCCTCCAAATAGATTATACAACTAAACACCATCTGCTGAATTTTTCTTCAGAAACATTTAACTTCAGCACATGGTGCAAATAACTGATGGGCAGAAAAAGTTCAATTTAGAGTACCTACCCAGGTCTAAAACATGAATTACTGCTCGATTGCAATGCCCGCTCTCAGTGAGAATAAAACCATCAGCGCCCTTTGGGCATGTAGGAGGGAAGAAGGAAGGGAAAAGAATCCAAATCCAGCGCCAGGTCCCCCCTTGCTTTTTGTCACCGTCTCCCACCCTGAGCTGTACCGAGCCCCAGCTCTCCCAGGGTGGAGCCGTGCCACGGGCAGCAGCGGGGCCGAGGGCAGGAGATGGCTCCACTCAGCACTGCGGGGAGATGGACCCAGAGCATGGAGAGATGGAMCCAGCACCATGGGGAGATGGACCCAGAGCATGGAGAGATGGACCCAGCACCATGGGGAGATGGRCCCAGAGAATGGAGAGATAGACCCAGCACCAYSGGGAGATGGACATGCACCAYGGAGAGATGGACCCAGCACTGTGGGGAGATGGAACCAGACCATGGAGAGATCAAACCAGACCATGGAGAGAGAGATGGAACCAGCACCACGGGGAGATAGACCCAGGACTATGGAGACATGGACGCAGGACTGTGGGAAGATGGACCCAGACCATGGGGAGATGGACCCAGACCATGGGGAGATGGAACCATCACCACAAGGAGATGGACCCAGCACTGCAGGGAGATGGGCTCAGCACTTTGGGGAGATGGACCCAGACCGTGGAGAGATGGACCCAGACCGTGGAGAGATGGACCCAGACCGTGGAGAGATAGACCCAGACCATGAGGAGATGGAACCAGCACCACGAGGAGATGAACCCAGCACCACAGGGAGATGGGCTCAGCACCATGGAAAGATAGGCTCAGCACTACAAGGAGATGGACCCAGCACCATGGAGAGATGGAGCCATCACCGCGGAGAAAATGGAACCAGCACCAGGGAGAGCTGGGCTCAGCACCATGAGGAGATGGATCGAGGACCACAGAGAGATGGGATCAGCACCATGGAGAGATGGACCCAGCACCACAGAGAGACAGAATCAGCACCACAGGGAGATGGACTCTGCACCACGGGGAGATGGGCTCAGCACCGTGGGGAGATGGACCCAGCACCGCGGAGAGCTCAGCTCAACACCGTGGGGAGCTCCTCTGAGCGCAGCAGAGAGCTCGGCTCAGCACCAGGGACAGCGCCGAGCCGCGCTGCAGACACAACACCCCRGAGGGCTCCGCTCAGCGCCCGAAGAGCTCGACTTGGCAGCGTGGAGAGATTGGTTCAGCATCGCGGGGAGCTCAGCTCAGCACCGTGGTCAGCTCAACTCAGCACTGTGGCCAGCCTGGCTTCAGAACCGTGGTCAGCACAGCTCAACACCGTGATAAGCTCATCCTAGCACCATGGTCAGCTCAGCTTAGCTCAGCRCTGTGGCCAGCCTGGCTTCAGAACCATGGTCAGCGTAGCTCGACACCACGGTCAGCTCAGCTTAGCACCATGGTCAACCCGGCTTCAGTGCTGTGGTCAGCTCAGCTTAGCACTATGGCCACCCTGGCTTCAAAACCGTGGTCAGCTCAGCTCAACACCTTGATAAGCTTATCCCAGCACTGTGCTCAGCTCAGCTCAGCACCACCATCAGCTCAGCTCAAGCATTATGGTCAGCGGGGATACAGAGCTGTGGTCGGCTCGGCTCAGCACCACGGGCAGCTCAGCTCAGCACCGTGGCCAGCCCTGTTTCAGCACCGTGGCCACCCGGTTTCAGCACCGTGGCCAGCCCTGTTTCAGCACCGTGGCCACCCGGTTTCAGCACCGTGACCAGCCCGGTTTCAGCACCGTGGCCAGCCCGGTTTCAGCACCGTGGCCACCCGGTTTCAGCACCGTGACCAGCCCGGTTTCAGCACCGTGGCCAGCCCGGTTTCAGCACCGTGGCCAGCCCGGTTTCAGCACCGTGGCCAGCCCGGTTTCAGCACCGTGGCCAGCTCAATCCAACCCCGCGGACAGCGCCCGGCCCCGCCCGCCGGCCCCGCCGCTCGGGCGCGGGGAAGCGCCGGTGCCTCCGCCGGTCCCGCCGGCTCCGCAGCACTGGGGGTCCCCTCCCCACATCCCCCGGAAAATGCAGCCGAATCGCCCAAGAGGCAGGGGAGGGAAAGCCTGAGCCTACCCGCGCAGTCAGGGCGATGCTCTGCCTGCCACCGGGGGTTTGGGGCTTGTTTATCCAGATTTAAATGMAGGGAAGGAGAAATGGATGAGAAAATGCAGCAATCGCTGGGATTGTACAATATGGACAGAAAGATCAATACGTGTTTGTGTGTGTTCGGAGAGAAGGGAAGTGCATTGACTCCACTGGTGTATTTTTCCTGTTAGCCCCTCAGGAAGTGAAAACTGGGGAAGTCTAAGCAGGAGCTGGCCTGTGTGGTAACTGAAAGTGTTGCTAGGAGGCTGGGAGGAGGCCGTGCTGCTGTTAGCTGAGGATTAATAGGGGTGTGATATGAAATGAAAAGAAAACAACCGGCTCCCCTGAGACCCCCAGTGTAAAGCACTCCTGTACACACACACACAAAATCTGCTCCCTGGGAGCCTCAGCCTGCTCCCCTCTGCTCCCAGCTTACAACCATCATTCCGAGCAAAGCCCCCTTCTCACTGCAGCTCACTTGGCCTGGGAGCTGGGTCTCAGACAGAAAGCATCTGCCCCTTTCACAATACAGCAGATGATCCCTCTCCCCACTTACTGCCTCCTTCTGCCACAAGGCTTTGCTAATTTTAATTTTTTTTTTTCGTGCAGCCTAAGCTTAGGCTATGCACCTAATCGAAGTGCCATGATTCATGTTGATTCAAATGGATTCCGGAGGGGATGTGCTWAAACCGAGCTGCAATGATTGCATTCCTGGGATTTACCTGGGCTCTCAACGTCCCCTACTATCAATGCAGCTTCAATGCTAAGGTGTCACCATTTTTATCCCACATTTGTTCTTCTATTCACAGGAATACAGAAGAGTTGAAAGGCTCCAAGAKGGAAATAAAAATCACGATTCACGGGCACGAATCTCACAGAACCTGACTTGAATTGTAGGAAATGTCAATCCATGCACCTGTACATCTCACCCCTGAAGACACCCTGGCTTACACACACCCCTGGCATCAAGCACACCCAAAGGACCCTCGGTGCTCCCACAGAAGCAATTCCCCGATTCCCTGATTATTCCCATATTCCCACTGCCACGGCCGTGCATCATGTCGGGCACACGGCTCCCGGCACACACACCCATGGCACAGCCCGATCGCACCGTCTGCAGCAGCAGCAGACACTCGCCCTGCGCTGCCTGGAGGGGTCTCTGCCCCTCAGCCTCCCTCTCCCCCTCCCCACCTTCCCCCCGTGCCCACACAGCCTCCCTGAAAGGATATGGCCACTCTGTTATTCGCTTGGCGTATTTCCGTATAACATTATCTTCACTGAAGATGAAGAGGGATCTGTTGACTGTGAAGCAGTTCTGTTTGACAGGGATGGGGTTGTAGAGAGCCATAGTCCTGGCTCTCTGAGCCATCGACTGTTTATACATCCTTTGGCCGGCTTGGGGGCCACCTTGCCGGCTGCTCCCTCTTCCAGCCCCGGCCGGCCCTCCACCTCCATAGCGGGTTGGCAGATCATCCCCAAACCGAGCCATCCTCGCAGTGCACGGAGCCGGGCGCTACAATCCAAACTGGCAGCCGAGGCGAGAGGAAGACGCATCACAGCGCGCAGCACTTCTCCCTCCGGGGGCTTCAGTTGCGGGATCGGGATCGATCGCGGCAAAAATAGATCGATATATAAGAAAACAAAAAATATCCCTTTTCCTTCCTCCACCCCCTGCGCTTCCCCGCCGCTGTGGCTGCCCGGGGGTAGGAGGAAGGCTCCGGGGCTCCGCTCACCTCCCCGCACAGGTGGCGTCTCTCCGGCCCGACCTCATGGCCGGGGCGGCGCGGGGTGGCCGCGGTGGCCGCGGTCCCTTCGGCCACGGGGCGCTGGGCTGGGAAGGGGCTGCGCTGCTGCCGTGCCCGCCGCGGGAGCGCTCCGCCGTGCCCAGCCCAGCCCGGCACGGCTCCGGCACGGCCCGGCCCCGCCGCATGTGATGCCCGGAGCCAATCGGCCGCCGCGGCTCCGCCCGCTCCAGTCACCGGCGCCGAGGGGCGGGCGGGGAGGGAGGAGGGAGCCGGCCCGGCCCGGCCGCCGCCGCCCACCCCGGTAAATACGGCGGAGCCGCGGCCACTCCCCGGGGAAGGAGGGTTCGATCCCCCCCTCCCGCCCCTGCGCAGCGCTCCGCGGGCGCGCAGAGCCCCAGCCGGGGGTGCTGGGCTCCGATGGGTGGGGGGCACAGGCGAGGCAGCCCCCGCGCCTGCGCGCCGCCGCCCAGATGTGCGCTGCCCAGATGTGCGCTGCCCAGATGTGCGCTGCCCAGATGCGCGCTGCCCAGATGTGCGCTGCCCAGCTGCTGCCCCCGCGGGTGCCCCGAGGCGCGGCGCGGGCAGCGCAGCTCCCGTCACCTCGGCACCCGCAGAACCCCACGGGCGGGGGAGTCACAGTAAAAAATGGGGTTCGGGGCTCGGGGGGTGCCCAGCTGGCAGCCCCCGGGGGCTCGGGGCGGGCACGGGCGGTGCGGCGCGGGGGATGCGGTGCCCGCAGCGCTCACGGCGCCGGGCACGGGCGGGGATGTGCGGCACGGGCTGGCTGCGAGCGGAGCTGCGCCCTTGTGCACAACTTACTTTGTTTCTCCTTGGTTTGAATGACTCCTGCGGAGCGCTGGATACCTTTAATCCTGTATTTATGGATGAAATCCTTTAATMCTGTTTATTCCAACACCCTCTGTTGCTCCCCTCCAGCACAAGTCAGAGAGATAACTCCTCCTTGTTCCTGGAGCGCCGCACGGCAACAGACACTGCAGTAGCTGGCGAGGAAATGCTTTTGCATTTTAGGCTAAATTTGGGGTAGAAACTATTAACTTTRAGAAGGGACCCCTCGGAGAAGTCAGGGCTGTCAACAGGGGGACATTTTCACTTCCTCCACAGCAAGGAAAGCCTGGACTCTGCCGCTAATGTGTTTTTTGCCTTAGTCATCCAAGCTCAGTGCAAAACCAGCCCACCGACCAGACAAGCCTGGAGCAATAACATCTGCTGGCTTCAGGAGCCAGTCAGAGGGCTGGCAGCAGCCACAAGTGACACAAATAAGGTCTGGCAAGACGCAAAGGGTGACTCTCCGGAAGGAACCGGCTCCTTACGCCGGGGCTCGGTGTCTGAAGCGCTCTCGCACACTGCAGCACAGGCAGGAGACGCTCCCGGAGGCGGCACCGGCAGCCGAGGGGAGCCAGGAGCGGCTCTGAGGCACGGAAAGCAGCGAGGGAAGGAGGTGAATCACATCCTGCTGCCTCCAGGGTCGCACGCAGCAGGARCCGGCAGCCCCCGGCACCGACAGGGGTCTGCGAGCCCTGCCGAGCAGGACAGCGAGAGCAGCTCCRGTCTGCAGCTTCCCTTCCCCTGCACTTGCTGGCAATGCAACAAAGACCTTTYCCCCCTCCCCAGGTCTGGGTAATTTACAGGTTAAGCTGAGTGCTGGAGTCTTGGGGAAAAGCTTTGCCCGGAGACAGATGCTGGAGTGGTTCAGCATCCCTGCTCCACTCAGGCAGACCCTGGGCAGACATTCAAAGGAGTGTTTGCCCCGAGGATCCCCACCCCTGAGCACTGCTGAGCTGATCCACACAAATGGGAAAGTTCTCATATTTTGTGGATGGAGAAGGAGGGTGCAGGGAGCTCTTCTTTCTTTAAAATTTTCCCTAAAAAACGCCTTTATTCTCACAGCATTGTATCCTATGATGGATTTATCTTTCACCTGAAAGTCAAGGTTCCCCCAGCTGACTTATTTACTCGTTTCATTTTTATTAAACTAACTTACTTACTTAGTGGTTTAATATTTCACTTTTGTGCTTCTGGCCACTACATCTCCTACATCCTTTTTCAATGGAAAAAACTGACTTTTTCTCAGTGACTACTAGAAGAGGAAATGCCATTTTCAATAACCYCTCACCTCTCCAGATGGAAATCAGTACATGGAGAAAAAAATACATTGGTTTCCAAAATCTTCATCCTCCTGTGCTTACAGAATCAGGGGGATGGATGACACAACAGCTCTGAAAAGGAAAAAAAAAATAAAAAGAAAATAAAAAGAAAAGCTGTCTTTTGCATCGGGTCTTATTGAGAATCAGGGAAAATCCTGACCTCCACATCCCCTTCTCTCCTCCTACAGCCACCAAACCGCCCTGCCTCTCCCAGAACAAACTCCCCACCACAGCACTGCAGTGAAATCAGCAGCCAGGGCAGTGGGGGTGTTCGTGACAGTGAGAAAATGATGTGAGCGTGTAGTGAGGATGCTCTGTTAAACCAGTTTGCCCTTTCCTCAATCTGCATGCTCAGGGCTTTTTCCCTGGATTGTTTTTTTCACACCCTAAGGAAGATCACGCAGACCTTAAGCACTGAAAGACTTAAAGAGGAGAAGGAGATTGCAATTGCAAGGATTATTTGGCTTTGGGAGGGGAAGCGTCAGGATTTAGTTGGGCTTTTTAAGATTAGGAGAAAAGCAGRGGAGTTAAGAGAAAGCAAAGAATTTGGAGCACTGAAACAGGTCAGACATCCATAATCTCCCATTACGGGAGGGCAAAGAGCATTCCATGGAAAATTCTAAAAGAGGACTCGGTCAKGAGTGACTCCTCCTCACAAGCCCTGAAGACAGAGGTGAGTAAATCACTCTGCTCTCCAGCACAGCTTAGCAAGGAGCCTTCCTCCYCTCTGAGCAGCTTTGCCAGGCAACCAAGCGTTCCCCTGGACTTCCACTTCCAGCCCAAGCCTGAGGCAGGTGACTGGGCTTAATGGAGCAGCACTTCCATCTGCCAAGGCACAGTCAGGGCAGAGAAAATGGCCCAGAGTGAGGGGCAGCAGTGCTCCTGCCAGGGCCTGGGACACTGGGGCCGTGGAGAGCACCCCTGGTCTGTTTGTTTGCCCCATCAGGACAGCTCCCAGGAGCTGCCGGGACAGTCTGCATCCATCTCTGCATCCATCTCCAGAGGGGTTTCTGGGGAAATCACAGAGTGGATTTCCAGCCTGCTGTGCTCCAGATGCTTCCAGCATGAGGGAGAGTGGCTAAAATTTAGGGACACAGCCCCAGCATCCCCCTCTGAGCAGAACAGAGGGGGGACATTTGCAAAAACAGCAGCAGGAAAGAAGATTTCTTCCTTTAAGAGAAGAAAGGACTCCCACCATGCCCTGACTTCCCTGGATCCTGCCCTACACCTGGAGCAGCTCAGAGGGAAGGTCGAAGCTCTCCAGAATACCTTTTGTCCAGGTGAGCTCAGAATTTACTTATTTACTCAGAATTTACAAGGCTGAGGAGCAGAGGAGCCTTTTTGATCCCATCTTGAGGCTCTGGATCCTGGRTATTGCCAAGCAGAGCAGCTCCCAGGAGCACCTTTCCTTTAAAAATAAACAAACACCACAGACTGCACATCTCCTTCCAGCCCACAGGAAGGTTCAGAGCTTCAGGCCAAGAAAAGCAGCTTCCCAAGGTGCTCCTGGCCAGGGGCTCCTGCTCTCCTCACTCCCATTTTGCACCAGCTGTGCTGGAGGAGAATCCTGCTGCCATGCAGGCAGAGGAAATTGTTAAAGCTGGCACTCAGGTCTGCCAGAGGATGTAGAATGGCTTTGTGTAAAATCCATGAGGAAGATGTTCTGATATTTTCTCCAGAATAAGAGAGTGAACAAAGGGAAAGGAGGTCTTTTGAAGATACAGCTCCTCCTATGCAAGTCCTGATCATGGCATTGTTTAGTGTCCCGAACCCCCAGGGCCAATTTGTGGCATTCACGTTTTCTGAAAAATCCCCTCACCCAGGATTTTTGTCCTGGGAAGCTGAGAAGCCTCAGAGAAAAAGGAAAAAAGGAAAAACAATTCTTCTCTCATTTGCTTCTCCTGTGCTGTGCTCATGTGGAATGTGTTTGGAGATTGTTTCCCCACAGGTGATTGTTCCATTGCATTCTGCTGGGAGTTGTTTTCACTCTTTGGCCAATCAGGGCCAAGCTGTGTCAGGACTCTGGAGAGAGTTAGAAGTTTTCATTATTATCTTTTTAGCATTCTGTAAGTATCCTTTCTGTATTCTTTAGTTAGTTAGTTTAGTATTCTTTAATAAAATATAGTATCATAAAATAATAAATTAGCCTTCTGAGAACATCAGATTCATCATCCCTGCCTTCATTGGGGCACCCCACAAATACAAAACCAATTACCCTCAGCTGCTGCACAAATGTGGAGCAAGAGAGACCCTGAGCTCATTGCTTGGGGTGGGGGCACAGCAATGCCACCTTGGCATGAGGGGCTGCACAGGCCCCCAGGCTGGAACCATCCCCATCCCACACAGCCCTGCCAGCCCACCTCAGACCAAGGGCAGCGTTTAAAGGATCAGCTGAGATGGATTTGAGGGAAGGGGAATGGAGGCAGAGTGCTTGGAGCCCAGAGCAGGGCAGGGAGAGAAAGCAGGAGCTGGCAGTCCCTGCTCAGCACCTTCCCTGGTGAGCCCCAGGGGAGCAGGAGCTGCTGTGCTCCTGCTGCTCCTCTTGAGCTCAATTCCTTTGTAGGTGGATCACGACTACAAACCCAGCTGCTGGCTGTGGCAGGAGCCAGCCGAGTTCAGTCCCAGGTAGCTCAAAAATGAGGTTTGCAGCTCAGAAAATACTTCAGCAAGCAGGATCAATGTCTGAACAGCACCTCACAGGAAAATTCACAGGAAATAAGCAGGAAATCACAGGACACAGGGACACAAAGCTGCCCATGGGTTGAAGAGGGACATGACACCTCAGTGGTGCTCAGAGTTCCCTTCTGAGCTGCAGCACCAGCAGAACAGGGTTTGTACACAGACAGTGCCTGTGGCAGGAAGCTGTGAGAAGATGAGAGATAAAAGGGACTTAAAAGTATATCAGGCCTCATATTCTTATTTTTCCACAGCATTTCTAAGATCATTTCTACCCCATTGGTCTCAAAGACCAGCCAGCAGGAAAAGACAACTTCACACCTTCTCTTCCATTATTTGGACCTCAATTTAACTGAGGACTTGATCACCAGGAGAGGGAGATTTGGGGAGTCTTTGCCTGTCTTTCAGTACGTATCTGTCTGTGGTAAATGATTAGACATCTAATCCTCCTTAAGATTCAGGTCTCTCCTCTCCTTAGGCTCTTCTGAACATTTGCCTGGATGCTTCTCAGCATCTCGATGTCAAAACAGCTTTTCAAATCCGACTTTATCTGAGCTTGAGTCGTGTACAGGCTCAGCTCTGCATGAGCTTCACTCTGGAAATCCAAGAGGCAGGAGCATCCTGAGAACCGACAGAGCACCAGGTCCAGATCTGTGGCATTCACATTCCCTGAACATAATTCCTTCACCCAGGATTTTTCTCCTGGGAAGCTGAGAAGCCTCAGAGAAAAGGAAAACAATTCTTCTCTCATTTGCTTCTCCTGTGCTGTGCTCATGTGGAATGTGTTTGGGGATTGTTTCCCCACAGGTGATTGTTCCATTGCATTCTGCTGGGAGTTGTTTTCACTCTTTGGCCAATCAGGGCCAAGCTGTGTCAGGACTCTGGAAAGAGTCAGGAGTTTTCATTATTATCTTTTTAACATTCTGTAAGTATCCTTTCTGTATTCTTTAGTTTAGTATAGTATTCTTTAATATAATATAGTATAATAAAGTAATAAATTAGCCTTCTGAGAACATGGAGTCAGATGCATCGTTCTTCCCTGCCCCGGGGCTCGCCGTGAATTT
This sequence comes from Cardinalis cardinalis, assembly GCA_014549065.1. Lineage (NCBI taxonomy): Eukaryota > Metazoa > Chordata > Aves > Passeriformes > Cardinalidae > Cardinalis > Cardinalis cardinalis. The sequence continues at coordinate 913,472 of JACDOX010000208.1, read as the reverse complement.
ACAATACAGATCTGGAACCAGATGGGCCAAAAAGCCAGAGAAATTTGGGAATTTCACCAGTCACTTTGCCAAAGRTTAAAGCAGGCTGAAGACCAAAACCCAGCCCCTCTGTGCTTGTCCCCCACAGGAGTTTGCTGGACATTACTCAAAGCTCCCAGTGCATCAGGTGTCAAATGCCACTGCAGCAGGAGTCACACCCTGCCTGGGTTATTTTCAGCATTACCATTGATTAAACACTGAGAGATTTTCGTCCTCTCAGTGGTGGGCAAGAGAAACTTTTTAGGCACAGAAGAGAAATGAACAGCCAGGRAAACAGCTCCATGCTCACAGCTGCCAGGTTTTGGGATGAAATGCCCAAAGTGCAGGATAGCCCAGCTTCCCAAATGCCTCCAGAGGTTTGAAGRACCTGGGGACTGAAGACCACGCAAGGAGAGCACCACATTTCAAAACCTTCTCCTTCCCCAGCTGGAGGACGGCTGTGGCTGTGGAATTGAGGGAGAAAATAGAGCCCTGCAGCTGCCATGCAGGTTTCTGCACCCAACAGCTGCAAAAATGTGGCCAAAATGTGTTTGCAGCATCAGTGATCAGGCTCTGGCTTATGCCACACAGCTGAGCAGGGTGTGGAGGGGGAACAGAGAACCACTATGGCGTTTTCTTGTACTAGAAAAAGACCCTTTGCTCTGGAGCAGCTGAAACCAGCTGGATGGGCAAGCTCAGCTCAGAAGGCATCACCATGGAGCAGGAACAACCTGGAGCAATGACAGGAGTGATTTCTGCAGCTGCAGTCACTGAGAGTTCACCTTCATCCTTTGGAAACAGTGGTCCAGCTCAAGCCAGGGTGGTGGCACCCACCTCTCACAGCACCAGCTCTGCAGGAAAACACCACAGGGAAATGTTCCCAGGACTGGCTTTGAAAYCACCCCAAATATTCCCATTTTCAAGTTGGTTTGGGCCTTTTTAACCACAAAAGGGAATAAGGTTCAGTGCCACCTGGTCAGATGGCAGAAAACAAGGATCAGTTTCCCATWTGGGATCCTCAGTTCATTATGGCATAACCAAAATGGATCATGCACGCAAAAATGTGGGCAAGATACCTTAACAATTGGGTATTTAATGAACTTTTCCTGGATGAGGTTGCAGATACCTTCACTCACATGTGACATACASAGAAGCAAAGCCAGGGCAGGGGTAACTTCTGCCCTTTTCTGCAGGAGCTGGAGTTGTTGTGGCCGGTGTGTTGCTGTTTGTGCTCTTACAGAGCTGAGGTTTGCTGAAACCAGGGCCAGGACACCTGGGGGTCCCCAAGGCTTTGTGATGAGCACTTCTAACACCCCCGAGCACACAGCCACACCTCCAGCCTTTAAATCACCATTTCCCCCATCTCAAAGCAGGCACCAAGGATCCTTTGCTCGTGTTTTCTCTGTTTCAGCTGCTCGGTGATCCTGCGATGTTCTCTCCTCCTCTGCAGAGTGCTCTGCTCAGCGAGGCTTCAAACCCTCCCGGGACCTGCAGTCCACCTAAGACACCAATTCAAGGTCTGATGAAGTGCTCAATGAGCTGCAGTTAATGGGGGAATGCTGTCACTCTGTCTGGGACTGGCTCAGGAGCCATGCAGCACACGCAGATAATAGGAATCTTTTTTWAAAAAAAGCAATGCCCACTGCACAGCCTTCTAAATCTGAAAGGTTAATGCACACGGAAAGGGAGAAACACAATAAAAAGCTCTGCAGCTACAGATTAGCCCTCACTTCCTAGAATCTGTTATTGTTATAAAGATACTGAGAGGCAGGAGTAGGAGCTGGCTGCCCTACTTCCACTGCCTTGCCCTGGGAGTTGGGGTTTGGGTTCGCTTTTACGCCTTTCAGCCTCTCCCCCTTTTGTTTTTTCCAAACCTGCACTGAAATGCAAACGACAAGGACTTTGAGGAGCAACTTGAAATCTGAATAACATTGACAGGCAGGGAATCCCTTGGGGCGGGTTCGTGCTTTAGAAAGCGGCTCCCCTTACCCCAAACCAGGCAGGAGGCGGAGGGAGCCCGAGGCTGCTCCGGTGGAAGCCCCACATCCATCAGGCTTCGTTTAGCTCGGGTGCTCCGTGTTTGTTCAGCTAATGGTGAAAGTTATGTCCACACTCCCGTCTAAATTAAGTATTCAGCTATTTTACAGACACGGTAAGCCGGTCAGCCTTAGCCTCAGTAATTAGGGCTTACTGTTTAATTAATCTCTTGTGGTCACACAGAGTCTCTATCGCTCTCTCTGTTGGCTCACACGGCACCGGCAGGAGAGGCTGAGGAACAGGAGGAGTTAATCCCTTTAGCTGATCCCCACTGCACAGGCGGGAAGGAAAGGGGGAAGGGGAGCYGCTGTGTCTGGCTGATGGCAGAAGATCGGGATTAGAGGCAGTGAAACCGCTCGGGGTGCCCGGGGGCCGTGTCACAGCCGGCCGGGCACAGGGCACAGCCCCGGGGCTGCGGCGGGGAACGAGGGACCTGCCCCTCCTTGGCTGAGCTCGGGGAGCTGCCCTTCCCCCYGCCCGCAGCCCCGCAGCCTGCCAGGCTCTGTCCGGCAGCTGCAGCCCCAGGGACACCTGAGGAGCGCCAGCCCCGGCAGCGCCAGCCCGGGCAGCGCCACGGAACCAGCGCCAGCTGCAGCCCGAGGCTCAGGCAGGAGCCACGATTTCACTCGATGCCARCGGGAGCGAGTCAGAGCTCCTCAGGAGGTAGAATCACGGAAATTTTAGRTTGGAAAATGCCTCTAAAGTYACYGAGTCCACMCAGGGCTGCCAAGGCCACCATGTCCCCAAGYGCCACATCCACAGGACTTTTAAATCCCTCCAGGGATGGTGTCTTCACCACCTCCCTGGGCAGCCTATTCCAGTCCTTGACACCCTTCGAGAGAAGCAATTTTCCCTCATATCCAACCTAAACTTCCCCTGGAGCAACTTGAGACCATTTCCTACTGTCTAACCAAGGTACCGGGGGGAAGCAGAGCACAACCAAACACAAACATGGGAAAGCCCCAAAATCAGCTCCCAGGATACCGGAACAGGGGGAGATGGTCAATGGACCAAGATCACCGYATTGAGGTGCTAAATTAACAATGTGAGGAATTTATACGGGTTAGAGAGCCAGCAGGGAGGCGCTGAGAGGGTGCTAATTAGTGCCCATCCCAAATACACGAGCAGGTGATCACTCGCATTTTAAGGCGCTTTTCCCTTTCAGGATGCCAAGGAAAAGATTGCGGAAGCCCGAGAGGTCCCGTGGAGGGCCGGGAGCCCACGCTGAGCTGGTGGCCGAGGGACAGAAACCCAGCGAGGCTCCGGGCTCCTCGGGCTGCGCGGAGCTGCTGGGAGCGGACGGGAAAATACCTCGGAGGAAAATCATCATCTCCACCCTCCGCCCGCCGAGACGGGCACCCCTGGGACAGGAGCCGCCCTGAGCGCCAGCCCTGGCCAGCGGGAGCGCTGCCCATCCCTGTCCAAGCTCAAGGAGCGCCTGCATCCCGCAGCATCCTCCCCGCAGCCCTGGGAGCGGCGGGACCCGCTGGCTCTGGAGCCGCTCTGGAGCCGCATCCTCGGGAGTTTTCTGGGGCTCCAGCGCCCTCTGCTCCGGCACGGGCAGAACTGAAACTCCGCTCATCCCGCTCGGGGCGGTGGGGCAGGGGCTGGGGGCGCCACCCTCCCACAGCCGCGGCCGGGGGTGCCTTCCCTCGGTGCCACSCTGAATGTCACCCGCGGCTCTGCCCGCGCTCAGCCTGGCACCCAGCAGGGCGGCCTCGTCAAGGAGGCAGGTTTCTGTCCCAGACTTAGAAAGCGCAATTATTTGCAAGGGAAATCGCCGGCGGAGGTGTCCCCCAGGCGGGGCCAGGGGCACCGGGGGCATCTCCGCTGCCAGCGCGGCTCTGGCTCCATCGGGAGCGGGACACGGCCCCGGGAGCGGCGCTGGAGGGAGGGAGGAGCTGCCGGCTCTGCCACCCTGGGCACGGCCACACGCGGCTCCTCCGGGTGCTCA
>JACDOX010000208.1:892250-909218 GCA_014549065.1 Cardinalis cardinalis | reverse complement strand
GAGCAGGAGCAGGGCACCCACTGCCCACAATGAGCTCCTCCTCAAGGGGGAAAGCTTCTGGTGGAAGCTTCGTGCCTTCARGTCTTGAGAGAACCCCAAATTTAGGCAGCAGCTGGGCAGGGGGGACATCTGAACATCCCCACCCTAATCTGTACGCCAAGTTTCCAGCAGAATTTTTTCCTCCATTGTTAAACCCCCTCCTCTGTGGATGCCTGGACCCCCCAAACCTTCCCCAGGCCAGGAGAATCCATCGCAGCCTCAGCCAGGGACACGCAGGGATGGGGCATTTCCCTTCCTCCWCAGTGCACCCTGCCMGGAGCTCCTGATGCTCTGAAGCACMGGCACCATCACCTCCTCTGACCCAGAAAACTTGAGGACAACCTCGAGCAGAGAGAAAATAAATTCGGATTCAATAAATAAGCACTATAAGAACAATTCAGAATACACAGCCATGCCCTGTTGGGTGGTAAAGTTGCACCTTTCTTCATATTTCCCTCAGTTTTCCCCAGATAATCTCTTTGTTAGGCACTTATCTCTTCCCTTATACCCAGTACATGCTCAGATTGGGCTCCCAAAGTTTAAGCAACAACAAAACTAAGGGAAAAACCTGAAATGTTGCTATTTACACACACACATACATAAAATGTATAATATTATATATTAATATATAAAAATAAATATATATTAATATATTGAAATAAAATTATATATAATATTATATATTAATATATAAAAATAAATTATATTAATATATAATATTTTATATATTAATATATAGAAATGAATAATATTTATTTGTATATTATATTGTTGATATTATATATGATATATATTACTATATATCATATATATCAATATATAATATATTATATATGTTTATATATTATTATATATTATATATAATATAAAAATATACTTATCTATATAATATTTATTTTTATATATTAAAAATATTATGTATTATACATCTATAGTATCTATACTATATATTATACARCTATAGTATATATATTACATATATACACTATATACATGTAAATGTGTATTTACGTGTTCATAGCCTGGATTCTGCCAGGCCAGGCCAGGAYTCCCCTCAGAGCTGAGGGAGGGCTGGCAGCACTCCCCATGGCAGGGCTGTTTGGAGGAGGGACAGCCCCAAATCCCCAGGAACAGCCTCCATAAAACCCTGCTGGGCGCCCAGCAGGCCCTGGGGACGCTGGGGCACCAGCAGAGCCCTCAGGCGGTGCCAGCAGCGGTGGCACTGGGGCCAGCAGGTGAGCAGAGCCTGCTGCCACCCCCAGCACGGGGACACGGCGGGGTGGCACCCCAGGAGCACGGCTGCTGGCTTAGGATGCACTCAGGCATTATTTACCTGCATTACTGAGAGGGCTTAATTATTCCTCCTCACACCAGAGGAGACACTGAGAGCTTCYATTGCTCAGAAAATCATTTGAATCAGCAAACAGAGCACACGCCACCACCAATCATTTATTTCTTCAGATGGCTGAAGAGTTGGTGTTTCCAACCTCGCTGCCTGTGCCTCAACAGCACAGGCTGGCCCCAAAAGGAGGGAAAAACTGCCCAAATGCAGCAGAGCTGAGCAAGCTTTTTGCGGGGAGTGCTGCAGGAGAGGCCCAGCAATGCCAGAAAATGGGAAATTCGAGGAAGAAACCACAGCTGACCATTTCACAGCGCAAGAACTGGCAAGAAGAGGGGTTAAAAACARTAAACAAAGTGAAGGGCAGCAGATTTAGGACCATGAGGGCCATTTTCTCGTCTCAGCTTTGGCAGCAAGCGGAGCCCAGCGGTCAGAGAGGGGCCTTGAAGGGATCTGGCAGCTTTTCACTAAACCCACTGCCAGCTTCTGGAACACAAACACACTGTCAGGRGCCCTAAAGCATCTCCATCTTTAAAAACTGAGGCAAAGCTTTAGGGAGTGTTTGCAGCCCTGTGGGATTCCCACAAGGCACCCAAGCCCTGGAGCTCCAAGGCTTTTTRCATCAGACTGCAGGTTTTCCAAGACAAACATGAATATAATTCAGAAAACCTGTGGGATTCCAAAGGGAGGTCACATGCATTTTTAAAGGTTCAATTCAAGCCCATGCTTGCATTATTATWTCCATTACAAAGCAAATTCCATTAGATTATTTCTCCAGTGCCATCTCTTGGTTTTCTACAATTGCAGAAATTCTCCACGGTCATAAAATAACAAAAAACTCTATTAAGGTCTAAACCAAAAAATTCCAAAGCCCACATATTGAAAAACAAGGTGACCCCAACATCTGGGAAATTATTGCCATCTGATTCTATTGATTTAGAATATTGAACACTTGTTTTATTAAAACAATACTATATTACATGATAACTATATTAAAGAGAGAGATTATGTTATGTTACATTAATTATATATTATAATATATTAATAATATTAATTATATTAATTATATTATATTATATTATATTATATTATATTATATTATCTACTAACTGAAAAACTTGTTACTGTAGACTGAGTCTACACAGTTTGGACTTGATAGGTTAATTAACATAATTTCTACTAGAATTTAATTGCTAAATTTTTTTAGGTAAGCAATTTTTTTAACACATTTTACATGTGTAAAACACTAGGAGCAGCAAGCAGAGATAAAAATTGTTTTCTCTCTTTGCTTCTCTAGGAAAAAACTTGAGAGAGAGAATTATGTCTGTTCAGAGAATGTGAATGCTGCACCCACAGCCTCTGKCTCTCTCCTTGGCAGTTTCCCCATCTCAATCTGCTGGACTTGGGCTTTTCCTGGAGGAAGAAACCTGGGAAATGCAGGGAGAGCTGGTGCTGCTGGCCCAGCTGGGCAGGAGCCCATCCAGCACTTTCGCTCTGCCTTTCATGCCCAGTCTGATGTTTTCCTGAAGATCCAAGAAACCCCTGTGATCCTCAGATCAAATATTCCTTCAGTGAGCTTTGGCTGCAGCCAGGGCTGCTCCCCTCCCCAGGTTGGATTTTTGCCTCTCCCTCCTGTCGAGGGATGGTGTTTGCTGTTCCTTGGAGAAATCCAGATGTACAGCCAGGATTTGCAGCCCTGGCATCTCTGCCAGTTAAACAGAGTAATCACAGCTCCCAGTTCTTCAGGGAGGGACAGCTTCCCTGCCMGGGAACGGGGACTTCAGAATGCACTTGACATCCTCTCCTGGAATGGGAGCATTGGAGGGATGGAATGGAAATGAGAATTGCTCAGCTCCCAGCACTGCCACCACCCCAGGGTCATTTGTGCAGTGAGGAATGAAGGCCAAAACCACCAGGAGCAGGGGTCAGTCGATCACCAGAAGGGTTTGGTGGGAGCAGAGTCAGTTCTTTACAATTCAGAGCTGCAAGGACTGAGTTCAGAGCCACAGGAGCTCCTGCTGCAGCAATCCCCTGCTCAGATTTGGGGAGCTGAGCAAAGGTGGTGGCACCTCCTGCACGGGCAGCAAGGTTGTGGCAGTGTCCTCAAAACACCCCTGACATGTCCCTGCTGGTTTTGGGGGCTGAGCTGAGAGGGGACAAAGGGGAAGGGACCATCCTGGTGCTCCCAAAGCTGCCAGGATCACTCCCTGCTCCCAAAGAGCCCCTCAGGCAGGATTTGGGGGGACACAGCCCAGGTGAGCCCCACTGGACACAGGGCAGGAAAAGGGAGCCCAGCATGGAACAGGCAGCCAGAGCCACACAGACTGAGGCTGCTGTCCAGGGAGCAGCTCACCTTGCAGGAAAGGTGGTTCCCAAAAGCTGGGAGAGCTGGGAGCAGCATGAATTGAATCCCAGCAGCAGCAAAGGGCTCAAAGTGGGGCAGTCACCGGTGAAAGCAATCCCAAACAAACCAGCAAACATCCCTGAGACTGATTTACCCTGCCTGGGAAGAGGAAATCTGAGAGGAACGTGGCCATTTTACCCACACTGAGGTGTCACCCCACTGCTGGGATGGGGGACAGCCCTGTGGGATATTGTGAACAGTTCTGCTCTTCCATTTACTGCCAGCTCCAGCAGCCTACCCTGCAAACAGCAGGTCCAGCCCATGCTCACACTGCCTGTGGTGCTCACCCCTCCAGTTCTGAACATTTCCAAGGGCCTTGTTCATTTTATAGGTGATCAGAACAGCAATAACAACAGCAACACATCAGTATTGTAATCAGAAATTGGTTGCTTGCTCGAGTCCTGAGGCATTCAGTAACACCCAATATCTGAGCAGCCCAGTCACTGTTTAGAATATTTCTCTTTAGTGGGTCTGTACTGTTCCTATTTCAGAAGTTTATGAAAGGATTAGTTCTTGGGAACAGCTGCATTTCTCACTTCACTGAGAAATAAACACATCAGGCTGGCTCTGCAAGAGGCATGAAAGCAAAGGAGCTCAGTCCTTCCCACTTTCCTTCTCATCCCACCTTGGCTCTACAAGTCCCTGCTCAGGAAGTAATTGGGGTTTGGGACTGATCCCAAATATCACGGGATCATGGAATGACAGAGTGCTTTGGGATGGAAGGGACCTAAAAATTCATCTCATTCCACCCCTGCCATGGCAGGGACACCTCCCACTGTCCCAGGTGCTCCCAGCCCTGCCCAGCCTGGCCTTGGGCACTGCCAGGGATCCAGGGGCAGCCCCAGCTGCTCGGGGCACCCTGTGCCAGGGCCTGCCCACCCTCCCAGAGGGATTTTTTCTCATATCCAGATGAATTTACTCTTTTCAGTTTTAAGCTGTAGCTGGAGAACCATTGGCCTGCATCCTCATTTCTTCCCTTGTTTCCTTCTCCTCTTGTTATTTCCAGAAGGAACAGCCAGCAATAACCTTTGCCAAGCCCCTTGTGCTGTCAGGGACCTGCAGGACCCAGCCCATGTGAGGCTGCAATCCAGCAAGTGTTTGGCACCACAGGTCTGGGGAGTGGGGGGGGATTTTTCCTGGGCTGTGAATAAAACCAGCTTCTTAATTAAGCCCTGGATATTGATTTCATTTTCATCCTATTAACTGCCTTGCCCTACATGGGTTTGCAACACTCTGTAGGATTCCCCTTGCCCCCACTCTGTGTAGACACAAATTGCCAAGATAAAAAAGCTTCATTAGTCCCATCTACTCTTCAAGCACCCATTTCTTTATATTTTTTTTACTTTCAAGTGCTCATAAAAGAGGCTCCTTGACAGCTTCCAGACCTGCATCTCTCCAGCAGAGCGAAGATTCATGAACCAACATCAAGAGCTCAGCTACTTTGCAAAGAGCAGGAGGGAAAAAAGCCTCTGCAGAACCCCTAAAGAAACCCAATTCTGGGTTCCTCCACATGTGGGGAGCTGGAGGTCTCAGAACAGCAAAACCTCCAAGCTAATGGCACTTGAGGATCTTTTTTTGCTGGTAAACAGCAGCAACAATTTTCTTTTAAGCCCTGAGCCCCAGCAGAGCCTGAGCAGCTCCAGGCTGGGTCACCCTGGGTGGGAGCTGCCTTTGCTGATCAGAGAAAATCCAAGATTTTTGTGTTTCCCCCAACACACCCAGAGAGGGGAGAAGCCTTAGGAGGGAGAGGAGAGAGAGAAATATCAAATTAGAGAATGAAAACACAACAGAATGGAAAAGAGGGAAGACGATAAATCAAGCAGAAAAACAGTTTTCCATGATGCTGAAAACCAAGGGCACCAAAAGATTTGGGAGTTTTCTCTCAGAGGTTTTTGAATCAGTGACCATAAACCTCATGAACTTACATAGACATGGGGGCTGTGACCCAAAGAATTCATAATAAAAATTATAATTTTCAACCAGGAAGGAAAACAACCAGAGAGAAGATGTTTTCAGAGAAGAGGCATGGAGAGGTATTCAAACATTTGGGGGAGAGGAAAAAAACAAACCCACAACAATTTTTGAATCTTTATTGTCCCTTTTTTGGGCTGTTACAGGAGGGGACTGAAGGAATGAGAATGGTTTGGAAGCTCAGGGAAGATGTTCCCTGCAGGAACAGGGATGGATCTGTGGGGCTGATCTGTGCAGGGCCAGGAGCTGGACTTTGGTGATCCTCGTGGGTCCCTTCCAGCTCAGGATATTCTGTGATTCTGGCAGAGATTTGGGGAGGGTGAAACCCACACAGGCTGGTCAGAGCCGCAAAGCACTTCCCAAACCTCCAGTGCTTGAGCTTCCTTTGATTTTGAGCTGAAATCTCAGGAATTTTTAGCACTCAGTGATTAATAAATATTCCTGTGATCCAAATCTGGGCATTGCCCTGAAATGCAGCTGGAGAAAGCAAAGAGCCTGGTACTTGTTGGTCTCAATACCAGGGGCAGCTGCTTAGAAAGGCAAAGAAGAATAATCAAGAACCTGAAGAGTGAAATTTTCTCTACCACAAATGTCTGGCTTTAAAGCACCAGGGCTGATCTCCAGCCTTCTGGTAAAGCTTCACTTTGGGATCTGGGTTGTTTTTCCACAGCAGAGCTGAGCTGGATCATTTGCCCCATTCCAGGCACTGCTTTGATGTTTACACTGATTTAGGAATTAGCCTGGAAATCATTTTATGCGCCAAGAGAAGTGGCTGCAGGAGAGGCACCCAAGCTCTGCTTCACAGTCCAGATTCTTCCTTCTCTGTTCTGTTTCAAGAAGCAAAGCTCAATCACATCAAACCAGGCTCTCCTCAGGTCCAGTCCAGCCGTCAGCATCCCAGACATTCCCTGGAGCTGTGGGAGGATCTCAGCCCTGCAGATCCCTACACCAGGCAACACTTACTCCAACTGAATTAGCCAGAAAGGTCTGGAATGGTTAATTGGAATTATTTAGCCATAACGTTTTGCCCTTCTCCTCCTCCTCTGCCTGGTGTGGTGTTCTCCAAATTGAATTCCTTTCACAGACTCCAATATGCAGCAAAACTGTTGGTCCAGAGAAATGTTTCAGCTGGGGTGTGGCAGGGGGGGCTCCCAGGGACCCCTTGTGTGTCCCCCTGCTCTGCCCAGCACCAGCAGGAGCCAGGAATGGCAGGGGGAGATTCCTTCAGGGCAGGGCTGTGGGGTGAGAGGGATCAGCCAGGGAGCCCAGCTGGGGCAGGATCAGCACAGGAGCTCCCTGGGCAGCTGCACTGTCGGAGCATCGGGGGTAGCACGGTGGGGATGGATGGGGACCAGAGATCTCTGCAGCCAGGGCTGGAACTTGGGGTTTATTGCAAAGGGCCTGGGTGCAGGGCCCTGCTGGGAGCTGCCAGCCACAGCTCAGAGCAGGACTGAGAAGAGAGGGGGAGAGAGGATGAGAGGGAAAGAGAGTAAGAGGGTAAGAGAGCGAAGTTCCCATTACAATACAATAAATCTTCTTCTGTGTTGAATATTCTGATCCTCACTAACCAATCTAGTACAAGATACAAATCCTACAGCATTTCCATACAGCCTATAAGAATCATTACATTACCACMCTGTGYWACATTTKAAACCCTAMAAACTCCTCTTTGGGCCCCTTCTGCCAAGCTGTAGGGTCTGCTCTGACCCTTGGGCCTGTCTGCAAGCAGAGGGTGTTGTTCCATCAAAAGGGGATCACCTTCAGCCAGCCACACCATTGTTTTCCAGTTGTTCAGTAACTGAGGGATCTCAAAGCTTGCTTTCATTTCAATCTCACTTATAGTTTCCATATTCTCAAAATCTTTTGCCAGACAATCATATTGATAAGGCTTTCCTGTTTCATCCTCCCCAAGACTGCACCTCCCTTCCCACTGCACATCCAGGAGCACCTGAGCTGGCAGAACCACAGAACACCCTGAGCTGGGAGGGACCCACCAGGATGTAGCCACATTTCTCTTCATAGAGAAAAGCAAGACTTCTCAAGAATATTTCTGAGATTCACATTCTCTAAAATATTCTTGGCAAGTCGTGCCTTGCTTTTCTCTTGTGAAGAGAAATGTGGCTACACCAGGATCACCAAATCCCACTCCTGTCCCTGCCCAGCCCCCCCCAGCAGCCCCACCCTGGGCACCCCTGGCAGCGCTGCCCAAAGGCTCCTGGAGCTCTGGCAGCCTCGGGGCCGTGCCCATTCCCTGGGCAGCCTGGGCAGTGCCAGCACCCTCTGGGGGAAGAGCCTTGCCCTGAGCTCAGCCTGAGCCTCCCAAAGCTTAACCAACCCACACAGCCCTTGTGTGGCTTTTTTTTTTGTGCACACAATTTGTGCAGAATTATGGAAGCCTTGCAAATAACTAGGGAAAGCTGATTTTGCTTAGGCCAGTAGACCTTAAGCTCCAAACACCACCCAAACCACAGCAGATTTTTCCCTCGGGGGATGTTTCCACTCAAAGGACAAACACAGAGGCAGCAAACAGCCCCTTCCTGCAACAGCACAGGGTGGGCAAAGAGCAGAGGTGCAATGCCAGCAACAGGAGCTGCCACCTCCCGGGGGGGTGGGCACAACCCTCATTGTGAGGTGCTCCAGATGCTTAAAGGCAAAGCTTTGCACAAGGAAACCCTGCAAACATCAGACCCCAGGGCAGAGGATGCTGTTTGAGGAGATGGCTCACCTCAGCACTTCTGACAGCCCTTCTGGGGATCCTGTTCCACGAGAGCTGAACTGGGGGATCTGTGGTGCAGGAGGGCCCAGCACAGCAGCTGGGAGGGCACTGAGCATCCCAGGTACACCCAGGTCCATCCCAGGTACACCCAGGTCCATCCAGATCCATCCCAGGTACACCCAGATCCATCCCAGGTCCATCCAGCTCCATCCCAGGTCCATCCCAGATCCACCCAGGTCCCCCCAGGTCCATCCCAGAGCCCTGAAGCCCAGCCAGCCCCTGGGTTTTACAGCCCCTCAGCAGCAGATTTGCTGCACAGAGACACAAGGATGGAAGTTCCCAGCTAATCTTTTCCCGCAGTACAACAGCACTTCCATAGGAAATATCAACTGAAAAGAAATACCTGTTGAAACAATGGAGGATGTTTTCCAAGGGAGTTCTACAGCAGCAGCTTGGTCCTCTCACAAACTGATATTAAACCAGGTTTGCTCTTTATGTCCCCCCATATCTTTCCAAGCTTGCCCCCCAAATCCCTGATTTTCTTCTGTCTCCATGCGTGGTGGGGAAGTTCTTCTCTCCCAAGCACGTCCAGGACCCAGCACCTTGTTAATTGTTAATGATTTGGTGAGGGTTTCAAAGGCGGAAGCCCAAAACACCACACACCCGTGGGGAAATTATATTTATATTTAGATTTAATATCTATATTTAGATTTAGAATTAGGTATTTGTATATATTTATATTTTAGATATTTATATTTATATATTATATATTTATACTAATAGTTATAGTTGTTATAGTTATAGCTATAGTTTTAGTTAGTTATGGTTCTGTAATTTCTCTAGTGGAACTGAGGCAGAGGGAGATCTCCCGGCCGCTGAGATTTGCTGTGTGGAGGGTGCCTGGGGGGACACAGGGCGCTGACTGGAGCTCTCTAAGAACGCTCGAAACATCGCAAACCTCCCTGGGGTGAGCGAGGAGCCGGGGAGGGGATCGCGGACCCGCCACGGACCCCGCCAGCCCCGGGCAGGGCAGACCCAGCGAGCGATGCACNCCCTTTGGAGATTCTCTCCCAAATCTGCCCTAAACCAGGACACCTGGGGAAGGGAAGAGCATCCCAAATGCAGAATGCAACTTTTGCCATGCCCACAGCTCCCTGCCACCTTAACTCATCCCAAAGGCTCTGCTGGGCTCTGAGGAATTCTGTGGCTTTTGCCAACCCCTGTGGGAGGGGCAGGGGGGATCCACATGTGCAGCCCTGTCTGTTCCTGCAGAGCCACAGACCTGCAGCACCAAATGGCAAATGGCTCCCTGCTCAACGCCAGCCCTTCCTAATGTCATCTCTTGTCATCCTTGGCAGAGTGCAGAGCTCCAAGGGTTTAAACAAAGCCTGGCTTTGCCAAGGCCCTGCTCCCAGGTCAGCTGGGACACTTTGTGATGGGGAAATTAATCCCAGCTCAACGCCAGGCTCGGGTGGCTTCACTGGTGTAAGAGCTGAAATGAGGGGTGTGGGACTCCAGGGGCTCTCCAAAATGCAGTTTATTCCATCCAAGAGGTTACAGCAGTGCAGGGTCCTGGGTGACAGAGCTGTGCCCACAGCTGTCAGCTCCAGCTGCAGGCAGGCCTGGAGACCCTTTGGTTTTGGTCACAATGCATTTTCTTTGCTGAGCATCTCAATACAGCAGAACCAATCTATACCTTAACTATTATCTATAGCCTGTCATAACTACTATAATTACCATATCCATGTTACTGCTCTCCAATCACTAAAAGTCAGTACATTACAGTTTAAGCTAGAAGTTGTTTTTCAGTTTTCTTGCAGTGGAAAATTCTGAGACCTTTTTTCTACTTGCCACATTTGCTGCCTTGTTTGCCTGGGCTCTCTTTCTGCTTGGTAAAAACATCTTCTTGTTTGGGGTGGGTTTATCCTTTGCTCTAAGCCATAAAAACCCCTTCTAACTAACACACCCTTTGCCTCCTTGGTTAGCCAGTCAGACTGGCTCAGCAATTCTTTTCTTCTATATCAAAACTTGCTTCCATCTCTATTCCTTCATCAGACTCTACATTTAAAAATCTTTCTGCTAAGCACACATATCTGTGAGATTTTTTGTCAAACTTTCCTCCTTCCCAACACACTGGCAGCCCTGGGGCAGGTCAGGGACCTTTGATCCCTGCAGGAGCAAGGAGGGAGAGGAGCTGATTCACAAACCCCMCCTTTGCTGGTGCTGATCAGGGTGTGATGTGCTGGGGACGCCCCCTGTGCCTGAACTTCCTTCCTTCCACTCCCCCACCCATCCCAGAGGGCTGCAGAGCACTTTTGGATTAAAAACCTCCCGAGCACAGGGGAATTTCCATGCTGTGGGGGCTGCTGGGTCCTGTCWCAGACATGTTCTATGAAAAATCCCTTTGCTAGGATTTTTCCTCCMGAGAAGCTGAGAGGCCTCAGGAACAAAATGTAAMCAWTGRTTATCTGCTGCTGTGGAATGCAACAGGTGCATCTGGGATTGGKCTCATGTGGTTGTTTCTAATTMATGGCCAATCACAGTCCAGCTGTCCAGACTGGCTGGTCAGCCACAAGATTTTATTATCATTCCATTCTTTTTCCTTTCCTTTCAAGCCTTCTGATGAAATCCTTTCTTCTATTCTTTTAGTATAGTTTTAATATATCATTCTCTTTTAATAGAATATATATCATAAAATAATAAATCAGCCTTCTGAAACCTGGAGTCAAGATTCTCATCTCTTCCCTCATCCTGGGACCCCTGTGAGCACCACAGGGTCCCTCTGATGCTCAGAGGTGACCCAGGTGTCCCTCCCTGGCCGGGTGCTGTCCCCTCCCGYGGCACACAGGGACCTCCAGCAGGACCTCGTGTGTGTCCCAGTGCCACCAGCAAAGAGGGAGCTCCAGCAGATCCTGAACCCAGTCCTGAGGGGCTGAGCCCTCTTTAATGACTCTCACATTGGTTAAATAGAGATTAAAAGGCAGAGAGAAGCAAAAACTCAAGTGTGGGGCTGAGCTTGTGCAACCTCCCCTTCCCAGGTGAAGCACACTATTCCCACAGGCAGCACCCAGCACTATTTGCTTTTTCTGGATATTGAGGCCATTTCTGACCTGAGGAAGGGGCAGGGAGGCTGAGCCTGACCTCCCCTGGCGCCAGTTCCTGGCCCCTCATCAGTGCCATCCCTCCTGCAGCCTTAAACTTGAACCTCAGGCTGGTTCTCYCTCTCACAGCCAGGACATGGAGGCCTTGCCCTTCCTCCAGTGACAGCAGCAGAGGCTTTTCATCCTGCTTGGAGCAGCAGAAAGGAAATTAAAAGGGTGATAAGGGAGCTCCTTCAGCAGACAAGGGAATATTCTGTGCTGGCAGGGAGATAAAGTAATATTTCTTCCAGCTCTGGCAAAGGCTCAGAAATGAGACATGGGGTGAAATTCCACATTTATAGGGATTTTATAACTCTTACCTGGGCTGCAGGATAACCATCAGCCTCGCTCATATTTCCTCCTCAGAGGAGGTCACAGCAGCACAAAGAGGGGGAAGGAGTCTATAAAGAGAAGCCAGATTAGCTCCAGTATCCAGGATAATTTTGTGGTTTGCTCACCCAGGTCAGCCCAGGTGCTGCCTTTGGGTGCTTTTCCAACGCCCCCTGCCCAGCAGGAGCCAGGGCAGCTCCTCAGCTCAGAGTGCAGAGGGCGTGCAGCGCCCTGGGACCCCAGAGCTGGATCGGAGCCCTCCCTGTCCCCTCCCTGGGAGCCCTGCAGCAGGGACAGCCCCGCGTGCTGCTCCCCTGGCCTGACCCCAGCAGGGCCCCCCAAACCATCAGCYGCCTCTCCTGCAGTGAGGGACCCCATCCCCAGTGCCCCCGAGCTGTGAGCGGGGGCAGAACCCCAAAAAGGGCCCCCACACCCCATCCTGCAGCTCAGAGCAGACCCACGGGGGCCCCACCTGGGCCTGGGCGTCCCTGACCTTCATGGGGGCTTGGAGGGAGAAGGAAGGGAGCAGGGGAAGGAAGGGGAGAAGGGATGTCCCAGGGAGAAGAAAAGGAGCAGGGATGCTCCATGCATGGAAGGAGAGCAGGGATGTCCCACAGAGAAGGGAGCAGGGATGTCCCTTGGAAAGGAAAGCAGGAAGGACAACGCATGGAGAAGGAAAGGACCAGGGATGTCCCTTGGAGAAGGAAGGGGAGCAGGGATGTCCAACAGAGAAGGAAAGGAGCATGGATGTCATTTGGGGAAGGAAGGGAGCAGGGATGTCCCACAGAGAAGGGAGCAGGGATGTCCTATGGAGAAGGAAGGGAGCAGGGATGCTCCATGCATGGAAGGAGATCAGGGATGTCCAACAGAGAAGGGAGCAGGGATGTCCCTTGGAGAAGGAAGGGAGCAGGGATGCTCCATGCATGGAAGGAGAGTGGCTTCTCCTCCAGCCCCCTGGAATGAGGGCTTTGCCCTGGAGCTCTCCCTGCAGCCACGGGGATGAGTGGGAAATGCTGTGGGATTCCTCCACACCCCACCCAGATCCAGCATCCAACCACGGCGCCACTCCCTGGGACAGCTGCAGGACCATGGGGACACCCCAAAGATGCCAAAATCCCTGGAAAAAGCCAAGGAGGGATGGAAGGATCTCTGCATCCTCAGCAGAGCCGAGGGGAGGAGGCTCCAAAGGAAAAGCAAAGTCTGGAGCCAGGAGCAGAGGGAGCCCTGCTGCCCCRGAGCTGCAGCAGGTGCTGCCAATGAGTTAAAAGGGAAAAAAAACTCCTTCAAAAGTAAAAACTGGGGCTGCAGCCAGGCTGAGCACGGAGCAGTCAGGGCAAAATATTCACATCAAATTAATTTTGTTTCAGGGTAAAAAATCTACATTAAAATTGGTGCATCCTTCAAACGAGGTGTCCCAACAAGGCACTGCCACCAGTGATGGGGTCAGCAGAGTGGCTGAGGTGGCTTTGCCCACATTTCCTGGCTCCTGACCCCTCAAATCCACTGCAGGTTTTTTTGAGGGGGCCTTTTGGTCTCCCCTGTCCCTGAGCTGGCATTGCAAAAATGCCTGTTAAAATAAACACCCCCTTGCCAGCTTACCCTTAATGCTGGAAAAGTTCATTTAATTATTTGCAATTATTTGCACAGAAAAGCAAAGGAATCCCCCAGAAGTGCTGGGGGTCACTGGGGCTGTGTGACTTCCACCAGGTCCCCTCTCCTGTGACCCCAAAACCTTCCCCCCGTCCCACCTCAGGGAAATGCTGACTTTGGGGAAATCAGGCCCAGAAATCAGATTTCTCTGGGGGTTTCAACTTCTCCCCTTCAATTAAAACACATTCTTTTAATGACAATGTTTAATTATGCAATACCGAGCTGTATTTTTGTAATTAACCCGTGGTTAAACGGGCTGGAGCTGTGAGGGGCCGGGGGTGCCTTTGGGGGCCCTCATGTCCCCACAGCTCTGGGGGGGAAATCTTCCACAATTCCAGCAGCAAAATCCGTCATTTCTCACCCAACCCAACCCAACCCAACCCAGCCCAGCCCACAGACACCACAACTGATTCACCACCTGCCCGCTTTGGGAGGGGGACGAGGCCCCTCCGTGTCCCCCCATCGAGGCCCCTCCGTGTCCCCCCATGGAGGCCCCTCCGCGTCCCCCGGTCCCGACCAGGCCTTCGGGAATATTTTAACACTTTAGGGATATCTTAACCCTCTAGGAATATTTAAAACCCTTCAGGAATATCTTAACCTTAGGAATATCTTAACCCTTCAGGAATATTTAAAAACCTTTAGGAATATTTTARCCCTTTAGGAATATCTTAACTCTTGGAATATTTTAACCTTAGGAACAGCTTAACCCTTTAGGAATAGCTTAACCCTTTAGGAATATTTTAATCCTTWAGGAGTATTTAAAACCCTTCAGGAATATCTTAACTCTTAAGGAATATTTTACCCCTTTAAGAGTATCTTAACCTCTTAAGAATATTTAAAACCCATTAGGAATATTTTAACCCTTTAGGAAAATCTTAACTCTTCAGGAACATCCTAACTCTTTAGGAATATTTTAACCCTTTAAGAATATCTTAATCCCTTAGGAATATTTAAAAAACCTTTAGGAATATCTTAACTCTTTAGGAATACTTTAAACCCTTTAGAAATATTTTAACCCTTCAGGAATATCTTAACTCTTTAGGAACATTTGAAACCCTTTAGGAATATTTAAAACCCTTTAAGAATATTTTAACCCTTTAGGAATATTTAAAAACCTTTAGGACTATCTTAACCCTTTAGGAATATTTTAACCCTTTGGGAATATTTTAACCCTTTAGGAATATTTTTAAAACCTTTAGGAATATCTTAACCCTTTAGGAATATTTTAATAATTTAGGACTATCTTAACTCTTTGGAATATTTGAAACCCTTTAGGAATATTTAAAACTCTTTAGGAGTAGTTTAACCCTTTAGGAATATTTCACACCTTTAGGAATATTTCCACCCTTTAGGAATGTTTTTATGGGATTTTGGCTGGCAGTGCCTCAGAGCTGGTCTGTACCTGGTGCCAGGGAGGGTCACAGCACCCCCAAACCCAGCCCTGGCAGAGCCAACCCCCCCAGAGCTCCGTGCTGGGAACACCCCCAGGGATTGCTCCAGGCAGATTCTCCCCCTCACCTTGGTATTACTGATTTTATTTTATTTTATTTTATTTTATTTTATTTTATTTTATTTTATTTTATTTTATTATTTCCCACCTGGGATGGGAGTGGGGAGACATCCCAGGATCCCCAAACCTCAGTGCTGCCCATCTAGGACTGGAATTCAAGGTCCCAAACTTTTAATGGCAAAATTTAAAAAAACAACCCCAAACCCCCAGAATAAACAGCAAACAGTCACTCAGGCTACTTTTCTTTGCAGGAATGGGAGTTTTTTGCTGTTTTTTTTCATTTTCAAGCCCACCAAGGAGCAGTTCAGCCCCACCATCCCTCCCCAAAGCAGACAAAAAAAGCCAAACTCCTTTTAAAGCACTTTTTTTTCTTTTTTTTTATTGATTTCATTGAAAACAGAACAAGAAAATGATCAGAGCCAAAAGGCTGCCCCTTTAAAACTGTCAAAAACATTAACAGAAAAAAATAATAATAATAAACATGATGGCATTATGAATGTTCTAGAAGAGATGAACMAAAAAAAAAAAAACTTGTTACTGCACTAATTACAGTATTTAAAGATATATGCAAAAAAAAATTAAGATAATGACCTGCCCAGCCACCACACAAAAGGTGATGGCAAATTTATTCACACTACAATACTAACAATTTAAAAAAAGTTTTGTTTTTTTCCTGCATTTTTATACTAAAATCACTTTGTTCTTTTTATACAATTGATAAGTTTATATTCACGTGGTGAGCAAAAATCACACCAGAATCAGCACCGTTTTGTTTTGTGGTTTCTTTTTGTTGTCGTTTTGGTTTTTTTGGTTTTTTTGTGGGTTTTGTTGTTTTTTGTAGGTTTTTTTAAAGTTTTTTTTTCTTTTTTTTTTCTTCCATGTTTTTAATGCTTGTCCCCGATGTTTCAATAATGGTAAAAAATAAATCAGTTTATTGAAACCTCATAGCGTGTGGCTTAAAAATCAATCCAAGGTGCCCAGCGTGGAGCAAAGGGATGGGAACAGACGAGCTGGTGGCAGCTGGGATCTTCTCACCCTGACACGTCTGTGCACCCCAGCCAGTCCAGGTCCTCTATAATATATATATCATTCATTTTATCTTTAAAAAAAGGGGAGGGAAAACTGGTTTTCTTTAGGAATTAGTGTCTTGTAAAATCCTCTTCAGCCTTCTCTCTCTAAAACCACTGGTGGGATGGGGTGAGGGGAATTCCTTCACGGAGGAACCCAAAACACTGAGACAGGAGCAGGGCGTGGAGCAGAGCTGGTCTGAACGGAGAAAATCCAAAGGGAGAGAGCCAGGGATCACAGGGAAAGATTCTGGGATTCTTCTCATCAGATGAGAAAAAAGCCACGGGGTTTGGAGAGAATTGAGGGTATTTGTAGGGCCCCACCACAACGTCCTGCGAGATGGGGGAGGAATTATTCATTCATATATTAAAAAAAAACAAACCAACAAACAAAAAACCAACCAACCAACCAAAAAACCAACCAAACCAACAAAAAACCAACCAGCACAACCTGCCCCGGGGCTGTGCCAAGCAAACCCAGAGCCAGCTCCCTCCCAAAACCAAGTCCCATCAAGTATCCAGAGTTTGCTGYGGCTGAGCCGGAGGTGAGGGGCGGGAGGGCTCCAGGCCGTTCCGAGGACGGGCGGCTCCCCTGCCTCTGACAGACTCAGCACGTTCACAGGGGAGGCCAGGACAGCTCGGGTGGCAAAACAAATGCAACAGCCACCCCYGCACACAGAGCCGTGAAACCCAGCAGCTTTCCAGGAGCAGGGAGGGGAGAACAACAGCACGGAGGTGGGATTTGCTTTCACTCCTTCCTCAAGTAACAGTCGGTGGCACAGCCCTAAGTGTCACAAACCCT
>JACDOX010000208.1:857252-875456 GCA_014549065.1 Cardinalis cardinalis | reverse complement strand
GCAGTGCACTTACACCACACACTCACAGAGGTTCAGGGAGGGTGGGCAGTGCACTTACACCACACACTCGTAGCGGTTCTCTCGCGCCGCGATGTGCAGGGGTGAGTCCCCGTGGATGTTCACGGCGTGCAGGTCACACTTTGCTGCCAGCAGGATCTCAGCTATGTCAACACAGCCAGAAAAAGCAGCCCAGTGCAAACAAATGTTTTCCTCCTGGAGGGAAAGAGAACAGAGAGGAGGTTGTTTAAAACCTGTGGCTTTGGGGGCTCCTTCCTCAGCTCTGCACCTGCAGCGCTCAGYGTGTGGCTGCCATCCCCACCCTGCTCTGGCTGAATGGGGATGCCAGGGTGGACAGGRAAACCTCAGAGCAGCCAAACAGGGAGCTCTCACTCCATCCACCTCTGCACACCAAGGATGGGGAGGCTGCACACAAGGCAATCCATCACCCTCCCTACACACACACAGACAGCTYGTCAGTCTCCGAGCCACAAACCAATCTAGATCAATCCAGGAAAGAGGTGACAGACATGAACAAACATGCTGGAAAAGGCTGGATGCTGAGTTTGCCCAGCCTCAACAGCCAGGAAAGCTACTGTGCCTCCCAGGGCTGCAAAATTAAGGAGAAAAAGAGCACAGCACGAAATTAAGGAGAAAAAGAGCACACAGGGTACGTGAAGGTGCCAAAAAGAGAACCAGGAGCCATGGGGTAAGCAATCAATCTGACTCCAGGCATCTCTTAAATACTGTATGTACTCATCCCTCACTAGCAGCACTGGAAATAGCTGAACACTCATCTTTCTGATGGAGATATTTTAAGGGATGATCCTGTTTTCTGTTACACTGCAATTTGCAGCACACGTCGATCCCTTCCCCATGACAGGCTCTAAAGACATTGATGACAACAGTGAAATGATAGTAATGATCATCCAGCTATTCCCCTTTTTTTCTTCTTTTTAAAGCAAAAACAAAGCTGCTGCTGGAGTGTTTGAGCTGTTACCATGTAACTTAAGGTCCTGCCTTAAATAGGGAGCTATTGCCACACATCAGGGAGAGGGAGACACTTTCCTACCCAGCTCCTGCTTCCCTTTACAGTGTCATCTAGAAAAACCYCACACAATCTACACAAAACATCCATCCTGTGGGTTGCACCCACATGCTGCAGCTCACACAGGTCACAGACCCCTGGACTGGTGCTCTGCCTTGCACTGCTCCTGCCTAAAAAGCAGCATCAYCACAAGCAAAGCCTTCCTCCCAAAGCAGGAGGTTTCCCAGTGACATTTGTCCTGAGCCACATCCAGCAGGACAGCCCAGCTGCAGCTCCAGGAGAGATGTGTCACACACACAGCTGTTAAGAGCACAGTTTTCTTTCAAGTAAATTGTTGACTGAGTTGATTTGCTGTTCATCATTAATGTGTGATATTGAAGCTGTGACAGATCAAAGAGTCTGTTTTGTTCAGAGTCAGCAAACAGATGTAACAGCCCAAAAAGTTCCCTCTCACCTTGACGTTTGTTTTTAGGAACAGGATTGGATCCAGACCTGCCTGGGAACTGGGAACCATCTAAGTGTGCTGTGTTTGGCTGGGACAGGGTTAACGTGTTCTCCCAGTGGGGCTGTGCTGAACACAGGGCTGGGGACACAGAGATGTCACCTGCTGAGCAGGGCTGACACAGAGCCTGCTCTGTCCTGTGCWGCCTCACTGGGGAGGACACTGGGGGACATGGAAAGCTGGGAGGACACAGCAGGACAGGTGACCCTGACCAAAGGGACATCCCAGACCATCTGACATCAGTTCAGGATATAAAGTGGGGAAAGAAGGAGAAAAGGGGGATGCTTGGAGTGATGTTTTTTGTCTTCCCAGGTCACTGTTCCATGGGTGGGGCTCTCCTGCAGGTGCTGAACACCTGCCCAACCATGGGAAGCAGGGAATGAATTCCCTGTKTTGCTCTGCTTGTGTGTGTGCTTTTGATTTTTCCATTTATCTCACTAAACTGTCCCTATCAAACTGTCCACGAGTCTTTTTCTATCTTTTACCTTTCTGATCCTCTCCCTGCTGGTGRGGGAGTGAGCAAGGGGCTGTGAGGGGCTTGGTGCCTGTCTGGGGTTAAACCACACAATCACAGAAACACAAAGGGGTTTGGTTTGCTTTGCTTTGCTTTGGAAGAGACCCCAAAGCTCATCCAGTGCCACCCCCTGCCATGGACAGGGACACCTCCCACTATTCCCAGGTGGCTCCAAACCTTGTCCAACCTGGCCCTGGACACTTCCAGGGMTGGGGTGAGACGCCACACTTCAACATCCTTAGAGACTCCAGGAAAAGAATGAGAAACATAGTATAAGGAAAATAGTGCTGATACAATGACTCCCCTGAAGAAGGCTGGGAAAAGGCAGACAGTATCTCTGACAGTATCTCTTTGTATCTTCTCTATTTCCCTGGAAATCCCAGGGAAAGCAGCTGGCACAGCCCCACAGGCAGAGCTGGGGGTCCCACGGAGCTCCCAGGGACTCAAGCACTGAGTGCATCCCACTGGAGCAGGATTTAGGGAGGTGAAGGGCAGCTCCAGCTCTGGACACCTCAGAGCTTTGTGCCAGGGATGCCCAGGCACAGCCAGGCTTTGACAGCTGCTGGCAGAGTGCCCAGCCCATCCAGAAACACAAAGAGGAGCTCATTCCCCTCAAAAGGCATACAGGGTGCCCCGACCCACACCCAGAGTCCCTGGCCWGGGACAAACTTGGAGCTGGTAAGCCTGGACTGAAGGGGATCTGCCTGGKGCAGTGTGCAGAGGGATGGGAACCAGCAAGGCTCAGAGCTGAGGATTCCACACAGCATCCTGACAGAGCAGCTGCAGCGACAGCACATCCCACAAGCTGCCAAACTTCTGCCCAGAACTCAGGAAAACTCTCACCAGACACTTCTCACTCACACTGAGTGGGACCGAGCCCAAAATCTGTTCCCTGGGGGGTGTCTGGGTTTAAGCAGAGGCTGCAGTTTCTGCAGGAGGTGCCMGGGGAGCCTTACATTGTCACGGATGTTGATGTCCGAGCCCTTGGCCAGCAGCAGCTTCACCAGCTCGATGTGTTTGTACTCCGTGGCCCAGATCATCGGGGTCCAGCCACCATCGTCCTGGGAGGGGACAGCAGGTGACACACAGCACTGCCACAGCCCCTGCTGGCCCCGCACAGCCCTGCCCTCCCCCTGCCCTGCCGCAGGCCCCTCAGAGCCCAGCCTGGCTGGGAGCAGCACTGCTGCAGTTTGCTCCCGCTCAGCAGGCTGGCACTGCACCTCCAGCTTGTCCAAAAGGCACAAGGAGCACCCAGGGTGTGTAAAAGATCTTACAGAAACTCCCTGAGAAGCCTGGGGGACCTGTCCTTGCCCCAGGTTAGTTACCCCAGCTAATTACCTCTGTGTCACCCCACAGCAATGGATAAACCCCAAGAGCAATGACAAACCCCACAGTGACCAGTGCCAGGCTCAGCCCATCCCACACCACTGCCCATGATCCCCCCACTAGGAGAAGCACAGGGACACCTGGAGCAGCAGGATCCCCAGCAAACTGAAGGAGAAACAGCAAATCAAGGGGAGCTCCCTGAGGTCAGTGGGGGATCACCCTCCCTGGCAGACAGGAGGGGCACAGAATTGTCACCCTGTGGTGACCTGGAGGTGTCCCCCAGCAGCAGGACTGTACCTGAGGGAGCACTCAAGGGCTGAGGGAGTCCCTGAGCTGGGCAAAGCAGCTCCTGCCCCTGGGAAGCCTCACCTGGCAGTTGACATCCATGTTCCCATTGGAGAGCAGGTACTGCACCACGTCATAGTGCCCCTTCTTGGCTGCCAGGTGCAGACACGTGGAGCCCTCAGCATCCTGCACACAAGCACAGAACAACCCTCAGCCATGCTCAGGACAGCACARGAGCTCCCAGATGGAAAAAGGAATTGCAGAAGCCTCCACCCCATTGCCAGGAGGGCAGAGAGCAGGAGCCAGAGCCCTAAGCAGAGCTTGGGAGCTTTACAGCAAAGAGGTGCCACCCTGCAGAGGGTTTGCACCCAGCAAAGGGCTTTGCAAGGCCTGGGGAAAGCACCAGCCCCAAACCCTGGCAGTGATGCCCCCCTCCTCCAACAGCCCCTTTCYCACTCCCCTCCATGTGCTGGAGAGCCAAAGGGAAGCAAAAATCCCTCACATAGTCCAAGTTTGCACTTTACATCAGAAAAATCCCTTTGTCTCAAATTGAAATGCTCCATTTCTCCAAGTTTTTTGCTGGGTTTTGTTAGCCCAAGGCCTTATCCCAGCAGCAGGTCCAGGGCTGTGGTGTCTCTCTCCAGTGAGACCAGGTCCCCAGCCTGGCCACAGCCATCTGCACAGACTGGAGATAAAAAACAACCCCAAAGGTTGAAAGGAAAGATGCCTTTGGGAGCTGGGAATGCAAGGCCTGGAGGAGATGGACAGGCTGTGAGTCATGATGGAGGTGCTCCCACCCTCCCACCAAAGATCTCTCTGGCAGCAGCCTGACTTTTATCAGGCATTTATATCCCAAGAGCTTAGCACAGAGCAAGGCCCAGAGAGCAGGAAATCAGGAGGAGGAAATGAAAGACTGAAAAAAACCAAATGATTCCTTCCAGCTAAATCCCTGGGAGCAAYGCTGGAGGTGAGAGCTTTGGGATGGAGCTGATGTGATGCAGGCTGAGGGAGGGGACATCTCAGGTCAGGGATTGCACCATGAGGCCTCCTTGGGACACTGAAAGAGTTTCTCCACCCCCACATGTGCCTGCTCCAGCTGAATAATTCCACAGCTTTCCCCTTGGATGGGCAAGAACCAAGTGCAGCTCCYCAGCCCTGGGAGAGCAGGCAGATTTTATTGTAAAGGTTCTTCAGGTTTTGAGTGGGGCTTTTCCATGCTGGAAACAGGACCAACAGCTTCACCCTGGGGGCTGGGGAGCCCCCACCCAGCTCCCTGCAGTCYCAGGGCTCTGCACACACCTGCCCCAGGTAGGGGCTGGAGCTGCTTCCAAACCAGTGCTGATGCTTTCAAACAGAGCCTGAGCTAATTAAGAAAYTAATTAACATCATCAACTAG
Source organism: Cardinalis cardinalis (assembly GCA_014549065.1). Lineage (NCBI taxonomy): Eukaryota > Metazoa > Chordata > Aves > Passeriformes > Cardinalidae > Cardinalis > Cardinalis cardinalis. The sequence goes on along the minus strand of JACDOX010000208.1, from coordinate 870,388 downwards.
CCTAGACCTCAGATGTGATCTGAGGCTTCTAATTTGCTTTTGCAAGCTCAGAATTTATCTCCTTCCCTTGACCTTCARAAACACAAACTCCCCTTTTTTCTCTTCCACAGGAATGAATCAGGTGAGAGATGTCTGGGCTGCTTCAGGGTACTTGGGACAGTGGCCAGCACAAACCCACAGGTGCCTGTCCTGTCCTTTCCCCCTCCCAGCTCAGAATCTGCCTCCCAAGGATCCATTTATGGCCTGGATTGGGCAGCATCTGATACCTTGTGCCAATGCTGCCTTCCCAAACCCAGCCAAGAGCAGCAGGTTGTGACAATAAGTTTGCATGGGGAGGGTTCCTGTGCTCCAAACAGCATCTGATTTATGGGACTAATAAATGGTCTGTGTATTTTCCAAGATTGCAAAGCATCCAGAGCATGCTAAAGGCAAAGAGACAGCTGCATTTTATTGTTTTGGTTTAAATTAARGGGTAGAGTTTAAAGATGGGGTTCAATTTTGCCACTGCAGCATGACTGCAAGAATCCACACATGAGTTCTTTGGAAAGGAAAGCTTCCTCTGTCGTTTCTCCTGGCTTGGCAAGCACCTAATTACCAGCCTATTTTAAAACATCACCCCAAAACTCTCATTATCAGAGCCTGCAGAGAAGGGAACTCTGAAATCCAASTCCACTGCAGTGGATTTGTGACACTAAAACCTATGAAATCAAACCCCCCTGACATTTGGTGCCACAAACCAGAGGGAAAAGTGGCAACACTTGCCCCAAACAGCTCATGGCCAGCAGAAAAATGAGAGTCACATCACACGACACCTCCAGCCTMCACTCCAAGACAAACCAGTCCATTTCTCCTCAGCCTGGGCACTTCCACTCAAAACTTCAAGGAAGAAATGTTGGACAGAGGCTTCCTCAGGAGAAAAAGGGAAGGAATAAACTACCTTGGGATCTACTAGGGCTCCAGCCTTGATCAGGTATTTCACAGTTTCCAGGTGGTTGTTTTCTGCTGCTTCCATCAGGGGGGTCCTCTGGTCCTCAGAGCAGGTGTCAATGTTAGCACCAGCCTGTTGGGAGGCAGGGCAAGGACAATTAGCAGGGGAAGGATGTGGGAGTAGAGATTTAATAACATGATTTTCTCCTGAAATTTAGCCATATTAAACAGGGGGAAAAAAAGAATAAAAAAGAAAAGAATAAAAAAGAATAAAAAAGAAGAAACAGAATGAGGAAAGAAGGCAGTGCAAGTCCACCTGCTCTGGAAACAGCACACACTGCCTGCCCCCTCTCCTGCCTTCCCAGCCAGGAAGGAGCTGTAAGGAAGCCAACAGCTGGTATTAAATAACTCCTGTTATTACCAGATTTTGTACTCCTACTTTCTAGACATTGTTTGTGAAACAATTTGGAAAAGTCAGCCTCCTCCTTCTTCCAGCAGCTTTGTTTTCCCTGGTCTATGATTTAGCCTCCAACAACCAGCTCTTCTCAATGTCACAAACAGTAGGAACAACTTGCTGATGGCAACAGAGGCAGGAGCTGTAAAAAACATCCTGGGGATTGGCTAAATATTCCTGAGGAAGTCAGTGGCACTTCCACAGAGGTCTCTGAGCATCTGTTCAGCTCAGCCCAGAGTGCCTCCAACCAACACCTCACTGCTTTCCAAACCATGGCTCTGTCAGGTTATCCTGCCTGCTTCAGCCCTTGGGCTGAGCTCAGGAACCACCCAAAACTCAAACCCAAAAGGTCTCAGACACACAACTCTTGGCAGGGGGTGTGTGAGGCTCAGACCTGTTCACAGCAGCTGACTCAGGTTCACCTGGCACAAGGAGCTGTTTTCAGGTGCCTCCCACTGAATTCCTTTGTTTTAACTCTTTTCCCCAGCCAGAGCTATTTAAACCAGGGCAGAGGAGAAGCATTTCAAGTGGAACAAGCTGGGGCCATTCCCAGSCAAACACTGGGCTGCTGCAGAAGCCAGACCTCAGGGAGAGACAAGATGAAGCACTCTGGAAACAAACCAACCCTACTGATAATTAAATTGTTTGTGATATCTCACAGGTTTTGCTCCTTYTCCTCATTCCACTGTCTTCACATGCAGTAATTTCAGTCAGAGCAGCCAGGGAGGTCCACTGCTGCCTTCAAACAGTACCTAAAAGCCTCCAGTTCCAGGTGCTGAAATGCACCAGCCCAGCAGGATCATTTCCAAGGACCAGTCACTGCTGCCTTCTCAACAGCCCTTTAAGGTTTCCCTATCCCACAGCATAAACAAAACACACTTCCAGTCAATCCAGACCAGGTACACCAGTACAAAACAGAAAAACTATAAATTTTTAATCCTTCTTTTTCTTCTTCACATTGTTTTGGAGCAGGCTCAACAGCAGCCTGCAGCTTTGTCCACCTTCCCTCAGAATCCAAATCTCAGCCAACAAACCAAACTTGCATCTTCCCTCCTTTCCACACATGTGAGACATTTATGCTGCAGAGGAAAATCCTGCTGGAGCTCCTCAGGTTTTGACAGAAGGGAAGGCAGGGCCTGGCAGCTTCCAGGCCCTCATCACCAAGAGCAACCTGGTTTGGAGATCAAAACCAAGAGTTTGGAGATCTCCTGCAGCCTGGCAGCACATCTGGCAGTGCATCATTCTGCGCTGGCACATCTGGCAGTGCATCATTCTGTGCTGGCACATCTGGCAGTGCATCATTCTGTGCTGGCACATCTGGCAATGCCCAGCCCTGGCTGTGCTTAGGCACAGATCCCCACCTGCCCCACAGTGCCCTGCACCAAATCTTCCCCTGCTGCTTGCCTGGAGAACAGGAMAATTCCAGCAGGACAATTCCAGCTGTGCCCTCCCATTACTCTGGCCCACTTCTCCCTCACAGCAAACCCTGGGATCGAGGAGGTTTTTTACAGGAGGGATTTTTCCCCTGCTGATTTCCATGTGGGGCAGACCAAAGCCCACAGAARATGGTTTGTGCAGAGGGCTGGAAGTGCAGACAGACCTGAATGAGCATGTGGCAGATGTCCACGTGGCCAGACTCGGCAGCAGCATGGAGAGGGGTTCTCTTGCTCTGATGCTCCATTTTAAAATTAGGGTCAATCCCATCCACTGCAAAACAGAGCAGAGACACTTTCGAGCACAGTTCAGAGACTGAAGTGTAACAGGGGAATCATGTCTCAGCTGAAGGCTGTTAAAGGATGGATTCCCAGCCCATCCTCAGCCCTGCTCACGTCTCACTGCACATTTCACCAGAAAGCTCTCAGGGCAGTCCCCTGCACATTCAATATGCAACAGCCCTCAGACCCAGAGCTTAGAAACACCATGGAATTCAATGCCTTTTTAAGGCATTACTATCTCTCCAAAAGCCTCATCTCAAAACCAACAAACACCACACAAGGATAAAAAAAAAGAAAAAACAMTGCTTGGTTTAAAGCAACCCAGAAATTGGGAACAACAAAGAGTTGGTACCACCTGGGCTCTGTCTCACCACTATTAACTGGGATTAATATTAGTGATCCTTTTTGCACCCCTGCAAATACAGAGCTGCAACATGGATGGAATTTGTCCACACAGGCTCAGGATCTGGCCAGAGATTCTCACAGCTGTGCAGAGACTGACAGATGATGCTGACAGCCAGACAAAGATGTCTGGGCATGATAACATGTTGTGTATGATGAGGCTGTAGTTAAATATCAATGAATAACATTTCTGTGCTATTGAAAACAGGAACAATGGAGCAAACACTTGCTAGACAAAAAAAAAAAAGGAACTGATAAAGGACAAGAACAGAAAGCATCCAAAAATGTACAGCAAAGTATTGGAGTGGAAAGGAAGCATCCTTGTGAAACATTGTGTCCTTCAGAGGGGGAAATTCCTGGGGAATATTGGATGCTAAAAACAAGCTCAGCAGCTCATAGGCATCTGCTGATAGGCACCTCTGTACCCCAAAACAAACCCCATGGACTGAAGGCTCTTCCTTTTTGTTTTCTTGCTGATGGGTCTAGGTTTAAACTGACTCCATCCATTCCCTCTCTACAAATGCAAATATGTACCCCAGGCATGGAGAGGAGATGGGAAAAACCACATGGAGATCATTGTGGGGACACAACCAGCATGGATAAACCATGCTCAGATGCAGACACAAGTGGGGATCAGTGCCCATCTCCCAGAGAGATGAAGCCCTCCCAATGACACATCACCCACAGGAGCCTCTGCTCCCCGGGGCACTGGGGAGATGAYGTGGTGCCCTGCTGGGAAGTGGCTGCTGGCACTGCCTGGCAGGAGCTGGGAGTGCTGCCAGCCAGGCCCTGGCCTGGGCAGGAGGCACCTACCCAACATCAGCAGCACCTTCTGCAGCTCCCCTTGCCTGGCAGAGAAGTAGAGCTGCTTCGGGTGGAACCGCAGCTTCTTGGGCCTGCAGGAGAGGGAGAGAGGAGGAATTAGTGCCCAGGGAAGGACAGGAATGTCACCCCTCACTCACTGCCAGCACTGGGCCTGACCAAGTTCTGGGCTCATCCCCCAGCGTGGGCAGCAGGGCAGGGGGAGCTCTGCCCCTCTGCTCCCCTGCTCAGGTGAGGCCCCACCTGCAGAGCTGCCTCCAAATCTGGGATCCCCAACACAAGGAGGACCTGGAGCTCTGGAGTGAATCCAGAGGAGGTCCCTGAGATGCTCCAAGGGCTGGAGCCCCTCTGCTCTGGAGCCAGGCTGGGAGAGCTGGGGGTGCTCACCTGGAGAGGAGAAGCTCCAGGGAGAGCTCAGAGCCCCTGCCAGGGCCTGARGGGGCTCCAGGAGAGCTGGAGAGGGACTGGGGACAAGGGATGGAGGGACAGGACACAGGGAATGGCTTCAAACTGAAAGGGAGGAAATTTAGGATTAAATATATTAAATAAATCCTACCCTGTGAGGGTGGGCAGGCCCTGGCACAGGGTGCCCAGAGCAGCTGGGGCTGCCCCTGGATCCCTGGCAGTGCCCAAGGCCAGGTTGGACACTGGGGCTGGGAGCACCTGGGACAGTGGGAGGTGTCCCTGCCATGGCAGGGGTGGAACAGGATGAACTTTAGGGTGAATTCCAACCCAAACCTTTCTATGATTCTCTGATACAGAAAAACAAGTCTCCAGAAGGAGGCTTTAAAACTTCCAGCTCCAGCCCCAGGCAYTCCTGTTCCAGTGAGGGCTGGATCTGTTCAGTGCTGCTCAGCAACAGATTCTGGGTCTCACTACTGTGAACAGGAGCTCCCAGAAGTTACAGCTGCAGCTGAAGAGCCAGTGAAGAACTAAATCCTCCAGAGAAATCAATAAGACATTTAGAGCTGTTACAGTTCTCCCAAATCTGTTGGGGATGACTAATGAGTGAAGTGAACAAAAAGAGCTCTGAGCTGGACCAAAATCCAGAAAAGCCAGATCTCCCTTTCTCCAGGCTAAGCAACTTTGCTGGGAACTGGAGKGACCCAATGGTCTTTTTCTTACTTTTCAGAGTCCAGGGCAATCAGGGCACTTTCCAGAGTTTCTTTCACTGGTCCCTGGGTCAAGCTAGTAGTAGGCTTTGGAAAAACTGAAGACCCAGGCATKTCAAACCCTTCAGCAGCCGAACTTTCTGGCTTGTCTTCCTCTGACAACCTTGTCCCAGTGCCACTGAAGAGGAAAAATGAGAGACAGCCAAAGCACAACCATTAAAAATACACAACAACGTTTCTCTTATGCCAAAAAAGAAAAGCAAATGCATTTTAAATACAGATAAGTGTAACTGAAATTGAAACCCAAACCAATAAATTTTACAGTTTTTTCGGTAAGAACTTGCCCCAGAAAGGAATTGCACTGCCCTCTGACTACATTTGATGTACTCTGTGCTACAGGAGATGCAGGCACRTGGGACAAGTCTTAAAGCCACCTAAAAAGGCCAGATGGGATGGGAAGTCAGAGCAGAGTTCAACACAGGGCTGGTTTGATTTGTGTTTTCCTCCTCTCATGGGTGCGAGCCAGGAGCTGCAGATGGGAATGGCCATCACTGACCAAACCTGACAACATCAACTAATTCCACTGTTATTCCATTCCTAACAATAACAGGAAGGAATGGTTTACCTCCTGAACCCTCCAATCTCCAGAGCCTCTGCCTCAGCTCTGGGGCAGCTCAGATTCCTGCAGCAGAGGCAGCCCCCCCTCATCAGGAGGAGCCCAACCWCTCCAACCAAAGCCTGGCCTGGCAGGAGCTCTGAGACCCCCCACGCCCCCGCGCTCACCTCCCCGTGGTGGTGTCGGCCCTGCCCTCCACAGCTGCAGGTTTCTGCTGCTCGTAGCTCAGGGACACCGTGGAGGTGGTGTCAGCCTTGGCTATTGTCACCTCCTTGGCCTTGGAGGCCTCCTCCCCGCAGTGAGGGCAGTAGCTGGTGTCGTTCACCTGCGAGGCACAGCTCTTGTGGAAGCGGTGGGAGATGCTGCTCTCGGGCTGACACTCCATGAAAGTGCCCTTAAAAAACCACAGAGAAGGAAATTCAGCCCCTGCTGGGCCCGTGCCTCGCCCCTTCACACGCTCCATGCCACTCCTCTCACCACCTCTCTCGGCCCTGCTGCGTCCAGTACAGTAAAGCAAGCACTGCCACTTCTTTAGAAGAGAACAAAACCAAGGTAAAGGGGGAAAAACTCACTTGGTTAAAGACTGCAAAGCAAGATTTTGAATTGTGTTTGGGAAACAGAACAAAGAAGTCCCAATTTCCAGCTCTTCCCTCTAACGCTTGAAGTTCTCGCTTGTGTCTCTAGAAGTGCCAGTGCCCTGTAAGGACGCCCCCAAAACTGGAAAAGAAACCTTCAGACCTGTGCTGAGCCAGCACTAAAACTACCTGAAACACAGCTGTACACAAACCATGCAAGAACCTGCATCAACCTGTCATTGATCCCACTGTAACCCAAGTTATGTGACTCTTCTGCCTGGACCAGCCTAATTAACCCAAACAGGCTCACTGCTCATGCAACAAACTGGKCAAATCCTCTAAAAATTATTTTCCCTTTCTAGCAAAGCCCCTGCAACTGCTGTGCAGAGCGCAGAGCTCCCTGCCTGTGGTGTCAGTGCTGCCTGAAGCCCTGCTGTGCTCTGGGTTGGTGATGGTGGCACAGACAAACACTCCAGGTTCACCTCTGTGCACCAGCACACAGCACTGAGAGATGGAAGAGAGTGCAAGGAAAGGCCAGCCAAACCCCCTCTTCTCCTGAATCCAGTCCTCCCAAGCAATCTAATTAACTCTATTTCAGCTTTGCAAATGCCTTGAAGGGTTTTGAGGGTTTTATCTTCTAAATGATCTTTGACTCAGCAAGAAAACCCAGGATGGCTCCACTTACTACAATAATGCTTGAGACAACTGCAGCATCTTTYCTTGAGTCATCTTGAAGAATACCAGCATCACACAATTAAGCCTCATCATCACTCCATGAGCCTCAGTTGGTGCCTTTCAGCTTTATCCACAGGGAAAGCAGGACACTGGCCACCAAAGGACTGCAGCAAGTCCCTTAAAAGCCTCGGTGGCACAGGTGGAAGAAGCAGCAGGAGATCACAGAGTGGTTTGAATTGGAAGGAACCTTGAATCTCATCTGGTTCCACCCCCTGCCATGGGCAGGGACACCTCCCACTGTCCCAGGCTGCTCCAAGCCCTGTCCAGCCTGGCCTTGGACACTTCCAGAGATCCAGGGGCAGCCACAGCTGCTCTGGGCACCCTGTGCCAGGGCCTGCCCACTCTGACAGGGGAGAATTCCTTCCTAATACTTAATCTTCCTAATATCTAACCTAATTGAGATCTCCAACACTGCCTTGGTCCAGTGCCATCACTCAGGATCCCCATCCTCAGGAGACACAGAGGTGGGGGCACAGCCTCATTTACAAACCAAGCTAAGACATTTTTTTGGATGTGATTGATCTGTACACAAAGAAAAACAACAAACACTTGTTCCAAAGACATTCCAAAGGCAAGACTTCCAGCATGTAAAATCCCTTTGATAACACCCCTTGGGGGTCTCCAGGAAGATCAAGGTGATGATTTCAGCTGCCCTCACACACATTCCTATTGAAAACACCTCCTGACGTGCTGTGGAACGAGGTGGGGCTGATGCCAGGAAGTCAGGACACCCCTTTAGGGACCATCTCCACCTTCAGCTTCCAGCTGTTGCAACAGGTACCCCCTTCCCTGGATTGAGAGCACGAACTTACTGCAGTGCAAAAGTATCCACAGCCAGGGCAACACTGGTGTTTCACCATCCTCCCTCTATGGTCCTCACACAGCACCAAAAGCTGGACTTTGTTAGACGGGCGCATCAGTTCATACTTAACCACACTGTTTGTGCATCGGCCCAGCTGGAACAGGAGAAATTAAAGGCAATGAAATTACTGCAGACCACACCACTCCCTGTGCTTGTGCAGAGGAAGGTTTTTGCACACTGCCTCGAGGAGCCCTGGCTTTTTCACAGGAATTCAGCTGTGTGCCAGAGAGCATTAGCAGTGCAGCAGGAAGCTGTGAAAGCTGCTCTCAGGAAGGAATGCATCATTTACTAACTAACATGCATGTGCACCCCGAGTCATTTGTTCCTTGCAACAACAACAACAAAATGATAACTGGAAATAGGCAACAGCCAAGCAGCAGAAGGGGCAGTCCCAGGGGCCTGACTCACACAACACACACTCTCCTCTTGCCAGGAAGAGCGGGTGTCAGTGACCAAGAGAAGGAGACCATACACACTAAATCTTGTTACTGCTCAAAACTCCCAGGCACAGGAAGATAGAGGGGAAAATAATTGCTCCTCATTGCCAGCAAAGTTATCGTCTGTACTGGTTCCAGCACTGGCCCCTGCCCAGACCACAGGGATGAAGAGCCAGGCTTTCATGAGAGCTCAGCTAAAGTCATGTTTGGAGCGGGTTTTCCAAAGGATTTCACCAATCTACAGCTCTGGGCTTAAAAATCAGAGGATCACAGAACCATGGAATGCTTTGGGTTGGAAGGGACCTTAAAGCTCATCCACTTCCACCCCTTCCACACCTTCCACTGTCCCAGGCTGCTCCAAGCCCCAGTGTCCAGCCTGGCTTTGGGCACTGCCAGGGATCCAGGGCAGCCCCAGCTGCTCTGGGCACCCTGTGCCAGGGCTCACCACCCTCACAATTCCTTCCCAATCTTCACCTGCCCTCCTTCAGCTTGAAGCCATCCCCCTTTTCCTATCACTCCATGCCTTCTCCTGCCCTACCTTGTCCTGGTAGTGGCAGCAGGTTCCAGAGCTGGGGTTCCCTGTCCCCAGCCAGTGTTCCCTGCTCTGCTGCACCAAGAGGCAGCAGCACCTCCTACAGCCACCACTGTCCCAGTTGTCACCTGCCAGCACGACAGGACACTCCTTGTGTCCATTTCAAGCTCCCCTTGATAATAATTTTGCTTTCCCCAAATAYCTGGCAAAGGAGATTTATTAACTAGGATATCAAGGTGAAAGGCTGCTCCAAGGAAGGGCTCCTTGGAAGGAAGGGGGAGAATTTATTGTGCTCATGACAGAGTCAGTCAGGGACTCAGTGCCACAGACTGTCCCTCTGCTCCAGCCAAGGATTTGCTGTTTTTCTCAACAAAACTAAAMTTTCCCTCTAATTTTTTAAAATTCCACTCCTGCAGACACAACACCTCTGTGGGAAAAGAGAATGGATTTTAACCTAGGCTCATCATTCACCCCAGCATCTCCAGTTCAGCTTTCCCAAATTCCAGCTGCAAAGACTTCTGTTGTTGGGACATCTTGGCCAGACTGATCCCTGTCCCCACCCCGAGCCCAGGGGCTGCAGGATGGCACAAGGGGACCATGGATCTTTTCCTGAGGAGGAATTKTACTGAGCTGAGGAAATTCCACTGACAGGTGGAAAGCTGCATTACCCATGTGAGGAAGATCCTGAGCTGTTATGCCACACTTTATTATTTGTTAGAAACTCTAGAACAAGTTCAACGTGATTAATTGCTATTTTCCAACCATTAGAGAGTGCAGCAGGGTGCTCATAACTATTTATAACACTCTCCAAGGACATGACAGTCTGGAGAAGCCACTATTCACACATATAATATTCCTCTAACATCTCTGAGTCACTTATCCCATTATCAAAAAGAATCTAAGATAAAGCATGGCCTTTGCTATTCCTCCCTGTGATTTATCCAGGGACAGAACTGTCAACTCACCATAGCCAGGAGCAGGAATTCTTTCACACACCTTGTGCTTGTTTAGAAACCCTGGGGTCCCCCTCTCTCTGATGAGTCTCCCAGGACATTTTCTCTTTAATGAATCAATTTTGCCATTCTTTGGAAATTCCTCTCTCTGCAGGTACCAGCACATACTAACAGAAGCAGAGCTGGTCTACAAACCTGATTATCCCTTTGTCCCTCCATCCACCCTTCTCCTGGGATCCTAGAGGAGAACTAGGGATATTCTCACTCCTTGTGCTACCACTGGTGAGTGTGACAGTGCTGCAGTGAGGCTGAAGCTGAAAAGAAACCCAGTAAAAGGAGAATCCATCAAGAGCATTCCTGTCCCACAGTTCTCCCTTTCCAGACTGTGGAATGGAGTCACTTCTGCCACTTCCTTCCACACTTCTGGAACCAGCAGAGCCCAAGCAGCCTGGCTGTGACCCAAAGGCACCGAGTGCAATCCCTGTCAGAGCTGGGGCTGCACAGCTGCCAGGACATGGAAGCTTTGGGACAGAAAGAGAGGAGGACAGAGAAAGGCTGGGGCAGCAGAGGCCATGCCAAGCTCCTGAACTCAACACCWGGCCACAGAAAGGTTTGCAGCAGTTCCTTCACAGTCAAGGCAAAGCAGCTCCAATCCTTGAGTGGATTTTCTCCCTCTGCTGCAGGTTCCTGCATCTGGGGCCATTTGGCCTGAGGTGTGAATGTTACATCAACCACATCCAGCCTCACAGGCCAGGACAGGCCCAGGAGAGCCACCCAGAGCCTCTCCCAGTGCAGGCACAGAGCTGCTCCCTCCCCAGTGGCCTCACCCAGGGCTGGTTCAGGCACAGAGTGCTGGGGCCCTCAGCTGAGGGGGGGACACAAGCCCTGCCATTCCTCACCACTGGGTCCCAGTCTAGCAGGCCCAGAGCCCCTGAGTGACCAAACGTGCTCCTGGCACAGCCTGTCACTCTTTCTGGCCTTGTCCTCAGCAGGAAAGGCCGTGGGGAGCTAAGGACAGGCTCCTACCTCGTTGTCCACGCTCTCTGTGGCCATGCACTGGTTGTTGGCTAACGTGGTGATCTCTCTGCTTTTGGGGGTTTCCATTCGACAGCTACACAGGGGCACCTCCTGCAGACCATCCACTTCCATGGCTTCAGGGCCATTGGAGAGACCTGGGGCACAGAAAACCAGTGAATTAACTCCAGTTCTCTGCCAGGAGAAAGGATTCAGTCCATCAACAGCAGCCAYGCCCTGTGACATCTCCCCATTCCACGTCCCAAAATGCTCTCCAGGCTTTAGCAGCACCCTGTAAAAGAGACCCTTTCACACCAGCTGGAGTTTACAAAAGCCTCCTGCACTTTTCCAAGGCCAGCCACAATCAGCTGACTGTGCTGAAGTCAAGACTGATAAGTTAAGATCACTTTATTCTGAGAAAACCTCAAAAAGGCCAAGCAATGAGGTGCAGGTTTCTATCAGCCTCTCTCCCCTCCCCACAACTCTGGGCTCTGGCACCAGGAAATTTGCAGGAAACCACCCAGAGCTGGAAATTTGAATAGGCAGTGGAGTGATAAATAGAGATGATCAGGAAAGCACAAACTCCTATTTGCAAAGGCTTATTACACAGATGGGAAAACAAAATTCCTGGGACTGTTTGGTGTCAGCCAGCCACAAATTATTTATTTTGGAAAGAGAACAAACCAGGGAAAAGAAAGCAGCAAGATGCTCCAATGTTCTTGCCCTTTCTTCAWCTCCTCTCAGATGTTGAACCTTTACAAACCTGTGGAAAGGTGGATGAGGGCTTTTGATGGRGGTCACTGTGAGAATATTCCTGTGGTTCCTCTGGACTGAAATCAATCACAGGATTGCCAAACACTGGTCTAGYGACAAGGGGGTTGATTCCAGTCCTACCCTGCCCTTCCAGTCCAGCATCAAACCATCTCTGCAATGTTTGCAGCACAGAATCCTTTGCCCTTGGGGCTGGTTCCCCCTGAAGCTTTCATCCCAAGCTTTCCCTGCCCACTGCTGTGGATTGACTCACACTGAGAAGGGAAGCTTGCTGCTATTTTTCAAGCTTTTGAATGGAGACTGGAGAGCTCTCTTGCTGTGAGGTTTTGCAGATTTAACTTCATCCCTGAGGAGATTCCTCCTCAGCTGCCCTGGCAGTGGCAGCCTTGCCCCAGAGCACCCTGACCCTGCCAGCCGAGCACGAGCTCCCTTCATCCCATCAGGAGTTCCTTGAGCCAACAAGTGGCAAGCCCAAGCCTAGCAAAGGGATATTTCAAGACACACAAGGCCAGGGAAAGTCCTTGCTGTTTTCATGTAAAATCCTGTCAAGATCTTAAAGGTTTTAAGAGTTTTCTCTGGGAGCACAAATCACAAAGCTCATTCCTTGCCTTCCGAGCTGTCACTTCCCTAATCTGTTTGACATCCAGAGGCTGTGGTGAAAGCATCCCTCATCCCTCCTGACCCTCCCTTGGTGRGGAAGGCTCCCACCCTCTCTTTGATGTGCCTCTATCAAAGGAGCCAGACAAGCTTTGAGGGAGCAGTGGGGACAGACAGGCAGATCCAGCTGGATCTGAGGAGAGTTCAGCTGGGGCTCAGCACCCAGGGCCCAGCACCAGCCCCTTCCCTTCCCAGGGCTGAAYGAGGCTTTCCTGAGGGAATCCAGTGGCAGCAGTTCTGGGGGGATGCTGAATCAGCATATTTCAGGGAATGGAGGGAGCTGCTGAGTGAGACAGGAGAGCTGGGGCAGTACCTTGGACCATTGGTGAGAGTTTTCCTGAGCTAACGTGCCTCACTGGAACTGGGATCCCATCTACAGCCTCATTCCATCCCAGCACCCTCCCTGTCCTCACCCACATCCAAATCCATCCCTATTTCTATCCCAGCCCCATCCCAGGCCCATCCCTGTCCTCCTGCTCACCCCCAGCCCAGCCCCATTCCCATCTCCTCCTCATTCTCATCCCAGCTGCATTCCTACCTCAGCCCCATCCC
>JACDOX010000208.1:770377-856347 GCA_014549065.1 Cardinalis cardinalis | reverse complement strand
TGACCCCAAACCCAGCTCCAATCTCAACCCCAAACCCAACCTCGACCCCAGCCCAACCCCCACCTCCAACCCACCCCCAATCCCAAGCCCAAGCCCAGCCCAGCCCAGCACTCACCTCCCGCAGGTGAGGAGAGGATCCCCTTCACCCGGAGGTCCAGGGAGTCCAGGGACACCTCCATGTACTCCATGCTGTTCTCCTGGCTGGGGCCCTCCCTGCTGCCCAGCGAGGCTTTATAGGCTTCAGCACCTGGATGGGAACAGGGGATTCCCACAGACCCCACAGGAACAGCCACCCCACGGCTGGGAGGCCGTGCCCGAGCCCAGGCTGTGCAGGCTCCCTGTGGGAACCACGAGGGCAGAGCACAGGGAATGTGCCACCAACATCTGGGCATGGCTGGGCACCGCTCTGCTCACACTGAGCTGCCACCTCACCCAGGCAGCAAACAAGAAAAGGGGATAAATGAGATGGGTTCAGCCCCAGCAAGGGCACAAGGAAGGGATGACCAATGGCTGGAGCACCCTCCTGCCCCCAGCCTGGTACACACCGGCCAGGCACAGCCAGCTGCACCTCAGGAGGAGGGTGACACAGGTGACATCCAGCTGAGTGGCAGGGGAAACACAAAAAAGTCAAGTTCTGCCTCCAGGTGAGCAGAGCTCTGCTGGGGAGGGATTGTGGGAGAGGGAACTCAGTRTCTCTGCACTCCCTTGGCTTCACTTTCTCTCCTGCTTTGCTTCTGCCAGTCCAGCTTGGCCAAGAGGGTTTGGGTACCCTTCCAGGCCAGCTCCCACCTTGACTGAAGGGGCAGAAAACCAGCCTGCATGTGAAATGCAGAATTAGGTATTTGCTGTGACAGGGATCAAGGGTCCCTGTGGCATCCTGGGAGGAAGAGGAGGGAGCCAGGTGAGTGACAGAGCCCAGTCACAGAGCAGGGGCTGAAAAATGGTCAATTCACTCAGAGGTACCAAAAAGCTGCTGATACAAAAATGACCTTTTGGCACTGAACTAGCAAAYCCAGAAGAATAAAAATAAACCCTTAGGTGGCAGTGGATGTATGACACCTTAGAAGGAGGCTGAAGGCACAGCTGCATTTCCACTTCATCTCTCCCATGTTGCTCCCTTTCCCAAGCAAGAAGCATCACATCCTGCCTCTCCTCACCTCTCCCCTCYCAACAGAGCTCACTGAAACCTTCTYTGGTGCTCAATGACTCAGGACAAACAAGAGGGACCTTGAACAACACCCACACTTGGGATGGGCCCGAGGCAGCTCCTTCCTTGTGGTTCTTCCACAAGGAGCAAAGCCAAGCTGCACATTCCATTCAGCTGCACAAGCACCCACACAAAAGCAATGGAGCACCACTCCAGGGTGGYTCTTTCTTTCCTTCTGCATCTAAACATCCTCCCTGGAGCTCATGGGACAGGAGTCCACGTGGACATGTCACACAACCCCAGACTGCTTTGGGTGGGAAGGGACCTTAAAGCTCATCCYATTGCAAACTCTGCTGTGGCAGGGACACCTCCCACTGTCCCAGGCTGCTCCAAGCCCTGCCCAGYCTGGCCTTGGGCACTTCCACAGCTGCTCTGGGCACCCTGTGYSAGGGCCTCRGCACCCTCCCAGGGAACAATTCCTCCTGTATAGATAACATCAATTTCCTGTCTTTCAGTCTGAAGCCATTCCCCCTTGTCCTGTCACTRTCTCCCATATAAAATTCCTCTTCCTCCTTTTTGTAAGCCCAYGAGGCCTTTTTTTTGGATACTCCAAAATAAAGGGATTGGTGAACAAAATAAAACTCCTGCAGCATTCCAAGGACAAAGCCACGAGTTCTGCTGYGACAGTGACACCAGCAGCCCCTGCCAGTGAGAGGCAACTTCACAGCCTGGCTCATCACACAGCCCAACCTTGGGAAGGAAGGGTGAGCCCAGGCCTCAGGTCCTTCCCCCAGCACCTGGAAGGCTCCCTGGGGTGGAATTCAGGAGCAAACCCCCATTGATTACCTAGCACACCTCCTTGTTTCTTTTTATTCCTCCGCCTCCTCTTGCGGGTGGGTTTCAGCCATGGACTGTCTGTCTTCCCTTTCCTCTTCAGCAGCTTCTTCTTGACACTGGACTCGGAGCTCTGGGGAAGCAGAGAGGCCACGTGCACGTCAGGCATGGTGGCACCAGGTCCCTTTGTGGAACAGCCCTCACCCAGCTCGAGCAGGGCTCTGAAACCAAGGGCTGCTAAGGTGCCTTTATAGCACTGAAAAGGAAACCCAGGCACACGTGGGGGTGGATTTCCTGTCAGTTCAGCAGGCCAGGCTGCACTTTCTCTTCCATGGAGGCCCTCACACCACGCTCATGAGCAGCRCTGCAGGTGGGCAGGCACGTGCACACTTCCAGCTTCTCCCAAAAAATAACTGTAGAATCACAGAATATCCTGAGTGGTAAGGGAGCCACAAAGAGCACCGAGTCCAGCTCCTGGTCCTGCACAGACACCTCACCCTGTCCCTCAGAGGGTTGGCCCAATGCTTCTTGAGCTCTGGCAGTTGGGTTTTCAAACTCAAATATTCGTGTTTCTCCACAAAAAAAACACTTTGCACTTGAAGGGCCACCTGGCAGGGCTGGAGTGGACCCAGGGGAACTGAGCTCCAAAGCAGCAGAGCAGCCCCCTCCCCGAGCACAGCACAGACCAGTCATGCAGCAAATACTCAGCTACATGGATGAATCTCAACAGACTTTGGGGTTTGGTTTCAAAAAATTCACAGTYGTCTGGGGTGGGGTTTCAAAGTCAACATCAGAACAGGAATCAGGCACCCCAACCCTGCCAGGGTTTAATGCATCAATCATAAAATTCATGTTCAGACTGAAACTGTCAGCTCCTGATGCTTATCCAGCTGCCAGCAAAGCCTTGGAAAACCTCCTGGTACCACTACCAGCAGCTGGATCAGGCTCTGCCTCCACAGGCAGCTGTGCCAGGCCCTGCTGTCCCAGGGAGGGAACACGTGGAGCTGAGCCCTGGCTCTCCAGGGTGACTGTGCTGCCCCAAAATCCCAACTGCATCRCTCTGCTCGTGGGAGAGAGGTTTGTGTGTGAGCCAGTCCTGCCTGGGTGCTGAGTGACTCAGCAGAGCTCCAACCTCTGTCCTGGATGTGGAGACCCCACCTGGGAGTTTGGGTGTGAGTCCCAGCCCAAGCCTTGGACAACAGACTGGCCTGAGCCACCCAAACCAGAGCCAGGCTGCCCAGCCAGCCCCTGCTCCTCCTGGGCTGCTGCAGGGTCAGAACATGGGGAACAAGACCCTGAAGAGCTTCAGGGATTCACCTGATGTGTTTTGTGAGCATGATTCCACCTTCAGCTCAACACATCAAGAATTTTCTCAACTCTTTCTGAAGAGTTGGGTGTCTGAAATGCTGGCTCCTCAGCCTGAGAGGCTGTGGAAGGACAGTTTTCAAGGAAAGGGGAAGGAGGCAGGCAGAGACATTCAACGAACAACCTCAACTTAAAAATCACCAGGTTCTCTTCACCAACCGTCTAAAAATAAAAGTAGAAATCCCCAGCAGCTGCTGAAAGTCCTGACTTGGTGCATGACCAAGGTCCCAGGGAGAGTGTCTGTCTGTCTGTCTGAGTGCTGTTTGTCTCCCTGGTAAGAGCTGCTCACCAGGAACAGTGAATTTAGGCTRAGGGCTGGGCCAGTGGATCTGGGAACAACCCCACCCCAGCAGAAGTTGGGGTTGGTGAGAGCTTTGCTGGCTCCTACCAGGTGCCAAGTGTGCATCTGAGGCACTCAGGCACCCTTAAACACCTCTGCTAACATTCAAATGATTAAAAGCAGTCAACACCTCGTTGAAAACAACAAAAGCCCATTAGTTAGCATCAGAATGTAATTAATTGTGCCACGGATCAGGGTTAAGCACCTTGTGGAAAACAATACTCTGTGTGTGGGTGGTTTCAGAGAATGAGTTTTGTCAAGGAGACTTGAAACTGCACCGCTTTGGCTTTGCTCTCTCTCTGTCTTTTTCTGGCAGCAGTGCAAAGGGGAAAAATTATTATCAACAGGCCACGGGCTGAAAAACACATTTAGCAGCCCAGCTTACCAAGTCAGACTCGTCTCCATCCTCCTCCTCCTCCCCTGATTCTACAGACTCTTGCTCTTCCTCAGACTCGCCATCATCGATCTGCAGCCACCATTTGCCCAGGAACAGAATGGGTCAGTCAGGTCGGGTCTCCCAAACAGAGCATCCCCCACACCCCTGGTGATCCCAGCAGAGCATCCCCCACCATCCTGCTGTGCCCACACACATCAGAGCACCCCAGCCCCAACCTGCACATGCACTGAGCCCAGTGAGCTCCAACCACATCATGGAACATCCGTGGGGATGATAGAGGGAGAAAAAAATTCCACTCCAGAATAAAGTTTTCCAACTAAATTTCAACTTCTTTGATAATCCCAAACCAGCCTCATGCATGTACTGTGTATCAAATTTGAAGGGAAAAAAGCAATGAGATTATTTTAGTGCTTTCCCAAGCAAGGTTGGGAAGATGTCTCCTACTGGTTCAGGGAATCCCAGAACTACACGTGGCTGGGGTTCTGCAGAGTGGATCCCAGAACTGTGTAGGGCTGGAACAGGGGGGGAGATGGGGAGACCCTCACAGGTGCAATGGGAAGCAGGAAATACTCACAAAGGGCCTCTCTACCATTGCTGTCATCTTGCAGRTGAAAAAACCCTAGAAATCCTTCAACCCATGCCCCTCCTGTCCCTGCTAGCCCATGCTGCTCCTCAGCCCCACTCAGGGCACAGGAATCACCTTCCTGGCGTTGTCCGCGTCGGACGCGCTGTCCTTGGAGGTCCTGTTGTCATCCCCAGGGAACATGGCTGCCTGATCTGCTCCATGATCATCTTCCTCTTCCAACTCATCCGAGTCCTCCTCCTCAGAGTCCACATCTATGCTCTCCCCGTTCACGTGGGGGCTGCCATCCCCCAGCTCCTTGTCACTCTGGAGGTCACCCAAGCACACGAGACACAAACACAACATCAATTCCTGGGACAGAGCAGCTGGATCCATCCCAGATTCTCCTCTGTGCCTGGAGCTCTAAAGCTGGCTCTGTGTCCCTCCAGAGCTTCTGCCATTGTCACCTCACTCTGTTGGACCTGGGGACCACAAGGAGTCATTCCAGACTCATGKTTAGGGGAGGAGAACYCCATTCCAGCATGGAGGGATGCAGGAAGGTTTCTAGGGAATGGAAAGGGAAGTTACATCACATTGGGATTTTCATATCACTCCTTGAAATCCCAACACTGTTCTCCTTGAATTCTAAGCCCAAAACTTCAGGGCACAGGTCGCAGCAAAAGCAGGATTTCATCAGGAGTGAGTCCAYGTCTAAACTTTTATAGGTAACCAAGTGTTTTTCTGTACAGCCTTAGGCAGCAACATGAGATCTTGAGGACCAAAACAAAAAGGAGCATGCTTGAAATCTCTCCAGTTGCCCAGGATTCAGAGGACAGAAGGGGAATATTCATTGGAAAAGGTTTGTTTAGCAGGTGGTACCTGAAGAGCCCCTCTGGAACAGTCATTCCCAAAGCAGCAAGGCTGCTCTGGGCAGGAAGGGAAGAGGTTGATCCCAACAAGCCAGCACATCCCTGCACCTCCACATGGGTTTGGTGTCCAACAAAAGGGACATGTAAGTGACAACATGTGCAGTGTGCTCAGTGCTGCCCTTACCTTGGCACCCACAGAGGAATGAGTTATGCTCTTGAACATCTCTATCATTGTTCTCTGTTTTAACACTTTGGTCTTTTTCTTGGGAACCAGGCTATAGGTTCCCATTCTCCGCTTCTTCTTCCGAGATACTGCAGCAGCTGCAAGAGAGGAGCAGAAGGAACCCAAGGTTTGTTCAGGAATGAAAAGAAGGGACAGAGAGCAGGGGCTGCACTGGAAAGGGACTTTGGACAAAGGCCTGGAGTGCCAGGACACAGGGAATGGCTYCCACTGSCAGAGGGCAGGGMTGGATGGGATRTTGGGAAYTRGGAATTGTTCCYTGTGAGGGTGGGCAGGCCCYRGCACAGGGTGCCCAGAGCAGCTGGGGCTGCCCCTGGATCCCTGGCAGTGCCCAAGGCCAGAAATCAATTTAAAATCTTCAACAGGCTGCATAACAACTGCTAAATGTGACTTTTTCATGGCAATTCTGYTAAAARKTTYTTTTAAATCAAATTAAGTCTCGTGCAGTAATGATTTATTTAGAGGCATATGCAGCAATGATAAAAAAACAAGAATTCCCAGAAAGGGGTGAAAAGATCTCTGATGTGTATAAAAATATTGCATCTAAGGATTGTAATAAAAAGGATCAGCACAAATTTTTAAGTCAGTTTTCTCACCACCTTTCCTGGTTCTCAGCTACATAAAACAGTCACATCTTTGCTATTCTTATTAAACAGGTCTCATCCACAGTTTGAGAGAGGCAGAGAGCAGAATGCCATGCAAAGGAAACTCCAGSATGCAGTTGGAGCTCCCTGTGCTCACATGTGGGCTACTGGCTGGACAGGGCTGGGAGCAGCCTGGGACAGTGGGGGGTGTCTCTGCCATGGCAKGGGTGGCACTGGATGAGCTTTGAGGTCCCTTCCAACCCAAACCTTCTGTGATTCTATGAAATCACACCTGAGGGCACGACCTGGGAAAACTTCCCAGTCCAACAGATTTATTCACAAGCCAAGCAGAAGATGACACACGGATGTGCAGACACACAGACAGCTTCCTGCCAGGGCTGCCCAAACCCTGAGTGCCCTCTGCACRCTCCTTCTGGCCCCTCCATCAGCACACACAGCATCAAATCCTGAAATTATCCTGCGTTTGGCAGTGCTGCTGGTGTTGTACGAGGCTGAATGGAATCCAATTGCTCAAACTGAGACTGCAAGGCCAACAATACCACCTGACAATGGAAGCAATCTGACAGTAACTGAAGAACACACAGGGAAAAGGCACCTTACATAAAGAGCTGTTTGCCCTTTAACCTCATTTCACACCTACTATGGAAGTCTGTTTGATTCCTTTCACTGCTCTGATTGGGTCTTAATTTGTTAAGTCTCCCTCCTGGCCTTGTAATCAAACCAGACACCGCAGCTCCCTGCCTGCTGCTGACTTAGGTGAGTGCACAGCACAAGGATGCTTGGTGCAGGCCCTTTTAGGAACTGCCAGCTTCAGCACCACTGTTATTGTTTGCACTTGCACAGCCTGTTCCTTGGAAGCATTTTTTCATCTTCCATGGTAATGGAATTTCACCAGAATTTATTAAGAGACTGCTAAAAAATTCTGTGAACCCAATTAATTTTATTTATAAGGCTGTAATTCTTGGTAAGCAGCTGTGGAGATATTCAAAGCCCTACAGAACTGATAGAAACCTCTCAGAACATCCCAGAGGAAAAGGGATCAAAGTGTCTCCTCTAAGAAAAGCTTTTAGCAGAAAAAAGAGAAGGGAATCCTGGAGGAGACTGAGTGGCAAAAAGGTACAAGCAGACTTTTAACCTGCTCATCTCCCTCTCAGCCCCACAGACAKGTCTGGGGGTGGGAGCTGCTCAGGACTCCAACATTCCAGCCCTTCCTCTTTACCTGTCTGTGACTTGGTGGTGGCCACATAGCTCTGGTTCTGAGGTAGTGACTGGTGAAGGCCCGGGAGAGAGGGCAACGCCAACGGCTTCACAAAGTCCAGCATGTTCTCAAACTCCTTCTCCTTGGATTCCTTCTGATCTCTGCTGTCTCTCCCATCTTTGGGGTCTTTACTTGCATGCTGGAAAACAAAAGGCAGTTAAATTGAGTTTTTGKATTGAAGAATTTTTMAARATTAGGAAATTATTTGAATTAATTTCTCTTGACCAAAATCTCTTTTATTTGAGGGCAGGAGCACATTCCCAGCAGGAGCACACAGAGCAGGGGGCTTTGCCCAAACCCTGCCAGCCTGGCTGAGTGGCTCCCCAGGGCTGAAGGCTGTGCAGGTGACAGGTAATGACAGAGGTAGTGACAAGGAGCAGGCTCTGCTTACACAGCTCTGGGCGCCCCTGGAGAAGAGGAACCAACTCAACCACAGCACTTGTTCCCTGTCCCACCAAACATGCTCAGCAACACTCCTGCAGAGCTGTTCTAGAGGAGCAGGCAGCAAAGRAAAGGGATTTTCCTTTTGGACAGCACCTGGCACCAGTGAGCCTCAGCAAAGGCTCCCCCTCTAGCCCAGCACACAGCAACCACAGCCAAAGCAGCTCCTTCCTTGACACTGAGAGCTGTCCAAGCTTCCCTTAACCCCTGCTCCCACTCCAGCTGCTGCTATTCCAGGCCCCAGGCAGGCTCCAGCCTCCTGCTGCAAACCAAGGGGATTTTATAGTTGCTCCTGCAGCCCCTCCCAGGCACCACAGCCACTCACACCTGCTCTGATTTGAGCCTGTACCCAAGTCAAATCCTGCACCTCTGGTTATGAAAGAAGGGTTCCTACAGCTCCACAGAGAATCATTTAGGTTGGACAAGACCTTTAAGGTCACCAAGTCCAACCACTAACCCAGCAGGGCCAAGTCCACCACTCAGCCATGTCCCTGAGTGCCATTTCTCAGCTTTTGATGTTACTTCAATGTTTTCCTCCCCTAATTTAGGAAACAATCCCCTTCCTGTGTGTCTAACTCCATTTTATATACCCTAAGAGCCTCAGACAGAGAGGTCCAGACTGTGWTTGTGTTTCCTTTTTCCATCTGTGTTTATTCTTTAAACAGCCATGGCTTGGTTTGATGGGGCTTTAATTCCTGTGCCTTTTGTGTCAAGTGTGCCAAAGGGAAGCCAAGGTCAGGGCAAGGCCCCTCAGTCCAGCTCACTGAAACATTTTCCTGTCCCAGCCCAGCAAGGAGGTACCTGGTGAGACAAGGAAACACATGGAGGAACATGAAACAAAGTCCCTGCTGGTCCTTCTCTGCCACAGGGTCAGCAGACATTGGGGTGGCAGCTGCCTCTGCTGGGCCATCTTACACTGGATTTGCCCTCTGATTTATCCCACTGCATCCAGCTGGGCAGCAGGCAGGTCTGGCAGAGCTGCTCCAGCAAAACAAGAGAACAAGCAGCAGAACACAAGGAAAGACTGAGAGAATTGGGATTGCTCAGCCTGGAAAAGAGAAGGCTCTGGGGAGACCCCACTGTGGCCTTCCAGTACCTGCAGGAGCTACAAGAAAGAGAGAGACTCTTCACAAGGGCACAGAGTGCCAGGACAAGGGAATGGCTTCACACTGAAAAAGAGCAGGGCTGGATGGGATATTGGGAATTAGGAATTGTTCCYTGTGAGGGTGGGCAGGCCCTGGCACAGGGTGCCCAGAGCAGCTGGGGCTGCCCCTGGATCCCTGGCAGTGCCCAAGGCCAGGCTGGGCAGGGCTGGGAGCACCTGGGACAGTGGGAGGTGTCCCATGGCAGGGGTGGCACTGAATGATCTTTAAGGTCCTTTCCARCCCAAACACTCCATGATTGTAAGGTTTAACTGCTGCTCCACTTGCAGAGAACTCTTCTTTACAGGACCTGTGAAGCACGAGCTGAAAAACCCAAGCAGAAAGAGGAATGYAGGCAGAAGCAAGGCTGGAATAAAAAGCAGGAAGCAATAAAAGCACTCAGGTTCAGGCAGGCAGCCCCAGCCACTGCTCTCCAGCAATGTGACCTTGGGAACAAACAGGCAAGAGGCTGATTCCCCTCATTAGGCTGTGCCACGTGTGTGGTGCTGGCAGAGGCAGGCCCAGCAAAGCCCTAATGATAATCAGAAATGACCCACAGCAAAAGGCCATCAAAGTGCCAATGATTCCTGCACCAAGCCCATAACTTATGGCTCAATTGCCACAGCTTTTCTAAAAGGGCAGCAAGTCTTGGATTAAGGATTTCAAAGATGACAAATCCAGCATAGCCTTTGATATGTTGTTCCAATGCTTAATTGCTCTCACTGTCAAATAATTAAATGCATTATGTTTTTGCAACTAAATTAAAAAGCCCTGTCTCACCAGAACCTCTCACTCCCAGGAGATATTTATGGAGTATGACCAACTTCTTTTTTTTTTCTTTTTAAACTTTTTTCTTCAATAATTGTAATAAAATGAGCAAATTAAGTGGCCATAGGATCATTTTCTGGATCACTCCTGAGTCTGTTCCCCGTTGTTCTACCCCTTAAAAAATGCACGTCAGGAGTGCAGGGCACAGGATGCCAAGAATAGTCTCAACAATACTATTTATACCTCTTAAAAGTCCTGAGTTTATAGATCTAAAGGTTAACAGTAACTCTTGGCTACACAATTATTCTGAGAATTCCCAAGTCCCCTGATATATCCAATGCTTTCCATTTCTAACTCAAAACTAGAAAAATGAGCTTAGGACAGGCAGATCTGACCCAAGCGTGAACAAGGGCTGCATTTTGTGTCCTTTAAGTGAAGGTTTTTGCAACTGGTCTCTAATAAAAGGTGCTGTTACTCCCAAACATCAGGAATTCACACTCAGGCCATGCCAGGCTGGTTAGAAGAATAGAATTCAATTTTTAAATTTAAAAGTATTATGTTATTAGCTTGGGGTTTTTCTCTTCCTCTGTAATTACAACACAGAAATAAATTCAAAATCTTCAACAGGCTGCATAACAACTGCTAAATGTGACTTTTTCATGGCAATTCTGCTAAAAGTTTCTTTTAACTCAAATTAAGTCTCATGGAAGAGAGATACTTGAAGATACTTAAAAGATTTACTTGGAGGCACATGCAGCAATGGTAAAAAAACAAGAATTCCCAGAAAGGGGTGAAGAGATTTCTTGTGTTTATAAAAATATTGCATCTAAGGATTGTAATAAAAAGGATCAGCACAAATTTTTAAGTCAGTTTTCTCACCACCTTTCCTGGTTCTCAGCTACATAAAACARTCACATCTTTGCTATTCTTATTAAACAGRTYTCACCCACAGTTTGAGAGAGGCACTGAGAGCAGAATGCCATGCAAAGGAAACTCCAGGATGCAGTTGGAGCTCCCTGTGCTCACATGTGGGCTACTGGAGGCCAAGAAAGGACCATAAATGAGACAGAAAAAGAAACTGCAACACCAACATCTTCATTTCTTGCAGCTTCTCATGTGGTACCAGCTCATCCCATACAAAGGACTGGAAAGTCACAACTTTGTGCAGGGAATAGAGAAGAAGGTGGGCAGATATTCCAACATTTCTAGCAATGGTTGTGCCTGGAAACAGCAAAAATGGGACCACCACTATGTCTAACCTCACTGTGAGAAATACAGCCAAGAAAATGGGCTAGACTGGGGCAAGAACAGGATACTTGATGTGTTTACAAAAATTCAACTCAAGTGCTGTCTWCATTTTAATGGGATCAACCACATTTCTATTATTGGCACAGAAGTCCCTGACAGCAGCAGGGGGAAGTTATTAAAATGGCAAAAGACAGAATATCCTCAGTTGTTTTGGTTTTTTCCCTGAAAGCAAAACTACAGAACAAACCAACCTCAGTAATGGACCCTCRTGTTGGCTCTATAAACTCCACAGGACATTTTTCCCACTACCCAGCATTTAAAGGGTCTTTCCATCACTAAAACCAGCAAGATGGGAGAGAAACCAGAGTGTTGGTGGCAGGATACTGGGACAGGTCCTGCCTGGGAGCAGGGCAGCTCTAAGCACTGCAAAAGGGCCCCTGATGTCYGAAACCACCTCAGCCCATTATGGACTCCCTTAGTTCTGTGCTCTGCAGAACTCTCACTTCCAGCACACAAACCAGAGCCAACAGGGCAGGAGGAGTGAGCTGGGCAGCACTGCCACAGGGCAGCTGCCAGGGAGCAGCTCTGCCTCCCCATCCATCAGGAACAGGGTCAGGAGATTTGTACCAAGACACTGCCTTTGAAGAGCACAAAGCAGCAGCTCCCAGGRGGATCTGCCTCTAACAACTGGTGAGTGGTGGTTAAGCAAGAAATATCAGTCTGCTATAAAAAATTGATCACAAGCAGATGATAGTGCCTGTAGGAGCTGTGGTGGTGCTGCTCTGCCTTTTCTCTGCTGCTGCAGGATTGTGTTTTTCACTGCTGAATTTCAGCAGCCTGATCAAGCCTCACCTTGGAGCAACAAGCCTGCAAGGCTTTGGTCTTAGTCTAGACCAGATTAATGATCTGCTGATTAATACGTGCCCATTAGAGGGGGGACTCCATGGTGACTTGGTTACAATTGCACTGATCTCAGTGCAGTCACATTCCTACATAAAAACATGACTTAGGCAGCCAGGTAGACAGAGCTGAAGTGAAGAAGTGGCCCCAAACRTGCACTCAAGGTGTTTCTGAAGCAGAGCACTCAGGGGTGTGGATCTCATCCCCATCCCCTCCTGCACCAAACTGCCCCAAGGCAAGGGAGTGTCACACATCAGCCAAAACGAAACGGGGGAGCCCAGGGCAGATGTGCCACCAGGGCTCCTGACCCTACCAAACCCCTCTGCTGGGGCCAGGGCCGTTATTTCTGTGGGCTGTGGTCAGAGCTGGGGCAGCACCTCCAGCACCAGCAGCAGCAGTTAAATATCAGGTTAAAGTACTGCAAACAGCCTTCACTCTCACTTCCCTCTGCAGCAACCCCTCTGTTTAAGGAGCCCAATGGCAGCTCTGTCCCTCCTGATGGAGGTTTCCCATCAGGGAAGATGGGGCAGGGTCTGGAGGGGCTGTGAGGAGCAGCTGAGGGCTCTGGGGTTGTTCAGCTGGAGCAGAGTGAGGGCAGAGCTCCCCGGGGCTGCAGCTCCTCCCGAGGGGCAGCTCCCATCTCTGCTCTGGGACAGGGACAGGAGCCAGGGCACGGCTGGGGCTGGGCCAGGGCAGCTCAGGCTGAGCTCAGGGCAAGGCTCTTCCCCCAGAGGGTGCTGGCACTGCCCAGGCTGCCCAGGGCATGGGCACGGCCCCGAGGCTGCCAGAGCTCCAGGAGCCTTTGGGATGCCCAGGGTGGGGCTGTGGGGCTCTGGGCAGGGACAGGGGCTGGGCTGGGGGATCCTGGGGGGTCCCTTCCTGTTCAGGACATTCTGTGATTCCATATTTATCTCTGCCCGAGCTCACACACACAGACTTCACTCTTTCAGTCCAGTGGAGCACACCTGGACACCCCTCTGGAGAGGGTCCTGGATGGACCTTCTGAGTCCTCCCCAAGGACACAAAATCCCCATTATCACCACCCCATTAGGCCCTGCCCTTTTGCTTTATGTTTCCTGTACTTGGGAGGGTCAGAGCTTGCTGAGCAATCCCAGAGCCCTGCAATCCCCTGGCTGCCACCCGTCTGCCCCRAGAGATGGCCACAGGGTGTTCTCCAGGCCAGAGGCTCCTGCAGAGCAGMCCCAGCCCAGGCCAGCACAGCAGCACCACAAAGGAGGCAGTTKGAAAGCTCTGGGACCAGGTATTTAATGGCAATGCTACTTTAGGGGATAGTTTGATGAATATTGGTAGAAAGATCTACATAAGCAAAGCATCTCCTGCCCCAGGCTCTTCCTCCCTGCCCACATTGTTTCCCCCAGTTAAACTGGCACCTGGCATTTTGGGGACACACTGTGAATCAGGCCAAAACACTCATTTAAAGGRTTTTTGCACTATTTCCTGACTCAGTCCTCTGCACAGCATTAAAAAACTAACTGAGACACACACCCCAAACTCCAGCCTTGTGATCACCAAGGAAAGGAAACACAACTTGGGGTTCCCAATTCATCCATCTGCTCCTCCTGTCTCCAAAGGTAACTCTGGGATGCTCTCACTACCTTTCCCATCCTTTATCCCTTATGTTCTACTGAAGTTCAGCTCAGCAGCTGGTTCCCAAGCAGGAGGAGCCTTCTCCAAGCACAGCACACACACACAGACACACACTTGCCTTTCAGTCTGCTGCCTGGCCCTGGAAATTTTTGGGTTCTTAACAGAGCTGTAAAATGGATTAGCAGTGAAAGAAAGATTCTTCCAAAAGGGCAGTGCTTGTGYTACTGCTCTGTTCAGAAGGGGAGCAGAAATGATGCTCTCTGCTCAAAAACCACCTYAACATGCGACAACATCAATTAAAATTGTCACCTGTTTCAGATTCAGCTTCGATCCCAATTCAGGAAGCAACTCCTAAACAGAGAAAAAGCTGGTTAAATTGCTGAGAAAATTCTCTCCTTCCTTTCAGAGACCAATTCACATGTGCAGGAAAAGGTTACCAAGGTCCCCTGACACCTATTGGATTACACAAAACAATTTCTTGGCCCCAGTGGGTTTCTGCAGGAGCCAGGGGGAACAAATGTTCACACTTTGCAGGCAGCAAAACACCTTCCTCCCCTCCTCCTCCCGGGCAGAACAGCTCTGCAAGAACAGTTTCACCAAGAAAACAACAATGCCCTAAAAATACTAACCAAGCAAACTACTGTGGTCTGTAATATCAGTTCCTGGGTGATTTCCACAATTTATTTYCTGATACAGCACCTGATTTCACGGAGGTTTTGAAGGGGAGAAGGTGTGAAGGTTGGTACAGGAAAAGCTCCTGAGCTGAGGAGCCTCCTCTAAGCAGCTCAACAAAGAAATAACTGGGACAGAAAAATGACAGCTTAGCAAGGACTCTGCTGCTCCAAAGARAAGAGCATGTAAATTCCAGAGACAATGGGGAAAAATGAGGTAGTAATTATCAGGAAGGCTGAACACACAGATGTTTTATTGTCTTGCAGAACTGAGATCAGATCTTGGGTTCCCATTCAGCTGCAGAGGCTTGAGCAGAGAACATGGGAACAGCCTCTTCTCACCACCCTTCCTGGGAATGTTGCTTCTCTCCCTATTTTAAGCCCAAGGCAAATGCCCAGAGGAGCTGAGGACAGGCTATGCACTTTCTAGAGCAGCCCAACAAGTGCAGGCTTTGGTTTTTTGAAGCTGCTTTTGTCGTGTGAGCAAAGGACCAGCAGCCCCATCCCAGTGAGCTGTCCCAGCACTCCCAGAGCTCCCCAACACCCCATGCCACTTCCCAGCAACAAGCCTTGGAGCCCAAAGGGTTGAATATAAATATTCTTCTGATGTATCATAAAATATGAATGAGGGAAACACTCCCTCCCAACCYAGCAGTCACCTTTAGGAGGGAATTGCCTCTCTCAATTGCTCAGCCCCACGGGATCTCTCTCTGCTAAATTCCACCAGGCTCTGGGGGTTTGCCTGGCCTAATTCCAGTGCAGAACAGGGGGCTGGAGGCTGCAAAGCCTTCCCTGGGTAGGAGACACCCAGAYGGGAGCTGGATGGCAGCTGGGCTTAACTGTGCAAGCCAGGAAACACAGGCAGGTGAGGGCAGAGAATTCAACCACAGCCAGGGCAAGGCAGAGGGAAATGAGGGCTCGGGGGGCTGGCTGGAAATCCTGGCAGGCAGCTGTGGCTTCTGCYCCTCTCCTGAGCCTGGTGCCCACAGGTTTGTGATCCTGCTGTGCCCTCTGGACTCCCAGCTGCTCCCAGAGGCACAGGTGGCACCACAGCCACGGGACCTTTCCCCATCTGGGGCTRGCAAGGTGCCACCCTCCCTTTTCCCTTTTTTCTCTCTCTTTCCCTTCTCCAGACCACAGGGACTCCCAGCTTTGAGCCCTTCACACCTCACACTGCTGTGCTGAGATGAGGGGGACATCTGAGAGCCCCTGTGGATCTGCAGGATCACAGCACCAATGCATTGCACAGACCTTGACAAGGCTGCAGCAGCTTCCATGCCTTTCTGGGAATGATCCCATGGCTCACCCTTCCCTTGACTCCTGT
The DNA here is from genome assembly GCA_014549065.1 of Cardinalis cardinalis. Classification (NCBI taxonomy): domain Eukaryota; kingdom Metazoa; phylum Chordata; class Aves; order Passeriformes; family Cardinalidae; genus Cardinalis; species Cardinalis cardinalis. The sequence continues at coordinate 840,627 of JACDOX010000208.1, read as the reverse complement.
GGCTCACCCTTCCCTTGAGCTAAAGGCCAGACTCCCTCCACCCTCAGAGTCAGCACAATGAGAGGATCCAGCTCACTGCAGTCATATAAAGCATCACAGGGATGAAAACCAACTGCTTATAGCAGAGCTCTGCCTGTTGCAGGATCTATTCCCTACCTCTGGCAAAGAACCAAAACAATAACCAAACTTGTCAATAACCATGACAAAGAGARGCCCATTTCTGTCCTCCCCACTATGGGATGAATGCACCAAATGACATTTCCTTATGCCTGCAAAAGAAAGCAGGGCTCTGCTTTATTAAGTGATGGTAAATCCACCCTAAGGACTCTGGAGGGAACATTTCCCAATGACATGGAGAGAAAACAAAATCTGTTTTAGCCCTATAATGATTCCTACAGCAAAGCAACCAAGAAGCCTCACAGATCAGCTCSTTGACAGCTTCTGAGCTTGGGAGGAGCCTCAAGTTTACATGCTAGGCTTAATTTCCTTTGGGTTGACCTCAGAAAAAAATCTCATTTGTTTCACAAGCAGCTCTGGATGTCAGCAGAGGCTGATGAGCAATAGAGCCATGAGAGAAAGGCCATTTAGTGTCTCACACAGATCTGTTGGAGKAGGCAATTGATCAATTATATATTTAGAAACACATTGGGGACGGGAGCTGGTGGTGGCCGTGTGACCTRCTACTTTAACATTTCTGTCTGGAGGAAGAGAAAAAAATAAAATAAAAATAACTAACTAACTAACTAAATATAGATATAAAAAATTTACATAAAAATATAGATAAAACATCTATATAAATACAGATTTATATATATAAAATATATAAATAAAATAATTTATTTATATAACTATAAAAGTGTATTTATTATAAATTATATATTAATTATATTATATTTTAATAAAATATTATATTTTAATAAAATATAATATAAAACATATAAATTAAAATATAATACAGATAAGAAATATCTATATAGATATATATTTTTATATCTATATAAAATATAGATAAAATATATTTTAAAATAAAAATAAAAATAAAAATAAAAAATAAAAATAAAAATAAAAAAATTGAAATTAAAATTAAAATAAAATAAAACAAAATAAAAAACAAAAATAATAAAACCACCAATCCACTCAGCAGGCAAGCTCTGAACACCACGTGTTGCTATGCAGCCAGGTACCCCCCAGACCCCCAGAGAAAGCCAAGAGCAAGCCCAGCAGCAGCAGCAGCAGCAGCAGCAGCAGCTCTGTGCTGGGCAGGTACATTACCAGGCTGGGGGTGGGTTTAGGCATTGTCTTCCGTGCTCTGTGCACCTTGACTTCAGCATTAGCAGCAGGGCCTTTTTTAGCATCCGTGTCCTTGCTGCCCTCCCCGAGCTTGCTTGGCATCGTGGCTTGGAGCTGGGCAAAGGACCCCACAGTCCTGCCTTTGCCTGCTCCTCCAGGCAGGGTTTTTGCAGCATGGCCAGTGAGAGAAGCAAAGCTGGTAGTCCTTAGAGGCTGCTCCTGTGCCATCTGCTTGGTTAGGATATATCCATTGCTCCCTGTGACAGAAGTCTGTGTGAAGTCATTTGCTTTCAGATGGTTTTGCTTCCCAGGCTCGCTGTCCGAAATGCCATTTTCTGCTATCCTATTTAATTTAGTAGAAGAGTCCTGCTGGCTCACTTTCGTGTTGTCCTGAGTGTTTTTCGCTGGGTTTGGGTGGCCCCCACCCTCGCTGTGCTCACAGGAACCGTTGGTTTCACCATCTACGGCCATTTTTGGTTCCCCCACTTGCTTTTCTGTAGCGCTTTCATCTGCAGCCATGGCATTAAACCCTGGAGGGAGAGGGAGGAAGAGAGGAGAAAAGGGTCACAAGTGGTGTTGAAACTCCCAAGCTGTACCCCAAGCCCAGCTACTCACAGTGTAAGAGCCACGCTGTCCTCCAGCACCCTGCCTGATGTAAACCACAGAATCCCAGAATATTTAGGGTTGGGAAAGGCCTCCAAGATCATCCAACCATGGATCAACCACCACCACACCAACTAAAGCACAGTTTTAGTTGTCAGGCTGTTCTTTCACCCACCTGCCCAGCCCTCCTGGCTCCTCACATGGTGACATTTGGGGTGGTGGCCCAGGTGACAGCAGTGCACTTAGTCCCACTTGCCTCCTGCAGATGTGGCCATTTATTCCCAACAATGGATTTTTCAAGGTAAATATTATCTCTGGCTTTTCCAATAACTGCATTTATTGCACCATATGTCAACACTTCACCTGGCAAACAAAACTCTGCCCCATCTTACATCCGGATCTCTGGCAAAGCCCTTCCCAGAGCCAGTCTGACATGGAAAAGCTTTGCTGGTAGGGCTGTCCCAGGGAGCTTTTATGGTSCACACACAGCCCAGCAGCCAAATGTCATCCCCAAATGTAAGCCCCATCAGGGCTCTGCTGCTACAGGAACATCACAAGGAATAATTCCCTGGCTATCCCATCTCTCCTGGGAATGTTCTTCAGTGGGAATTGGCTCTTTCAGCACGACAAAGCACAACAGGACCAGGATCCATGGTGTCATTTCAGAGGGAACAGCAGGAGTAAACACAGGAGTGAAGCGTGGTAAATGCATTTTTAAACTAAAATCATTCTATGATTCAAATGCAGCAAGGTTTTTGCAGCCTGACAATGCTCAAGCACAACAATGCCCACATAAAACAAACATTTCAAACATTTCCCTGCTCCTCCATCAATGACTTTGTCCCACCAAAGATTTCAAATCCAAGCTGAAAAATCCAACTAGGAATGTCATGTACTTGCAGAAAAAGTTTCTGACATGACAACCCAGCAGCTCCCCAGGCAACCAGGAGTGATAACAATTCACTGGCACACTCAGAGMAATGATTACATCAACCTGCTGTTAGGGATTCCTTGGCTTGTTTTCCTTCCAGGGAGCAGACAGTTATGAAAAGCAACATGAGAAGTACAGGGAGAGCTCTGTCAGAGCAGGGGGGATTGGCTCAAACCAGCTCCCATCAAAGCAATTTTCACCTACAGGATCCAGAGAGCCTGGAGTCACACTGGAGGAACAGCCAGACCACTGGGTACCAGCACCTCGTTTCACATTGCCCTCAGAGCACAAACAGGCAAGGAGAAGAACACTCTGAACAACATTCTGAACAACATTCTGAATCCCAGAATCAAGGCTGGAAAAACTCCCAAGACCATCGAGTCCAACCTGTGACCAATCCCCACCTCATCACCCAGCCCAGAGCCCTGAGTGCCACCTCCAGGTGTTCCTTGGACACCTCCAGGGCTGGGGACTCCAAACCTCCCTGAGCAGCCCCTTCCAATGAAGAAATTCCAACCTGAGCCTCCCCTGGCACCCTGAGSCTCCCTCTGAGGCCGTTCCCTCTGCTCCTGTCCCTGTTCCCTGGRGCACAGCCCGACCCCCCCRGCTGTCSCCTCCTGTCAGGAGCTGTGCAGAGCCACAAGGGCCCCCTGAGCCTCCTCTGCTCCAGGCTGAGCCCCTGCCCAGCTCCCTCAGCTGCCTCACAAATGTCTCTTCTGAGCTGGCAAGAACCTGGTGCCAGGCTAACCCATGAAGGACCACCAGGACCTTGACAAGTCCAGTGTGCCTGGAGCAGCTCCCTGCAAAGGCCACCAGGGAGGAGACCCAGCATCACCCAACTCACCAGAACAGCTCTTCCCAAAACCCACCCAAATTCTCCTTCCATTTTCATTGGGAAAATAAAAATCTCCCCCTTTTTCTACCTTTTTAATGCATTTGTTTAGTCCATCTTAATCATGGAATCACAGAATGTCCTGAGCAGGAAGGGAGCCCCCAGGATCCCCCAGCCCAGCCCCTGTCCCTGCCCAGAGCCCCCACAACCCCACCCTGGGCATCCCTGGCAGCTCCTGGAGCTCTGGCAGCCTCGGGGCCGTGCCCATGCCCTGGGCAGCCTGGGCAGTGCCAGCACCCTCTGGGGGAAGAGCCTTGCCCTGATATTTGACATCTCCTTCCCACTGTGTTGACCTGAAAGATTTGGGTACAACTCCTGCCCCAACAGCACTGGCAGCTCTAGATTCTAAAAGTRGTGCATTCCAGTATCCCAAACAACCTTATTATTCCCTAAACTTCCTGGGTTTTGGTGCTCACCTGAGATTTAAAGATAYTTCCAGCAAACTGAAAGCCTTCTTAGGCCTGGTCAGTACATGTGAAGCATCCAATCCAACCCCTGGCTGGACACCTGGTCAGTGCTGGACCCACACCAGGCTCTCAAAGGCCTCCTGGAGCACCTGACCCCTCCAGCCTCAGACTGCCCATCAGTTAAGAGGGGGACAGTCCCTCTGATGCTCCTGATTTCCAGCTGAAAGCCACAGATGTTGGACACAAAGCATCTTTGTATCTCAAAGTCTCTCCAAAGCCTGAGTGGTCTCTCTGGCCATTTTTTCCTGTTGAGACAGTGCACTAAGAAATCCACTCCCCCTCTTTCCAGGCAACCCAGCCTGGGACTGCCTCCCACGTGGGCTCTGCTGGCTCACAGCCTCCAGAGAGAGCCCCAGAACATCCCAAAACTGCTCCCCAGTGCTGTCTGGAGCACACAGAGACACAAACCTCACCTGCAGGAGCAGTGACTGAGGGTTCCCCAAGCAGAATTCAAARTTATCACCTCCACCTGCTCCCTCTCACACCACCCAGACCTCCCTGAGCACAGAAAGAGGCACAAGGGTTTGTTTTTGATAGCAAAAACTCTGGGAGAAGATAAAGTGCTCCTTTTTTCGCTGTTTTATTTAACTATTTGAAAAGCTGTGGGCAGAGGGAGCCACAACTATGCCTTTACTCTTTCAATTCTTGTTTCTCTGTCTGCATTCAGGGTCTTTAAAAGGCCATTTAAGCAATTATTGCAGCAAAGTCAGTGCCAGGAAAAAAATGCAAAGCAACAAAAAATAAGCTCTCTAACCACAGCTGGAGGTTTCTAGAGCTCAGCTTTAGGCACCTGGCTGAATGAAGCCTTCAAGATTTGTTGATTTAAACACTGTGCTCTCCCACCAGAGCAGTCAAATAACTTCAGTGGTGGCCTATGAGATAAACTGAATAAGCAGAGGGCAAGAATTGCTCTACCTGCCATGAAAGCAACCAAAACAATGTGAATTAGAGCACTGCCCTAGGGAAAAAGTAACTGCATTACTCCAGAAAGCATCACGGGCTTTATGAAAAATCCATGAGGCTGAAATTAAAATCTCACACACACACACACTTATTTTCCTTATTGTGAAATGCAATCTGATTGACTGTGGAAGTGGCACCAGCCTTCCAAACCTGTGTGAGCAGAGGTTTGATGAAACAGAGATATGGAACTTCACAGCAGAGATTGAGAGAAACCACAACTCCCTCCAGCCTCCCACCAGCCTGAGACACTGCAAGCAGGATTCTCCCTTTCTTTGGGGTATAACCCCTCCATTCCCCCATTCTCTCTTCTGGCAGCAGCAAACCAAAGCCATGAGCAGCTGGGAATGGCATTGCTCCCTCCACACTGAGCTCCTGCACAGCTCTGGGCTCCTGCAAGCAGCACCAGCCCATCCTCACCTCAAACCCAAACTGAAGATTTGCCCTTGGAGGATCAGCTCATGTCAAGAGCTGCCTCACAATTTGTATGGCAGCTCAAGTGAGCTGGCTGGGTTTTCCCAACCAGGACACCTGATCTGGTGACAGGAAAACAGGAATTGCCATCTCAGGTTCACCAAGGGCACCTGCACAGCACAACTCAAAATATTTCACACCTTTGCTGAACTCTGCCACAGACAGGGATGGGAACACGAACCAGAGGCAGCAGGAGCCTCCCAGTGACAATACTGAATCAAACAGCCCACAGGAGCTCTTCCACAGCTCCTGACACCTGAAGAAACGCTTCCTCCTGACGTGACCTTTTCATCCCCCCTTTTTCATTCCCAAAAAAAGCCTCACTGAAAACCTGCTAAAATCCTCATTTCAAATGCACCTCGTGGCAGTGAGTTCTCCCCTTGAAAATGCTGTTCAGCAGCTTTTCTGCTCCTGTGCTGCAAGTGCAAGGGAATTATAAACCCAAAGTTTTTATCTCTCTAAAACTTTGTGACTTTACAGCATTCATCCCTTCTAAGCAGGCCAAAACAAAGTTTTCTCCACATTCAGTTTTCTCTCCAACTCACAGCTATTTAGTCTACAACCATCCTTTCTTTAATTAAAAAGAAATAAAAGGTGGGAATTTCTACCCTGCATCCATGAAGTGTAACCTCATTAATTAGAAGCATTCCAGTTTTTTTAAAGCTTTTTTAGGCATCCCTTATGCCAGATGCAGCAGGAAAAGCTCCTCCCATGGATCCCAGCACTGCCTGAATGCCCATCTGAGCCTGGATTCATTTAAAACCCAGGTAATTTAAAACCCAAGAGATTTACTGGTGACTTTGAAGTTGATACCAAGTAAATACATATTATTTAGGGGCTAGGTACATTTTAGTAAGACAAGGAATTTAAGACTCAGAAGTTGGGCTATTCCACCATCCCTGCGACTCCACGTGGCAAAGAACACCCAATAATAAATTTAAATCCCTGCTCTGAATTAACAACTCCCTTAGAGCAGTGCAGAGCTCCCTGCCCTCCCCAGGCTCAGGCAGAAGGGTCAGGCTCAAGTTTTCATCTCAGAACATCACAGTTGTCCAAAATTGAATGCAAACTCCTCCAAAGAAAACAAACTCTGATGAAAATAGGGGAAAACAGACTCAATGAAAGAAGGAGAAAAGCTAAGGCAGGGTGAGACCACCTCATGTAAATTTAGGTGTCTAAAAGGCACCTCAGACTCTAGGGGCCCCTAAGCCACTGCTGCAACCAACAGGGAGAACCCACAAAAAAGCAACACACAACCCACAAAAGCAGCACAGGCTGACTGTAAAAAAGTGATCTTAGGACAAACTCACCCCAGCCTGGACCATCTCTGACCTGCCTGCTACCATGTCTAAGCAGAAACAAACTGGATTAATTTAGAATTAGAATGATAACTTCAAAAAAACCCCAAAATTAGGCAAAATTAAAGCCACCTCTGCTCTCCCAGCCCAGACATTGGTTCCTCTTTGCCTGCTGGGGTTTCCAGCCCTTTCAGCAGAGCCAGACCTGGCTCCAGTCCTGCCCTGGAGCTTGCCAGAGCTGGGTCCAGCCTGCCAAAACTTATCAGTGGGCAGAGGCTGTCTAACAGATGTGTTAGTGTCCCCAGCAGCCACTGGGCACRGCCTGAGGGGACACAATCACCTCTGTGGGGACCCTCAGGAGCTTCCCATCGGAGGGAGGCCAGCTATCAACTCTAAACTCAGTGTTACCTGGACAATGCTCTGAAAAAAATAAAGGCTTAAATGTATTTTTAAAGCTTGGAGTTCAGGGAAACAAAATAAGGAAAATATGCAAATGAGCCCTTGTACTTCAGGCCAAAGTGCAGCCACCAGGTCTGAGGGAAAAGAGACTGAAAAAGAAATAGAAATAAAAATATATTCTGCAACAAATGCACTACTATCCTATCTGAAACTTTTACACATTTTTCTGAGCATGTTGGTGCTGAGAAATCTCTGCCTGTGGGATTTTCCATGCATTTCCAGAGCCCTCAGCACAGCCAAGAGGCTTCAGCTGCAGCAAGAGAAATGTTTAATCAAAGACAAGGCTTAAATGAACTTAGCTTAAATGAACAAAGCAAAGACAGAGCTTAAAGGAAAAGCTCAGGATTTGGAAGTGCAGACTAAGAAGTGCAYACAGCTGTATTTATACACACTCACATCTCACAGATGTTCTACCTTAACCATCCTTAAAACACCACAGATCCCACAGCCTTTGATTCAATACCCAACTGTCCTGCTGGATAAAAGTGAGAAAAGCACCTGCTTTTAATCTTTATGTTACAGCAGTTCCCTCCCCTCTTCCTCCTCCAACTCCAACAAAAAGGAAAACTGCCAAGCAGAGAAGAGCCCAAGCATGAAGATGTTGGGGCTGAAACCACACAGATGAGGGAGAGGGGGCAGCTGGAGACCCTGAATCCATTGGGAAGGAAAGCATCCCCTCCATCAATGGAGGCTGGAAGCCATCTGAGCAACCTGACCCAGTGATGTCATCTCTGCCCATGGCACTGGGTTGGAACTGGATCATCTTTAARGTCCCTTCCAACCCAAACCAGTCTGGGATTCTGGGACTGAAGCCAAAAAGCAGAGCATTTTGAAGCCAAGAAATGCAGACAAATGTGTTTTCAGGTAGAAGTTCCTCTCTAGGGTGAGTTATTGATGGTCTCTTATTGCCCCCCAAGCCCTTRTGGAGATGGATTGGTGTCCAGGTATTCCCAGACTCAGATGTCACTCCTCCCTGGAGCGCTGTGACCCTGCACACCAAGATGCAAACCAGGAAAAGTAAACCAGAAAACAGGAGGAATCAACTTCTGCTGGGAGTGCTCAGCATTGAGGTTCCACAGGTTGGGTTCCTGGGATTCAGCACCTGCTGGGGACTCAGAATCACAGGGTTGGAAGGGATCTCTGAAGATCACCCAGTCCAAGTCTCTGCCAAGGAACAGGAACATGTCCAGGTGGGTTTGGAATGTCTCCAGAGAGGGAGACTCCACACCCTCCCCAGGCACCTGATCCAGAGCTCTTTTTCCCTTCCTCATGTGAGGTGGAACTTCTTGTGTTTTAGTTTATGGCCATTGCTCCCTGYCYTGTCACTGGAACCACTGAACAGAGTCTGGCACCATCCYCTGACACCCCTGGGGATATTTATGYGCACTGATCAGATCCCCTCTGAGACCACCCTGCTCCAGACTAACCAGACCCAGCTCCTGCAGTCTGTCCTCAGATGAGAGATGCTCCAGWCCCCTCATCACCTTTGGAGCCTCCCCAGCAGCTCCTTGTCCTTCTTGAACGTGCAGACCAGAACTGAACCCAAAACTGCAGATGATGGGCAGAGTAGAAGGGAAGGATCAACCTCCCCGACCTGCTGGCCACCCAAAATGCCCTCCAGCCTTCCCTTGGTCCCCAGGGCACAGTTTGAACACTAACAGTTAAACTAGCTCAACAGTTTAACAACTCAGAGCAGGTTAAGAGCCTCAGGAAGCTCCCTCATCCCTCTGCCATGGTTTGGTGCCACAGCCCAGCTCCTGCTCCAGGGCTGCCCCAGGCACATCCTTCCTGCAGCAAGGGTCCCAAGCCCAGGGAGTGCTTGGAGCACAGCTGGGTGAACATGTGAAATCCTGAAGCATCACTTTGCTCTGCCTGGCCTCCTGCTGGCAGCCTCAGCAGGGATCCCAGTGCCAAGTACCTGAGGAGAGCAGATTAGTCCTTCCCTCCTTTCAAGCTGCCATCCCTGCACCTGGGAATGCAAAGGCTGCARCTGCTCAGTGGAAAGCAGCACTTCCTGTGCTCACAGCAGCTTCCTACCTGCAATAAGAGGAGAAAAAGGAAAAAAAGGCCCCTCCAGGAGCTTAAACCCCTGACAGTCTCTCAAAGCAGGCTGAAGTTTATCTGAGAGCAGTGACTGTGCAGGTCTCACCCAGCACTAGGCTCCAGCACCGTGGCTCTTGTAAAGCAGCTGCCTTGGGTAAAGGCTCAGAAACRCTGGAGCAAATGGAGAATTTCCTTCCCAACACCCATTCCTGCTCCTTTGTGCTGCTGCTTTACTGGAACTTTCCACCCCTGGGCTCGAGGAATCAGAAAAGGAGKGGTTTGCCTTGAAAGGTCAAGGGAGAYGCAGAGCTGGGAGTGAAGCACACGRGGAGAGCTGAATTCACTTGCAATCCTTGCAAAGAAACCACTTTTTAATAGTTTCTCTCTGAGTCAGACTAAAGACAATATGGCCTAATAAAAGCTTTTTTCCACTCATCTCCCATCTCCCTRCCCCCTTCCCCACCCTGTCAAAGGGAAGTATGGACCTAAGCTTACACCCACATGTGAAACTGAACTGGAACATTTCCCATGGACCACAGAACAGCCTCATCCACAGCYTTCTTCTCTCTGTGTTGAGCAATTTTACACAGACAGGGACACTGAGCCTAGTGAACAACTTCCACAGGCTGGGACTCACCCCAAGAACTGGAATTGAAAGTGCAGGAACGTGCAAAGAACTTGTTCCTACAAATACATGTCCCATTTAGAGCTCAATTATTTCTCTTTGTCAGGATGAAGGCAGAAGAGGACAGCCCAGGTGGGAACCACAGGGCATTTCTGCAACACCTCCCTGTTGAGGAACAGAGAACAGAACAACACAACTGCCCACCCCAGGGCCTCCCACTCACCAACAACCCACCCCCAGCTGCTGAGATGTCCCAAATGAACGCTGAGGACCACCAGGAAAGGTCCACTGCCTCAAAGCAGCACATCAGTGAGGGCCAGGATGGATGGGAGCACCTTGGAGCTCTCTGGTCTATGGAAGGTGTCCCTGCCCATGGCATGGGGTGGAATGAGATGAGCTTTGAGGTYTGTTCCAGCCCAAACCAGCCTGTGATTCTGTGATTATCAACTGGGGCAGCTCAGCTACTGCCCCACCAGAGCAGGAGCCTTCCCTGCAAGAGATCTTCATGGAGATCTCCACCAGGATGATGTTCTTCACTGCTCACAGGCACCTGACAGGCCTTGCTTGGGGTCAGACCCCTGAATATCAGCCAAGGTGCCTGAATTTCAAGCTACCTGAATTTCCTCTCTTGTCCTGGACCCAGGCAAAGCTCAAGTTTGTGCAGAGGTGGAACTGGTACAAGGCCATTCAGAGGCAGCAGTGGAGCTAGGGGATGTGCTAACACAATTCCAGCAGGGACCTGACCTGCCCTCAGCATCAGCACCTTTCTGAGGCAGGAGGGAGTGAAAAGAGGGGGAAACAGAGCAATTCACAGTAAGCTTTTAGCCCAAGCAGCACCTTTAGTCAGCCTTTGGATCTGCAGCTTCAAGTTTTGGAAGTTTGGATGCCAGGTTTAATATTGACAGGTTACCTGCCAGGGGGTTTTCCCAAAGGGAACACGATCCAGAGCAGCTTCAGTCACACACTGCAGGCCATGGCTCCCACCAAACAYACCCTCAGCAGCCCAGTCCAACCCAGTCTGTGCCACTGACAAACACATTCAGCAGCACCATCCTCGTCACTGAAGGGAAATGACTGTTCAAGAGAACCTGAAGAGAGGAAGCTGAGACTTCAGGGTGCTTTTCCAGTGCACACACCCCAGCTGAATCCCCGAGGCAGGAAACTGGGCTCAAAGGAACTATTCCATGCCATCCTGCAAGCCTGCTGGAATGACTTCATGTTCATGCAACAGTCAAAAATGTGCATTCTGTGCCAGCACTAAACACTGTTATTAACAGGCTTTTGGGCTGTGAACCAAGGTTCTGGTGGTGCTGATCCTCCCAGGATCCCAGCTGGAGAGCCAGGGGCAGCAGGGACAATGTCACACACCACGGTCTGTGACACTCCTGGTGTGCCTGGGGAGGCAAGGACACCTGCTGAACATTCCAGAAGAACTCACACATTTAGGAGCCTCCTCTCCTTGGGAATGGAGACTGGAGTGGTTGGAATTTCAGCCCCTTGTGAAGCCTGCACAGGGARGGCTCTCAGCTTCCTTCTGACATGGCATTTGCTCCAAGTCAAAGTCAGCCACGAGGCACAGAAATGTCTCTTCCCAGCCTCCTTTTGGAYTTTTTACCTCCACAGATTCTTGACACCTTAACATCAACCAAGAGCTACACAAAAAACCTTTATAATCCTGAGCTAAGAAAGGCAAGGGACCAAAGTGAATTTCCCCAAAGCAACACAATCTCCCATTAGCACCTCCTGACACCTCAGGCTTTGTCTCTCCTCTGCCCCTGTGCYACCACTGCTGGCAGCAGGATTCCTGTGCTAATATCCAAGCACCTGACACAGAATTCAGTATTTCTGCCTGTCCTGAGCTTTACTTTCTAACTAGAGCAACTTGACAAAACATTATGCTGGACAGAAAAGAAAGAAAAAGCAATGCTGTACTCACACACAACTGAATTAAGTCCAAAATTTTGCTTCTAGATAAGAGTAGGGATTTGGATGGGGCCAGTTCAGTGCTTTCATAATGCTCTATTATGGAAAGGAGAACAAAAATACACCAAATCCCTGAAGAGCTATGAGAAGTAACTAGTCCAGGAATAATAAAAAATGGAAAGAAAGGAGGGAGTTGGGGGAAAGATAAAGGGTGGTGGGTTTTTTTCCCTAATCCCACTGACACATTTATTAAGCCCTTAGATTTGTGTGCATGTAACTCACAGACAACCCTGCAGGAAAAGACTTTGTCAATTGAACCTGTGCTGCATCCTGCACAGTAAGAGCTGCAGAACCCCCACAGGAGCCACGAGGTGTGGGGTGTCTGACCTCTCCAGCCACCCTGCAGCCATTGGAGCTGCTCTGCAGCAGCAGAGAAACCCAGAGCTAAACAGAAAGTCAACATTCCTAGAGGGAGGAAAAGGTCATGGTGGGGAGGGATCAGAGTTCAGCTCAAACCAGTCACAGACAGGAAGTTCAAAGTAACTCCTGTRTGCTTCACACCAATGCAGAAGTGAAAATTAGATCTCCTTCTTCAGGGGAGCAGTGAGGGATGGACAGAAAAGCAAATCTGCATCTCCAGTGGAAGAGCCTTGCTGAGAACAAACCCAGGAGAAGGGAGCCTGTGTTTGTGGGAGCACGCCCGAGCTGCTGGGGGCACTGAGCACCTCTCCAAGCCCCCAGTTCTGTCCCCATCAATGCCCACCTCTCCAGCCAGCTCTGACCCTCAGCCAGGGCAGGTGCTCACCTTCCTCTTTGCTGTTGGTGATGTCTTTCAGCAGCTCAGTCTTCATGCAGCCGTCCTTCCTTGGCTCTCCCTTACTCAGCACTGCTCGCTATGGTGGGGGAGAAGGAAAAACAGAAATATCAGGGTTGAGCTCAGTGCTCAGACACACGGTGCATTCAAAAGAAGAGACAATCATGGACACATCCTGTTTACAGCACAGCCAAACCTCCCTCTGCAAAATAAAGGCTGCCAGGAAGCTGCCACCAAGGCACAGGTCACAGATAAAACACGGCAAGGCTGGCCCAGGCTGACAGCCCGAGGAGCACAGGGGCTCCAGGCTGTGCCCAGGGCTGGCACCTCCCAGCTCGGGGTTGGATGCAGCCAGACAGATTTCCCCAGTGCAACGTGCCTGGGAACCCAGCTGAGTCCCTCTGTGYGAAAGGCATCTCGAGGAGGTGACTCTGACTCCCCCAAAACTTTTCAGCCTTTGGGTGGGGGAGGCAGATCTATCAGACTTCTCACTATGACCTCATTTATCAACAGTTCCAGCCCATGTGCTTTTGGTGGCTTGGTTGGGTTTTTTTGCAGCTCATTCAAATGAACATCCAAAATTACAAACCATCACTCAGCTACAGCTACCTCCTCATTCATAACATCCATGTTTATTAAAGTTAATGAGCTCTATTTTTAATTCTATAGAAAGCAATTTTTCTTTTTCCTCCTCTTTAAAAAAAAAAAATTATGTAAAAAAGGGAACACCTGCTCATCTCCTCTGCCTTTCACACGCCTGGCACCACGTTGTTAGCTCAGGTTTGCAGCCTTCATACCTCCTCATTCTCTATTTTGAAGTAGCAAAACCGAACCAAAAAAAAGAAACCAAAAAAACAAAAMCAAAAACCTACTACCAAAATAAACCAGAAGGAAAATGATATTTTAAATAAATGAACTAGAAGGGGTCTTTGCCCCAGCTGTGTTTAGGGAGAGAACTGGAGGGGAGGCAGGGCTGGGAGTGCCCTGCAGAGCTGGGGGTCGGAGCCGGGTTCAGCGCGCGCTGCCGGCGCCACGGCACAAGAATAAGCCCAGGTCAAGCCAACTGTTGTAGGCCAGCACGGGGAGCAGATGGTGCCTGCAGCCATGCAAATCACAGGGTTTAAAGCTCACTGGGTGATAAAGAAAGAAAAACAACCTGCCCACCTCCCTTAGAGCAAGTGAGGGGGATGAGACACGCATGGAGCCCGTGGCAGCTCCCAGCCCTCCCAGCAGCTCATCCATGCCTGTGTGCGACTGTCCAGAGCTGCCAGGGGAGATGGGCTCTGGTGCTCGGCCACCAGCCACCCTGCCAGGCTGGGGAACTCACAGCAATGCCCTGTGCTGGCAGGGGCTGCAGAGCAGCCCCAGCCCCATGCAGGGCTCATCCAGCCCCAAATCCCTGCAGGATCGCCCTGTCCTGCCCCCCAATCCACCATGGCAGAGACACACACCACGGGAAGGAGGGAGACAGATTCCTGGGAAAGCTTCCACCACCTGCCAGGCCCAGAGCTAAGGGCACTTCCAGGATGACTCCTGCAGCACAGGGCAGAGGCTGTGGGTGGCTGCCTGTCGCTGCCTGTCCCCAACCAGCCCAGAGCACAATCAGACACAAAACCAGCCACATCCCAGTGCTCTCAGCACCAGCAACTTGTGCTCCAAGCACAGCACCTTCAGATCTCCAGTCACACACCAAAAAGCTGCTGTGAGCATTGGAAAGCTCAGCTCAGCCCAGSCTGACACAGAACCTACCTTCAGCAGACACTGGCCAACAGCTTCCATTGAGAAATGACCATAAAACACAGCCCAAACTCTGAACATAGAGCAGCTGTTTTATTTATTCATTTATTGAGCCAGTAATTCACATCCTTGCTGCAAACATGAGCTTGTAAACCCTACCTCTCCTCTAGTCAGACCTCTTGTAAACTGGGAATAGCCTCAGTTTTTCTCATGGATTATCCTGCTGCAAGACCTGAGCAAAGAGAGCTCAGAGTGCTTGAGGACACCCCTGGCTCCCACCACAGCCAGGGGCACCCAGGCCCTGGCCACAGGCACCAGCAGCAAATAAAGAGCCTCAGTCAGCCTAACAGGGACCAGTTTGTTTTCCCAACCTTTGTTGCAACAAGGAGAGGTCTTGATATTCCTGCTCCTCCACTGACTCATACAAGAAACCCCAGGATTTCCAGGGGCCATTCTTTGCCATCTGAGCATGATTTTCTCCGTGTTTCCTAAGCAGTAATCTCACTCCACACATTGCCCAGGCTCTCCCTTCCTCAGAGGCGTTGCTGCTGCTCGCCCCTGAGGAAAAGCCACTGCAGGAACCCTGGAGTCAATGAGACCTTGACCACCCTCCCTGCTCACTGCAGTCACCAACAGCTCAGAGCTGCCTGCCCAGCTCTCAAAGCAGAACTCCCAACTCCAAGAGAGAAACCATCACTTTTGTCCTTTGAGAGTACAAAAGCTGGGTGCCAAGGCAAGGCTGGCCGAGGTGGCATCTCCCAGGCTCTCCTTCCTACCTCAGAGACAAACCCCTCACTAGCAGAGGCGACAACGTTACAACCTCCCAACGAAAACTCCGCATCAAGGTCGAAAATAAAAGAATCATTAAAAATAAAAATGAAACAAAAAGCCAACTGTGAATTTTGAAGCATTTGGATCAGAAGGAAGCTACAGGAAATCCCTGCAAAGCGCTCGAAGCCTCGTCCCCCCAGGCCAGCGCTCTCCCGTCCTTGTTCCATCAGCGCCCAGCACCGAGGGGCACCCATGGGGCACCCAGCACCATCCATCCCACCCAGCTCCACCCAGCCAACTTAGCACCAACTTCACCGCAAGTGTCAATACCTCCAGCTTTTGTGTGTGTGTGTGTGTTGGGTTTTTTTGCCCTCCCCTCCCTTAAATCCAGAGCAAACTTCCCTTTCTGCTCACCCTCCCCATGCCCCATCCGTCCGCTCCCGATTGGCAGGGAAATCCTATACCCACCCTCCCCGCCGAGAAATGTCTGCTCTTGCAGCAGTCCCAACAAAGCCAACTGCCAAGCACACGCTGCTTCACAATAAAAGTCTCACTCGCTCCATTTATTTTTTTCCTCCTTTCCCCCTTTCCCGCAGCCGTCTGCCTCCATTCCCTCGCCCACCCCAGACTGATTATTAACCATCCGTGGCTGGAGAACCTCCATAAAGAGCACACACAACCAGCCACGAAGCGTTCTTGCCCCCCCCAACCCTTAATTTTTAGGTTTCAAAGGGTAGAAAAAATTAGTGCATCTGAAGAAAGACTGATTGGGTCTTTGAAAGGGCTTTAAGAGCCATGAGGAGCCAAGCAGAGGAGCTACTGCTGGTTTAGTTTTTTCCTCTCTGCCTCTGTTTATAAGAAAACAAGCTTCCTCTCCTCCATGAGGTCTTTGGAGGGGATGGAAGACAGGTCAGACCGGCCATGGAAAGGCTCTGCAGCATTTCCAAACAGATGATGACTACAAACTACAGTGGTGCCTTTAAAACAAACCAAAAAAAAAAAAAAAAAAAAAAAAAAAAAAAAAAAAAAAAAACCCAACCAAAAAAAAAAAAAAAAGAAAAAGAGGAAAGAAAGAAAAGAAAAAGAACAAAGCTGGGAAACACAGAAAGAGCTTTCTCAGCCTCCTCTCCTTGGTATTTTCATCAGCCATCCGGGTGCCCTTCGCAAAGGTCCAAACAGGTTTTATAGGCACAGACAACACATGCACAGCAAAACTCCAACATATTGCAGCTTACCGAGCCCAAGGGAGCAGAGTTACATCATGAGCCCAGCTCTCTGCTCTCCCGGCAGCCCGGGAAGGAGCGCAGGCTGAGGTGCCAAGATGTCTACCTTCACCAGGGTCTTTTTTTTTTTTTTTATGTCTTAAAAATCAACGGTCTGGGAACCCGAGGCTCGCAGCAGCGTTGCTGTGAGCAGAGCTGTGCACACACAGCAGGTCCATCTGGAAGAGGGCTGGGAGCAGGAGACCCCTCAAAGTGCCCGTTCCCATGCGGGGCAGCGCATGCACCGACACCTCTGCGGGATGGACAGCACTGATCCTGCCTGGATCCAGCCTCCAGCTGGTCCCCAACCCCTCCAAGGGGACACCAGACCCCACTCAGGACACAGCCCCAGGGAAAGATCCCACCAGCCAGGAAAATGAGGGCTGCAGCAATGCTGGAGCAAGGCAGAGGCAAATCTCTCAACAAATGATGCAACCCCAGCAGCAGCAGATTCTTATTCACTCATTTTTTCCCTCCTTCTCCTAAAAAAAATATAAATTGAAATAACACAACCCAAACCAACCTGCTCATAATAACCTTTGCCTTGAAGAGAAGACAAACATTTTGTAGTTAATTATATAGGAAGTAATGATTAAGAGAATGTCTGTAGAGAGTGTTTCTTTGTAGGCTCRGGGAGCCTGCTCATTTCAGATCTCAGCACTGTGCTTGGGCCAGGCCTGGGCTCAAGGCTCGTGGGGACGCTGACCACGGGCCTGTCATTAGAAACAACAGAAGCATTTGATCTGCAGAAGGAAGGAAACACAACCACCAGCATACCTGGCCTACAAAGCAGTCACCAGTCTCAAAGCTCCTTCTTTTCAGGCTAAGGCCACTTCCTTATAAGCCTCATGCAATCATGTGAACATGGAATTTTATCTGCAGCTCACAACAAGCACTGCCCTCAGCCTGAAGTCTGCTCCCAAATCAAATTCTTTGCAATTCTTTTGTCTCCCGAAATCCTTTCATCCAGACTATTCTCCATAGAAAAGAAACATTTCCTTCTCAATCCCCATGTCCTCTCTCCTATTCCAGCACACACTCCCTGAGAAAGGGGGAAGCACAGAAAGAGGTGCAAGTCCCTGCATGCAAGAGCTGGGAACACGGAGACACGTGCATGAAACACAACAGGACTGAAAGTGACTTCTCCCAAGACAAGGCATTCCACGACGGCGTGCAGGCTTCAGGCAAGGGGGGTCTGCAGAGCCCCTGCCCTCTTGGAAAGGGGAGATCGATTTACACTTCCTCACTGCTTCCAGGCCCATCTAGCTGCATCCCAGTAGAGTTAAAGCCAGTGCAACTTGTGTGTGCAGGCAAATGTAAATCCAGAGCAGACAAAGGCGTCCCCTCCTTCCACAGGCTGAGGGTAGCAAGGAGTCCAGCTGCTGCCTGCCTTCTCCTAGCCCCCGGGAGGGGAGGAGGGGGAAGAAAACCCTAAAATGGAGACCAAGATTCATCACTATCTCTAACAAAAGCAAACCAGCCATTTCAGAAACACCCAGTCCCCAGGAACTGGCTGAGCCAGGACAAAACCAGAGCACCAAGAGGAGCCTGGAGCAAGCAGATTCCAGCAGTCCAGGRCAGGGGAGCTGGGAGGCAGCTCACCCCCATCAACGGGGCCCAGGCACCTCTTCAGCCTCCACGCTGCTCTGCCTCCCACCCCAAAGCACCGCAGCCAGCGGAGCAGGCCCCTGTCCCCCTGCCCATGCCCATGGTGCCCAGCCAAAGGGCACATGGGGCAGCAGAGGARGGAAAACCCCTCGTGGGTTCTCGTGGGACCACGAGGGCCTGGCTGAGCTGCCCGCAGCACCTCCACCTGGGTCACCTCCAGCCATGGAGCGGCCAAGCAGCGAGACAGCGGTGCCTATGAGCCGGGAAAGCGGACGGGGAGAAGGGGGGAAAAAAAAGACAAAATAATAATGAAAATAATCATAATCATAAAACTTGCACCCTCGGGCCTGTCCCTCTAATAACTACAGCAAAACCTCACCAAGGCCTTACTCTGCTGGAGGGCGAGAAAGCGACACAGCGCTGCCCAGCACCCGAAGTCCTGGAGGTGGGAGATCCTCACACCCTCTCCTCCATGGCCTACGGGCTTCGTCCCCGGCGTGGGGCCTGGTTTTTCTGCTCTGTCATTAAGAGTGGAGCCTGGTCTTTTCCTTCAATCCCAAGAATTGCACGGAATTAGATCATCTTTCTGGCTCGCCTCCCCCTACAGGCAGCTCCCGAGCATGCTCAGCGCGGCCGCGCTGCCATTTCATAACCGCATTGTTTACGGACACACGGACCTGCCATCTTTTGACAGGGACACAGGGCCCGTGTCCCTGCCCAGAGCCCCGGCCCCCACCACAAACACCCCCCGGGGGGCAGGCAAACGGTGAAAGCATGGCAAARTAGAAGCCTGGGGGGTGATGGTGATGGGTTTGTTGTTTTTTCTGGTAGTTTTTGTTTCTTTTTTCTCCTTTTTTGCTCCTTGATTTAGGTGAAAATCCACGTGCTTTGGAGGGAGAGGTTAACCCCTGTGGGGGCTGTGGGGAGGAGGAACTCGCAGGGCTGGATGCAAAATGCCAGCCATGATTTTTAGCTTCTTCGAATCACAACTGTGCTTCGATGACACCTAAAAATATAATCCCCAGCCCAGTCTGCCATCCTCTGCCGAGCCTTCCTCTGTGAGAGAATATGGTATTTCCCTTAAATAAACAAGTTGGCTTAGTCCCAGCACATACAGTTTTCTCCTTTAAATGCAAACCAGAGTATTTTTGCAGGCACACAGGAAAACGAGGAGAGGAGGAGGGGAAATGTTCTTCATTTAACACCAAGAACTCCATGAAAAGCCTTGCAAGGTTGCTCAGAGCCCCGTTCCGTTCCAGCCCTCTCCCTGTCTGTGCTGATCATACTTCACAGGTGAAAGCAGCTCTGACTTATGACAGAGAGAAAATGCCAGAAGAGCTGGAGGTTTCCTCATCCTTGGAACAAGGACAAGTTGTGAAAAGCTTCCTTTGCAAGAGGCACTGTGCTGCTCCGGCACAGTATGGCAGTGTTGCAGGGAGGACACTTGCACATCAGATCTTCTTAACCCCCACTGCCTCGACCCTTCTCCACGTCCTTCCCCCTCCTGATGGGGACTGAAGAAAAAACATAAATAAACCACCTGGTTTGGAGGATGCAAGTTGTTGTGTTGGAGTCCAGGATATTTTGTAAAAGCTTGCTCAACATTTTCTCCTCTTCTTTATTTTCTTTTTCTTTTTTTCTAATGGAGGCTTTCCAATTAGCTTGTACAGTTTGAGAGCTTCGCTCCTGCTGCTTTCCTGACTACTGTAAACCCTGGCAGGCTGCCCTCCTCCTCTGCCCCYCTCCAGGACCAACAGCACCCTACAGCAAAGCCAGACACGTATCCTGCACCCAAGAGACCAAGGAGCTCACAAGGGCACAAGAGGGACAAATCCCACTGGAAACAGGAGAGGCCATAAGGGTCTGCAAAGAGGGGTTGGTGTCAAAACTCTGAATTCGGAGGAGTCAGAAAAAATAACTGGCTGAAAATGGGAGCTGAGGATTATAAACTCAGGGATTTGTTTCCAAATCACTAACATTCCATGTCACTGCAGGAACATATGGTCCTCCAAGGCTGGCAAGCAGGGAGCACACGCCATCAGTGCCCCGAGCCTTTGGGCTGACCCCAACACACGGTCACTCCCCTGCTGCGGCCATTCCTCGACCACTCTCAGCTCCAGGAGCRGGAAGGCAAGAAGGGAAAACTTCAGGGAAAAGCAGCAAAAGGAAAACAAAGAGGAGCAGCAGGAACCAAGCCAGCCCTCCCCCAAACCAGCTGGCCAGGAGAGTGAAGCTCCTTAAATCTCCTTGTTTACCTGAATAAAACAACTCACTGCCATTGCAGGAGGTGCACACAATCCTCTTTCCTTAGGAGATGGCATCACATGGGAGAGCTCCCAGGAGCCAGGTCATGGAGCTGCCTCTGCCCCCTGCCCAGGAGAGGCTGAGCTGCAGGAATATGCCCCATGTGTGCCACAGAGCCTACTTCTACCCAAACATGTTCTGGGACGAGGGCGAGAGCTCGTGCTGGCACCGCACAGCCAGGTGAATACATGAAATGGAACAAAACMAAGACCCAAAGGCCCCTCTTTGGGCTCTTAACCCTTGCTGAGAAGCAGTGCCAAGCCCAGACCTCGGCAGCTCTCTTCCTTCCAAAGTAGGTCAGGCTTTTCTGTGTCTGCAGACGCTTCCCAAGGGCCCCAGCCGGCAGGGACAGAGCGTTTCAGCCAGTGCCACACCAGTGTCACCAGTGTCACCACCACACAGGAGCACACCTCCCACACCTCACAGGGGTTTTGGTGTCTCCTCAGCCTTCATCAAGCCCAAAGCCCCCCTGGGTGGAGCTGCTCAGACAGCAACTCAAGGCCTCAGCCCTTCACTGTTAAAGAGAAATCTCAGCTCTCTCCTCGTGACTTCTGATGCCTTTTCCTTTTCTTCTGGATGATGAACAATGAGCATATTTATAGTCCAGTGGAGACATGATAGATATTTAGATTGGGTATCACAGATTGTCCTGTGTAAGCTCTCTAATCTTTTAAATGCCATCTTCACATCTTGCTCCTTGATTGAAAATTCAATATTGTGTCTGCATTGCAGCTTTGAGGGTCTCCTCGGAGCACAGCAAGCTCAGGCCAGTGTTCTGCAGGGGTGTCTGTGCCTTCCAGGGCCCTGGGACCTTCTGTGTCCATCTCAAGTCTCACCGAGGTCTGTGGCAGCCAACAGAGTTCTTGCATGTAACACGAATCACAGAGAAAAAAAAAATTCCCAAGRGCAGAACCAGGGGGCTGAATTTTAAAATATGTTGCAGGCATGGACCTCCTGCCATGAAATCAACCAGGGATGTTTCCTTTTACTGAGATGTTTCCTTGGATTGCTACTATGAAAAAAAAAAAAAAGAAGCAGAAGAGAGAGGGGAGGAAGTCACCCCAAAATTAAAACGATTGCTTCTTCCTGGTGAAATACTGTTGGCTCTGGCCTCCACCCAAGCGAGCCATGGGCAGAGGCTGCCAAAAGAGACCCAGTGAGGAGCTGCCATGTGGCCACAGGGCCTCTCCTCCCCTTCAGAAGTTCAGTCTTCATGCAGCCCGAGCACCCCAGGCTCTGTGCCTCCTTCTTCTAAGAGCTACAAGCAGGGAGGGTTCTTTGGAGAATTTTCCAGAAACTTCACACTTAAAAATCACAAACAAATCCTAAAAAAAAAAAAAACCAAAACCAAACAGACAAAAAACCCCCAAAGACCCTAAAAACAAATCCTAAAAAAAAAAAAAAACAAAAAACCCCCAAAACCAAACCAACCCCAAGCGAGCCTCCCCACCCCAGGAGCCAAAGGAAAGGCACGAGGGAACAAAGCCCCAGGTTTGCCAGCAGTGCCTGAGGCCCCTGGGAAGCCATGGAGCAGCCATCCCAGCAGGATGGGCATCCCAGCAGGACGGGGCACCCCAGGAGAATGGGGCACCCCAGGAGAATGGGGCACCCCAGGAGAATGGGGCACCCCAGGTGAATGGGGCACCTCAGCAGGATGGATGATGCCAGTAGGATGGGCATCCTGGCAGGATGGGCACCCCGGCAGGATGGGGCAACCCAGCAGGATGGGGCAGCCATCGCAGCAGGATGGGCACCCCAGCAGGATGGATGATGCCAGTAGGATGGGCATCCTGGCAGGATGGGCACCCCGGCAGGATGGGCACCCCGGCAGGATGGGGCACCCCGGCAGGATGGGGCACCCCGGCAGGATGGGCACCCCAGCAAGGTGAGGCACCCCAGCAGGATGAGGCAGCCATCCCAGCAAGGTGGGCCCCCTGCAGGATGGGCACCCTGGCAGGATGGGCACCCCAGCAAGGTGGGCCCCGGCAGGATGGGGCAGCCATCCCAGCAGGATGGGCACCCTGGCAGGATGGGCCCCGGCAGGATGGGGCAGCCATCCCAGCAGGATGGGCACCCCGGCAGGATGGGCACCCCGGCAGGATGGGTGATGCCAGCCCGCCTGCACGGGCCAGCCACGCACAGGAATATCCAAAGAAATGAACAAACAGCCCCGGCCATGCTTCCCCGGCCTCTCCTCTCCTCTCCTGTCCTCTCCAAGGCCTCTCCTTCCCCAGCCTGCCCTGCCAGGGCCTCGCCAGGCACGGGAGGTGGACGGACCCTGCGGTACCTGCGGGCAGCTGTTGTCTTCTTCTGGTGAAGACTCCAAGAGTTGCATATTCCAGATCCTCATGAGCAGTGATTCAGTTTCTGCTCATGTGATAAAGCTCCCTCTACAGAGTGAGCATGCCCAGAAGAGCCCATTTCACTGCTCCCTCCACTGCAGCCATTTCACAGAGAACCTGCCGGCTCCAGGGCGTCCATTGGAGCGCGATTATCCCGGGCATCCCGGGGACGCACCGGTAATGCAGATCATCTGTCAACTTTCTGACAGGGCGCCAGGCCTCAAAACTGATCACTCGCCTGAAAAAAAGAGAAAGCTTTTTAAACCAGAGTGCTGTCTCGTGGCCTTCAAGAGTAGCACTTGCGCGTGGGAAAAGGAGAGGCAGGAGGGACAGGGAGGGATATGAGTGGCTTGGGGACGTCCTCAGGCTGATTTTGCTGCGCTTAACGAAGTGCCCGACCTCTGAGAGCTGGGATGAAGGCACATGGGTTAAACTGATGCAGTGAGCAGTGTCCAAGACAGAGTCTTCGAGATCCGAACTGCTGATCTGAAGGGGAGATCATTTTCACTCTGGGGATTAATAACCTGACCTGGCAYAACTGATTTTGAAAGGGTATCACAAACACAGTCATGGAAAAGCAGGGGGGCAATGGAATGAAGGGACATCCTCATGGATCCATCCTCATCCTCACCCTAATGAAGGGATAGTTCACTASGAGGAGCAGGAGCTCTAAGCTCAGCCTATGTCAAACCCTACAATACTGCTCGCCCCAGCCAGCAAGATAACAAAAGAAATTTTAGCTTCAAAATAAAAGTAGTTTGTCTCTGTTCCACTTCACAATTAAGCATAAACTCTTGGCAACTTTCATATCTGCTCAGGCTCCCAGTAAAACTGCCAGAGCAGCTCGCAGGAACATCTGTAAGCAGAGCTCGGCTGGAAGGGATTCAAGGAAGACTGGCATTTATGGGAGGCAGGAGCAGGAGGCTGCTGGAGCCGGTGTCAGGCTGGAGAACCTCCCCCCGAGCAGGGGGAGGGCGGCCAACAACCTCGGGGAAGAGGCCAGAAGGAAGAGGAAACTCCGACATGGCCCCGTGGCACCACCCGTGTGCTCCTGGCCAAAGGAAAAACAGCTTTGCAGAGGAGGAGAGCACCAGAGAGAGTCCTCCTTAAGAGACAGTTCTCTTTAAGAGCAGAAACTACAGTGAAGATGAGTGGAGTGAAACGTGTGACAGCGAGCTGGGGAGGGCAGGGAGCAGCCTGCACTGTAGGGAGGAACAAGCCATCCAAATCCATGGGGAGCTTTGGAGGAGCCTGGGGATGATGTTTGCCCTGCCCCAGCGCCAGGCCAGCCCAGGCCTCAGCACAGCACAGCAGCCATGGCCGGCTCTGCCAGGCTGGGAGCATCCACAAGCCACGTTTCCTCCAGTCCCAGCAGCTCTTTCACCACTGTGGCCAGAGCTGCAATAATTAAAGCAGCAAAGAGCTGCTACAGATCTCCCTTGGCTATGGGGATGTTGTTTTCCTCTCCACACTCTGGAGAAGATTCACTACTAAACAGTTAAAACACACAAGGCTAAATCGAGATGATTGAAATTCACAGGCAAGGAGTATTTGAGGTGACAGTATAAAGAAAGGATCGCTCTTTCACCCACCGGGTTTTCATTTGATGTGAATCTTAAGTTTTAATATACACAAAATGAGATTTTCCTGGCCTTTCTCTCAGTCACTGAGAGGTGTAGAGGTAACTCACTTAAAGACAAATTCAAAAATCCCCAAACAAAAGCAACAAACCCCAGCTATACAGACAGAAGTTGCATTATCCACCACATCAAAAGATTACTGTACTTCAAACCAAAGATGGCTTTAAAAAAGTTGATGTGCTGCCCTTCCTTGCAGCATGAAATTACCAAGCTTTCATTAAAAGCCCAGAAATAGAAACGAAGATATTAACAAAGGCAGTGTCAATGATCCACCACAGTCAACATTCCCTTTCTGAGATAAAATAAGGCAGCACAGCCTCAGCCTCCTCACTGCATCTCCACACCAGACATGTTTTCTCTGCTGAGGTTAAACATACACTGAGAGCAGATGCTACCAGAGACGCTTTTCACATCTCATGGCCATCCTTGAAAGCACTGAACACTGTTTAGAAACAAAAAGGAGAAAGCAGAGCTCATCAGGGCACTGCAGATGCTTCAACAACCAACTTGAGTAAAGCATCGATCGATGGTAGCAGCATCTCTGCCACGGGGGATGCCTGGGTGTCACTCAGTGAAACCTGGCATTTCTGCCATCCAAAAGGAGCAGGAAGCTTCCAGGGCACAGCCATTGGCAACGGGAGAGGTGTCTCCTGCCCAGGACCCCCCTGTCCCCCCTTGGCAGGGGTGGGATCTGCACACCAGCAGTCACAGCCCTCTTTGCAGGCTGGCTGTGGAAGAGGTTTTGCTGATGATGCAGGATGACAGCAGGCCCAAGCACCGAGAAGCTGTGCCCTTTATTTAAACCAAATACCCTCCAGCAGCCTTCCCACCACAGCCAACACCCCCCTTTCCAAACATTCCTGCCAGGGCCCACAGATTACAGGGTATTTTCACTCCATGTCTCCCTTCTCTGATTGAAGGCTCAAACAGCCCTTCCAGAAATCCCACATTTTCAGGAGGAAGGGAGCAGCACAAACACCTTCCTTCACAAAGGACACCAGGTTCCTCAGGGCTCTTGCTTAATGACACCATTAAGTCCAGCATTTTCACAGCTCCCTTGCAGGGGAAGCCCAAGTGGGARGCAAAGAGAGGTTTTTCTTTTTATAGGAAGAACAATATTTAGCTCTGCAAAATACAGAGGATTTTCCTTATTTCCTTTCTTCCATCAGGCTCCTCTTCTTGCAGACCCTCCAGCTGATCAAATCTGCTGCTCCCTTTCAGCCTCCTCAGAAGCAATCCCAAATACTGAAGGGACTTTGGGTACGAGATGAGCATTTCTGCTGGGATTCTGATTGTTTCTGCACTGCTATCAACCATYCTCCAGCTCCACCACAAGCTATTCAAACATTCCTTCTGCTGTTCAACTGTTATACACAACATTTCTTAATCAGAATGCCCCAGGACACACTGGGTTTCCACCCCCAGCACCCTCCAATGTCCACCTCCAGGCTCAGGTAACAGCTTTGAAAGAACAGGCAGTCATTAATGCATCTTTTGGAATCAGAGCTTTCCCCATCTTTCAAAACCTGGTTTATGTCCCTAAAGCTTTCAAGCCATCTCCCTTCCTCCCCCCTTTTCCCGAGCAGAGKTGAAAACTGTTTTTTTAATAGGAAACAATAAATGTTCCCTGGGATGCTGCATTGAGTAAATCATACATGCTAAAATGGGAAAAAAAAAAGGAAAAGAAAAAAGATCCTGTTGGACAGCAATTGAGATGCAAGCTCTCTGGGAGATGGTGCTGTTTTGATAAGAATATGCATGGAATATTTCATWTACAGGGCAATCCTAGAACTTTATTTAGCAGCATATTGGCCAGACAGCTGTAATTTAGAACATACTGTATTCCTAACAGCTCCCAATTATAAATTCCTTCAGCTTTAACTTACAGTAACCACAGCTCCTTCTATTTTAGAGCTCTAAATCCACCATTTCTCCCCTTCACTCAGCTATGGCATATCAAGAGCTCCTACAGTACAAACACARCCTTGCTGGAGAAGGGTCCTAAATCCAGCATTCTCTACACACAAGCAGGCTTCCAGCACACTCACTGCTCCACAGACCAATGTTTTATTGGTTTATTTGGGGACAGTGGCCCCATTTGTCAGTGCAAAGCCATCCTGCAGTGCCCTGCCAGCAGCAGGCTGGGAAAATGGCTGTGCACATTCCATCCTCCTCCTGCTGCAACAAGAGCTGGAGATCCTGCCAGCAAGCCTCACGTGTTCAGCGTGGCCCTGTTCTTTGACCTCACACCTATTTTTTTTTAAGGATTAAAGCACTGACATGAAAATAAGCAAGCTCTTCACTGGAGGAGAATCAGTGCTCCACGAAGCCTTTGTGTCTGTCCCCAGATCATGAGCTCCTGTGGAACAGCGCCTGTTGACGGCTCTCCCAGCCATCCTGCTGACTTTATCAAATTTCTGCAAGGAACAGAAGGAGCAGATGAACTCTGTAAAAACAAAGCTCCTGCCTCCATGCAAATATCCCTGGTTAAGAGRAGCGGAGAAATAGAGCGAGCATGATGTGTGTACGGAATTGGCTCCACAGACGCTGCTTCTCAGCAACTGCCATAAGGTGGCAGTGGGTCTTTAAGGCTACCTTACACCTTCCCACAGCACAATAGGAACGAGCACACCAAGTGGGTTTCCAGCAGCTGAAACTGATTAAGTCAAATTTCCTCATCAAGGGAACCAGGCCCTACACGAAAACTTGGGGCTGAGATCACCTCCACTGCCAGAGTYGCACAAGGAGGAAAAGCCACGGGGGTGAATTCTGCAAAGCCATAAAGGCAGCCCCCATCTGAGCCAAAGAAAATCAACCCCTTTTCCCTCTCACTGTACAATCACAATGCTGTTTGTTTTACAGAAACGCTTCTCTTTGTGCATTCATCCAGCCATAAACAAGCCAGTGACCATTAAAGAGTAGAAGTTCTGCCTGGCCAGCAAGCTGGGCTCCAGCAGGATTTTATGCAGGGAACATAAAAGCCAACCCAGTAAGCAAGCTGGTCACCAGCTCAACACTGGGCTGGTGTAGCAAAACAGGCCCAAAAAGCACCRAGGAAGAGCTGGGTTCACAAGAAAGATGGAACCAGGCAATAAACAGGCAAATTACTTTAGGTAATGAAGTGACTCATCATGCAGAATGCCCATCACCTGGGACACAGCAATAAAATCAAATCTATGCCAGTCACCCCCTGAACTGTGCTGTRAAAAGTGGCCAGAGGGGCCCTGAAGGAAGAGCTGATCTACTTTACAGCACAGAGCTGTGATCACAGAGATTTCTGCTCAGAAAGTCAAACACAATAGCTCTGTACCACCCAAGGATTCCCAGTGCTGACAGAGCAAACCCCTCACCTTACCTGTACCTACAGCCAGGCCGGAACACGGGTGGGTCCCCCCATGAGTGAGGGGACAGGTCAGAGAGAGCTGATGTCCCCCTGCTCCGCACCAACCCAGAGCTCCCCTACACCTCTCTAACACAAACATCCAGAGCCAATGTAAATGTTTTATTGGCACTCACCACGCAGCGTGCTTGTACAACAACTGGAGTCAATCGGCTCATGCAGCACATACCTGCTGGTGCTTACACATTCCTTGTAAAAAGCTGGCAACWACGGGTGAAATCCAAGAGCCCAAGCGAGCACAACTCACACTGCCTTCCCCCAAACCCACTCACCAACACATTAAACCCCTGCAAGAAGCACAGAAAAATCTCTCAGCCAAAGGAATAAACGTGCATATTCCCTCCTCTCCATGCCACTTTGGAGGACCTGATGTGGCAAGGTTTGTTTGCCATCACTGGAATGCAAAATAAGTCTGAAAGAGGGGAGTTTGAGTCTAACATTCTTCCACCCTCCCACAATCCCAGAGGGATCTGGAGCAGGTCTGAGCCCTGCAAAGCTCCCCATTAATAACAATTAGCGCCCGAGCCCACGATGAGATGAGATGAGACGCAATCACGTGCCTGCCAATATGAAGGCTCAGCCCTGGCTGCAGCCCCTGCCTGCTGTCACCTCATGTCACCACCCTGACATTGCACAGGTCCCTTCTCCACGCCGGCCAGCAAAGGTCAGGATTGCAAACCCCTCCCCGCGGATCCGCAGGAAGCGTTTGAAGCCATCTCGTGTCAGTGGTTTAACTGCGCTGCTTTTGAATCAATTCCAACAGTTTGCACTCCAGCCGCTCTCCAGGCTGCCCCAGCCCAGGGGCACGGCAAGGAACCCATGGATTTGCCCTACCTCCATCCTGGCTGCGAGTCCCTCCTGGTCCTGACTCCAGGCCTATCCCTCCTCCAGCCACAAATCCATCTCACTCCATGGGTGCAGCCTCCACCCCGGAGCATGCTCAGTACGGGCTGATCTTCAGCCATTTCAGAGCTTTAATGAAATGTAAGCATAAGGAAGTGTCATTAGCAAAAAAAAAAAAAAAAAAAAGGGGAAAAAAAAAGGTGCAGGATTCATCCTGATCTGGCCAATCTTCCTCTTCCCATCCTCTTGTCAAGGAGGCAAAGCTCTCACTGTGAGGATCGCAGGCATTTTTAGGCAGCAAGCATCTCKATTTAGAACAAAAGCAAGGAAAATCCTGTCTCAGGCAAGCCTTGTGTAAAAGGAGCATTTCCCAGTGACATTCAAACCAGCCAATTTGTCACTCTGGGCCTTCCACAAATTACAATATTTTCATGAAATACYATTAATATTATTTTTTCCTTCAACAGGCTTCAAGCAAGGCTTTTAGCTGGCAATGCAAAYAGTGCTTCCCAGCCATCTTAAAGCTAAACCTACCCCAGTCTACCCTGAACTCCTTGAAGGTTATTTTAACTCCATTTGCAAGGAAGTTAAACAGCAAGATGAAAGAGAAGGAAAGAGACTGCAGTGTAACACATYTCATGCTACGCTCTCCTAAGGACCTGAATTTTAAGAGAGGTTTGTTTTTCACTCATCAGCCCTGAAATTCCTCCATCATTGCCTTGTCCCCTCAATACAGAAAGGTTTGTTTCAATGAAGAATTAATAGAGGATTTTTTTTTTAAATCCTTCCTAGCTTACAACCAACAAAATATGAAAGACACACTTGTTGGAGCACACTTGGGGAATAAAGCCCTGCATGCCCTGAATGATACGCACATGGAGCTTGACTATTCCTTAAAAACCTGTATCTCCCCATATATTCCTTGCATATCCCCTACAGATCCCTCCCAGCTCACTGAGCTACCCCGRAAAGCAAAGACAGTAGGTAAAAGTAAAGCTTTGCCAGGGCAAAAATTGGTTACTCAATCCCAACAAAGTTGGAACATATATATCCTGTTCCTCTTGTTGGGCCCAGGCCAAAACCAACTCTGGATGCTGAAATCCGTGAATTGTGTGTGCTCCACCGAGCGACGTTCGCTTCCCGTGGAACACGAGCACTGTCTGCTCCAGAGCTGGAGTTGGAAGAAAATTCAAAAATAAAACCAGTGACTTTATCAACACAGCATTTCAGGAAACACCAGGGTGGCAGCTGAACACCAAACCAGCTTTTTTCCCGAATAGAACTTCCAAGGGAATTGCAACAACGCTACAGCCGTTCTGTACAATGCCACAAGCCACCAAGATTTTCATCAGGCCCCAGCACATCTGTGCCAGATGCACTACACAAACAACTCATGATGTTGTTCCCTCATCCCTTCTCTGATAAATACAGCCCAGTCCTCAAGACGAAGCCACAGCTTTTTAGCAAATTCTTGGGGCCCTCGGGAGCGCCAGGCAGCTGGCACGCCAAGCGCTGGCGAGCTGCTTTTTACTAAAATATTTTTAGAGCAAAAACATTTGGTAAAGTGACCCAGGATAAACCACAGTACTTCAGTGTGCTGAGCTCTGCTCAGACCTCTCCTCCTGCTGAAGGATGTCACCAAAGGCCATTTGGCCCCAGGCTGTYCCCTCCATCGGGGCCCAGATCAATTCCTCCACGCTACACTGGGCAATCCCAGACACCGCCCAGTGCCTTCATTAAGCACAGATTGATAAACCCTGCCAACAAATTCTATTCCCATCCTCTGCCTTGCCTGGAAATTGGAGGTAGTTTAAAAATAATATTCAGACCATAAAATCCCGAGGCATGTCTGCTGAATCGAGCGGTGTTTGCATCTCGCACAGCTCAAGCATGTCAAATTTGTTTCCTTGGAAACAAAGACCAATTTGCAAGCATTGCTTTCTTCCCTTTTTTCATTTCATGTAACGAAGACATCCATACCTGCAGCTCTTGCTGATACAAAGGAATTWAAGCAGATTCACCTAATAACAGGGTTCATAAGAGAATTATTAATGTGTTTCCCTAATGAACCATTGGTTTGCTGCACTAAGGGAAAACCAGAGCATGTTACTATTTAAAAATCCCATTTTCCCTCAATGGATGCACACTCGAGGCATAGCATTTATATTGTTTCCTTGGGGACAGGTAGAGAAAAACACAAAACCCAGAGTGATTTCCGGCTAGGGAWGATGGGTCCAGTGGAGGAACAGGAAATCCTGCCCTGCTCCTGCCACACCACTGCAAAGGACACCCTGCCTCYAGCACAGGCTGAAGAGTCAATACAAGCTTCATAAAAATCAAAATTGGTAACATCTTGTAGATATGTTTTGGTAGTTTTAAGCCCAACTTTTCCCCAAAACATGCAGTAGGGAAGGTGGGAAGCCAGACCTTCTGTGCAGCCATAACTCTTCTCCCAGACCCACTCCCAYCTCCCAGGGAAGGCAGTAAATCCTAAAGCAACAACACACAACGTCTCTGTGAGGGCATAAAACAGGAGGGAGGGCAAAAGTGTCAGAGCTGGGTTATCCACAGGCTCATTTACAAAGGGAGTCAGAGCCCCCAGCCTCCAGAGCCTCTGTCAGGAGCTCATCACTCTCACAAATCCATCAGACACGGCAAAAAACCGACACATGAGAACAGCAAATAAAATGATGGCTCCTCAAACACGCCCTCCCCGAGGCCTGCTCAGCACAGAGGTCACTCCCAGCACCCAGCTGAGGCTGGGTTACAATCTCTATCTGAGAAGGTCACCTTCACATCCAAGGGAACAGAGCTCCAAACTTCCCCTGCTCCTGTTAGGATCACTGCACTGAAAAAGCCACGGGAGCTGCACAAACAGGAGGTGACAGGAGCAAGAAACCCCTCYTTCCTCCACACAAGGGACAAAGCTGCACCATTCCCTGTCCCTGGACAGCCCCAGAGCTGTTACTGGAGCCCACGGCCAGCAATAAATCTGCTATAACTGTGGATGCTTCACACTTCAGGCCTYGGACTCCAACATTCTGAGTATTCCAAAGGGGCACCAAGCTTGGCAAGGCCATTTTCCTGACAGAGCAGCCTTGCTCTGCTCTTCAACAAGCCCACAGTAGGACCAATCACCTGGAGGGCAATCTGTAAACAAAAAGCACCCATAAAAACCCTAAACCCTGCAAATGCCCAGCAGAACTCCCATARGGTCTCACCCTCAAGCGTGAAAAAGTAATTTTTTTTAGTATGTTCACTTGGAGAGCTCTCAGCACCASCAGCTCAAGGTTCCAATCTTGCTGCTGTCAAGGAATCCTGGAAACAAATCCCCCAGACTGCCAGCAATGTGTACCCTTCCCCAAGCACTGTAATTACTGAATTTTATTCCAGCCAATGCCACAGTCTGAAGGAGTTTTGGAGACTGTTGAATGAATTCTGGGGGAAGACCATGAAAAGCAGAGCAAATACTGAAAAAGCATCTAAACACCACCAGGTAAAAAAGAACCTGATAGATACATGGTGATTTGCTTAGAGATACTGTAACAATAATTAGGACATTTAAAAGCAATTAAAACAAAACATGGGAATAGTAGGCAAATGTATCCACTTTTACAGATGGTTTGGAGAATCAACTGCCAAAAGTTTCTGGAGCAGCCCTCCACAAATGTATGCAGCAGAGGAACAGGGTACAGGAGAACTCGATGTGAAGTCATGCTCAGCTGCTGATTTACTGAGTCACCTCAACTGAACAAGCTGGGCCAGCAAGGAATGTGTTTGGACAGCCCATAAGAGCTGAGTCAAATTTAAATTCCAGCGAAGTCTGAGTACCTCAAGCTCCCTTCAATAAAATCCTCCATTATTTAAAAGCAACCAGAAAAACCCAAACCACATAATGTACGTAACAAACACATCAGTATTTTCTCCCTCTCTCTGATATTCCCTTAACCAACATGTTTTTGGAGGGGAGGGGAAATATTTATGCAGAACAGTGACCATGCAATCACTAAAGAGCTCTTTATGCCCATTGCCAAGTTTGAAAGTGGGTGGATGCCATGTGAGTGAATCTGTGACACCAGGACACAGGCCAGACTCATAAAAGGAGTCAGACACGTTGGAATCAACCAACAGGAGCAATAAATTCTGGGAAGTTCCTTAGAAATGTTCTGTCAGATAACTGGGCTGCAAGTCAAAGCCCCCGGGGCAAGGGCATGAGCTCTGTTATGGGGTTTTAATGCAGATGTCTGAAACACCTGGCAAAGGCTTGGGTGAAAAGATGGGATCACACAAAAGGAAATGTGGAAATAGGGGGAGGTGACACCACTTCCTATAAATTTAACTATTGCAGGAGTGGGAGGGACAATGAGCTGATGGATGCTGAGAGCCCCAGGTGCGTCTGGAGACAGGTCTCTGAACGCAGGTTTGAATTTGGGGTGACATTCATGGGATTTATTTTAATATCCAAAGCACTAAACCATCCTATTTGCTTGGGCTCCCAGAGCCAAAACACCACAGCCTTGCTGTATTCTGGAGAACAGAGACAAGGACAGTTTGTGGAGCTCCAGGCTAAGACTGACGAGCTCATTGTGATGCTTCCCCACAGGAAAGCTCTGTAGAATAAAAAATTAATTTTAAATCAAGAGTCACACACTGATTTTGGGTGGCCAGTTCAGGTTAAGTTTTTTCAAATCTTTTTTAGAATGACAGAATATCCTGAGCTGAAGGGACCCACCAGGATCATCAATCCCACTCGGGGCCCRTTCCCTGGGCAGCCTGGGCAGTGCCAGCACCCTCTGGGGGAAGARCCTTGCCCTGAGCTCAGCCTGAACCACTCCTGACACAGCTCCACACCATTGTTCTAGAACAACATCTCCTCCCCATGCACAGACATTACAGCAAGAGGCAAATGGTCAGTACACTTTAAAATGAGGCAGTGGTTTCACAACAAAAATTAAACCACTATTTCAGAAATAACTTCCCTCCAATTCTCCCCCCTCCCCATCCCCTCTACAAAACCCTTTCATTTGCCTCATAAGGAGGCACASAGCTTCATTTTGTTAACATTTTAAACCGAAGGACTCAAAATACAGTGAAACACTAGGAAGAAAAAAACCAAATAAACCACAAAATGCTGCAATAACAAGCAGCCCTCAGAGCTGTGAACCAGAGATTGGGAAAGATGAACTTTGCAGAACGTCTGCTCAGCATCCCCTCTCCTCCTCTGCCCACTCTTGGCCACAGGAACCAAAATCTGTTTGGGAAGCAAAGCAAGGGAAGGTAGGATTCTACCAGGGAAAAGTTCTGCACACTGAGAAAAAGACCATTTTCACTATTTTTGTTATACAAGAAACACAAAAGGGCTGTACAGGGCCCAGACTCTCCCTCCCAATGCTGATSTGCTGAATTCAAATCTGCATCAAAAGTATGATGGACCTTTGGAAGTTTCTCCTTCACTCTCATATAGCCTCACCCCAGAGGAAAAACAAGCAGAAGTCATTGGTTTTGGTTTGGTGACAATACCGAAAATAAAATAAAATAAAATAAAATAAAATAAAATAAAATAAAATAAAATAAAATAAAATAAAATAAAATAATAAATCCTGAGTATTTCTCTTCTGCAACAGGAAGCCAAACACCAGCCTTGATCACTCCTGAGCTCCAGTTAAACAAACTCAAGCACTGCTGCAGTCAGCTTCCCTTCCTCCAGCAGTTTTGTAAGACATTAACTTSGTAGCTGAAAGCTCTGGAGTTTCACAGGAAACTTTTAGCAGCTGGATCACAGCCTCAGAGCCAGGCCCAGAGCAGTGCACCAAGGCAGCTTCAAGGACGACCCTGCTGCAGCAGGGTTTTCATGTAAAAGCCAAGAAAAACCACCAGGAGGGCAGAACATGGCTCTCCAAAGAATTCCTCCAGGGTTCCCTGCCCAGGAGCAGCTGAGCATCCAGAGCCAGGCCCCAGGAGCAGAGGGGGGATCTCCGTGGGATCAGCACAGCACATTCCCTACAGCCACAGCCTGCAGGGTGATCCTTCTCCAGCCTCAGAGTGGAGCCCAGAGCTGCTGCATCACCTGGCGAACGTCACTCRGCTTTTGGTGCCTCCCTGGTGCGTTCAGCTCTCAGCACAGACCCCACGGGAGCTGTGCTCTGCACTGGGAGAGCACCGGGAGCCACAGGCATGGACGGGGCTTGCTCAGGCCCCTCCAGAACAATCCCATCCGTGGGAAAGCTCCCAAACAGAGGTGCCTCATTTAGGCTCAGTGATACAGTGTGTTCCAAAGCAAAAACCCCTGAGGAACCCAAATCCTTCATGATCCTGCCCCTCCATGTGCACCCTGCCCCCTTCTCCCACCCACAAAGCTCTGGCAGCCCCAAGGGGACAGAGAGGGACCCTCCAGCCAGCCCTGGCACAGCTCTCCTGTCCCCTCCTGGCCCCTCCCTCCTGGGTCAGGTCTATCAGCAGATAAACACAAATGCCTCTGAGCCTTGAGCACAGTATTCCCATCCTAGCAGAATTGCTCTGTGACATTATTCCATTTTTCCTTTAAGGAAGGAGGAGGGAAAGCCCCACTCAGATCATGATAACAACATCAGCCAGGTGGATATAAAGGGAATATCAGATCCTGCCACCACCACTGCACTATCTCTGATATTCCCCTTTCCTGACATGTGGAAAACCTGCAAGGCTGGATATGTACAGGTCAATATTCTGTGACCTGACTGGAGCACCAATATTTTTTTCCTAAGTCCTTTTTAGAAGGACCAGAGTTAAGGATCAACTCTAAAGCAGCCCAGAGTGCCTGTCATTTCAAACTGCATCTTTCCACACAGAAAAAAGAAGGTCCTGTAAAGCCCTGCATATCCCTCTATGAATCTAAACATGGCCCATTCCCAAGGGGAACAAATGGATATCATAAATCAAACTTGGGAGGCTGCATCCACTGCAATGCACAAGCAAAAAAACCACAAGTACACACAAATCTTCCTGCAACAGCATCATCTGTACACACCAGCCTAAATAACTGCCAGGTGTTTATACAGCAGGACTAGCTCTGCAGGGAGGGAAGAACCCACTCCAGTGATTCAGGGGATTCCTCTCCATTTGTTTTTCCCAGGTTCTTACACCTCATTTCAATCCCAGCAATGCTGCCTTGCACTCAGCAGTTGACTTCACCTTCAGTCAGCCTGCTTGGGAAGAAAGAAGGTTGTTGCCATCATTTTGTTTTAAAGAGCTACTTCCCCGTGGATCCAGCTGTGCTGATTTGCACAGCTGCATTGCAACAAGATCCTTCCACAATTAAGGTCAACTCAGCCTGTATCTCATTGAAAAATTCATCAAATATTTTGTCATGTGTTTTTCTAGAAGTGAAAGCCAAATTCTGCAGGAAGAACCAAACTCCACTGAGCTTGGGCCTTCCAGACTTACCATGACACAAAATCTACCCAGGCACAACTCATTTCTTTCTTGCCACATAATTGAGAATTAAATGGAGGCTCTGTCTTCACTGCAAAAGCCACATCTGTGCTGAAAGAGCTACCTGAAGATGGGTTACAGGAAGGTTGAAATGATATTACCTTGATTTGCTAGGAAGGATCACATTGGAAACTAACTTAAATTGGCTCTCAAGGTGAAAGCATCCCTTGCTTTGTCTGCACTGGGCTGCAGTGCTGGAATAGCCACCTGTACACAACACTTTTGGCACTGGGCACAGTGCAAGACTGTGACAAAACCCTAAAACAAGTGTGGGACACCAACTTACACGGGTTCTTCATCCAGGCAGCTGTGCTCCATTCCCTCTCCTTCAACCAGTCAGGGTTTGTGGGACACCTCCAAACCCAGGTTTCTCAGCCTGGTAGAGCCCTGTCCTCTCCAGCCTCTCTGAGGTGCTCCCCATGGAGAAAGGAAGGGTCAGTCCTTCCCACCCATCCAGCCAGGGCTCAGGGAACTCCCTTGGATCACTTTTTAGTCCTTGGCCTGGAGGACAATTAAAGGAACCCTGCAGCCACTGCAGACACAACCAGCAGCATTTGCCTCCCAGCCCTTTGCCATCCCCACCTGTTTTCCACCTTCCCTCCTCCATCCCCAAGTGCCTCCCTTGAACAGGTTTTGGGGAAGTTTTCCCTGTTTGCAGTTGTTCATTGCACTGATGCCAAATCCCTCAGAGTTAAAGTTTCCTCTTGTGTTTCAAAACTCTCTTCCCATATTTTTAACTCCTGTATTTTCTCACACTTCTGTTTCTAACTTATTCTCTCCATCCCACTTCTTTCTCTCTAATTCTTTCATACTCTCCTGTTGAGGCCGGTTTAAGAACAAGGGCCCTGCTGCTGCTTACTTCAAGGTACAGGCAGCAACAAGGCTTACATGCCTTAATTTCAGACTTAAAATTTTTCTACAAGCTTGGCCTAACATGTCCTGCCCAGCTAATGATGCTTCTCTATTAAGCACATATTGTATCCTGTCAGGAAATGCAGTTTTGAAGCAGTTGCCTCTATCCCACATGGAGATTGAACTGTTAAGCCTCAAGTATTAGTGCAGCAAAACCAGGAACCCAACTTAAACATGAAGAGAAAGATCCCTTTGCAGCAAATAATAAAAATAAAGCTGGTGGGTAAAACAGGGGTGACACTGACACCTCCTCTTGCTCCACACAGCTCAATGAGTGCMCCAGCTGCCCCCAAGGTTTTACTGTTTCATCAAACCCCCCAAAGTTCAAAGAAGCATTAAAGTCAGAAAAGTCCTCCAAGACCATCAATTCCCCCAGCCCTGTCAAGGCCACCACTAACTCACATCCCCAAGTTTTTGGGGACAAATGTTTTTGAACACTTGCAGGGCAGCCTGTTCCAATGCTTGGTGAAACATTTCCAYGAGGAAATTCCTCCTGATGTCCACCCTGAGCCCCCCTGGCCCAGCCTGAGGCCGTTCCCTCTGCTCCTGTCCCTGTTCCCTGGAGCACAGCCCGACCCCCCCGGCTGTCCCCTCCTGTCAGGAGCTGTGCAGAGCCACAAGGGCCCCCTGAGCCTCCTTTGCTCCAGGCTGAGCCCCTTCCCAGCTCCCTCAGCCCCTCCTGGGGCTCCAGCCCCTTCCCAGCTCCATTCCCTTCCCTGCTCTATCCCTCAGGGTTGGTGGGACCCTCCAGTGGTGCATTCCACAAATCCCAGCCAAAACTGGGATTGCTGCTGGTTCCCTCCCCACTCGAGCTCTGCCTGCCCTCCCCAGTGCTCCCATTTGCTTTTGCAGAGACATTTTCAGCAATGACCCCATTCCACTGTGCCTCCTACTTTCTCTTGCTTTCTTCCATCATGAATCATTAACCATCCCAATTTATCGTCAGATAGTTTCATATATATATAGCTTGACTTTTATATATATATATATATATATATATATATATATACTTAAATTTAAAATAATAAAGAAAATTGCACTGAACTTCAAGGTTTGGAGGGTTTTTAAAAAAAAAAAAAAACAAAGCTGCAAAACTATCTCACAGAACTTTATACTAAAAAGGGAAAGTCAAACCTGGTTGAATTTTGAGCCTACCAACCTCCCACCCTTTTGATGTCTGACAACAAAGAGGTGTGAATGCTATCAAATCACACACAGGTACAGGCAGAACCATCCTGCTCTGGGCTCCTGCTGATGCAGCACAAGCTGCCATGCAATTCAACAAGCCCCAAAACCAGACTTTAGAAAACCTGCCCATACACCCCAGTCCCCTCATTTTTAACTTTAAATGAGGGTCACAAAGCACCAGTGCAGAATTGCTTCGGCAATGTGTCAGATTTCCAATCAAACAGCTCCTCCTGCCCCATCAGAAACCCTCCCACACGGATATTTTCTAGATCCCATGTATTATGAACATGTCCCAGGGCACAGGTAGAGTTTCATGGCTCTCTGTGCCACCCACTCCCACATTCCCAACTGCAAATTCCCTCCTTGGCAGRGCTGCATTAAAGCAGGGAGAAGGACCTGCCTTACCATGGGGCAATTAACAACCTGGGGGGAAAATCAATAGGAAATAGATAGGAAATTAAATATATATATATACTTATATATAATTAAATTTAAAATAAYTAAAATTTTAACATTAAAATATAATTAATTTTAAAAATAAATAATCAATAAAATAAATAGGAAATAAATCCTCAGCAAGCCAAAGTGTCCTTGCAATCCATGGCCTTCCCTGCTGGGAAGGAGCCCTCCAGCCACAGCACTTTTAGAGCACAGAGGCTCCATCCTGCCAGAGCCACCAGCACAGGGATAAACCAACCAGCAGCCAGGCAAGTTCAGAGGTGTTTTGTCCCAGGAAATCCCAACAGAGCAAAGCATCAGCAGGAAAAACATCTCAGGGCAAGTGTGGGGTGACAAACCCTGTGGCCAGGCTGGGTTTCTACATTCCCAACAAGGATTTTGGAGGCCTGCAGGGATGTGTCCATAAGCTCCCAGCGTGGAAGGGGGTGAGGAGGCTGCTCAGAGGGAGCAGCATCCTCCTGGCACAGCACAAAGCCATCCCCATGCCATGGTGGGATGGAGGAGCCAGGATGCTCACAGGCCTGGCAGGGGCAAGGAAGCAGCTTGAGAAGAGCAGGGACAGTTTTTAAGCACTCTTGATCATTCCTTGGAATAAAATATATTWWAAAAAAAAATTGTTCATCGAGCGATTAAAATGTGCAAACATTTTGCTTGGTGTTCCGACTGCCACATTTAATATTTCAAACAACATCCAGGCCAATATTGTTGCTTAATTTAACATAACTGGATCCTGAATGCATTTCTAACAGATTAAACCACAGAAATATCCACATGTTTTAATGAGGATTTGGCACTACTCGGAGCCAAACACATTTTAGCAATATTTTTGGACTACAAATTCTTTCATAAGAAAAGAAAGCCCRCTGCTAATGGAGCTGCATTCCCTACATTTCAAGCCTCTTTGCATTTATGTAAATTGAAAAACTGAAATATTTAGTGCCATTATAATTCAAGCAACATCTGGACAATTTTCTTTGCCTCGTAAAAGATTTCAGTCAGCTTTGCAGAGGCTCAGGCCATGTTGCTCAGCAGAATGGCTCCTTTTACATTTGCATGCTTCACTTCCATTCTGCAGTTTCTATGCCAACAAGCATTCGTAACTCTTTAAACAGCACATTTGGAACTGGGGGGAGATGGAAGATTGGAAATGTGATAAAGATTTGTTTGTTTTGGGGGGTTTTGTTGATGGTGTTTCCCTAAACCTAAATAATCTATTTTTTTTTCCTTATTTGAGCCGTAGAGACCTCAAAAAGGCCCAATAACCATCACTGCAGCCATGGCAACTCTTCCACCTGCTTCAAAATGCAGCAGTGACTTGGTAAGAGGGGTTTGTTCAGTCAATTTCATGTATAAAATATATATATAAATATATATATAACAATATATATTATAATAGATATAAAATGTGTAGATATAAATATATATTAYCTCTCTCTAAAGAAGGACTCAACAGCAAACACCACAAATTTAGGTGTCCATCTCCTACTATAGAATCCAGGCCCTGTGGGATTTTCCAAATCCCAAGGAAAAGTAAACAGAGAGAAGCAGCTACGAATGAACTGTAACTCGAAATGCAGCAGTTTGATTTTTAACCAGATTTTTGGAAGTAACTCCTCCCCTTCCTCCCCACCCCCAATCCCAGACCTCCCAGATGGCTCAAATTTTATATTTAAAGCTCATGCTCAGCRCTGTGACATTACAGGTGCAAGGAGACAAAGGAAACCACAACCATGAAGAGGCACAATAGAGCAAACAACAGTGATGATCTTGCAAAACTTGGAGAAAAAGCTGTATTTTTAAATAYAGATGCAGCCTACATTGTGAATTCCTTTCCTCCTGAAGTCCCCACAGAGCCAGGATGGAGCTGCCACCCTGGGATACCAGCAAAGGTGCCCAAAAAACCCAGTCAGAGCTGGCCRTGGCATGGACAGGGGGGAGAAGCTGTTCCCACCCACAGGCAGGACAAGGAGRGGTTTCCTGAGGGAGCTGCACGAGCAGGGAGCTCCCACCAACACCTGGTCCTCAGCATTTTTATTATTTAGTGACAGGACAAGGGGAATTGCCTCAAAACCAGGGCAGGCCCTGGATCCCTGGCAGTGCCCAAAGCCAGGCTGGAGCAGCCTGGGACAGTGGAAGGTGTCCCTGCCATGGCACTGGATGAGCCTTAAGGTCCCTTCCAACCCAAACCAGTCAGGGATTTTGTGATTTTCTTGCCCATGAGCTGCAGAGGATGGAAAGCAGAACCCACAGTGATCCTGCCAGTGCTGAACACTCATTTCCAGGCTCCTGGGATGGGATCTATCAGCCCTTTCACTCCTCCTCCTGTGCAGATGTGACACTGCCCTGATGTGCTGGGAGGGGACTGGATGATGGAAATGCTGTGCAATAATCAATCCTAATCACAGAGGAAATCACAGAATCATTAAGGCTGGGAAACACCTCCAAGATCATCAGGTCCAACCATCCCCATGTTCACCATTAATCTGTGTCCCCAGGTGCCACATCCACGTGGGTTTTGAACACTTACAGGGATGGAGACTCCWCCACTGCCCTGGGCAGCCCCTTCCAGTGCCCAAATATGATCAACTTCTCTTCCTTCAGTTAGACAGGACACAGAGAAAGGCAGCCTGGGTGCCCTTGGCCAAAGCAAAATGTTTAACATGAACCAGCTCCTCCCTGCCCTGCACAGCCACAGACAGTGCAGCACATCAGACAACTCATTTCAGCACCAGTCCAGGATTTATTATTGCAAGAAGGGATCAGGATGAGATCCAGTAAAGGCAAAAAGCCACTCAGGGAGAAACAGGAGAYGAAAGGACAAGATCATCAGTACCGTGGTGGGGACTAGAAAAAAGTTATTAATTTTCAAAAGCTGTTTTATCTCCTGGGAGGGGTAACAGCCCCCAGGTCCCAACCACAGCTCCTGCTGCACAGAGCCATCCAAGAGCAGGAGCAGAGGAGCAATCTGTGACACTCCTGCCATTTGAAAGAGCCTACAGGCCACTGCCTGGCAGCACAAGGAGGGGCTCCTGCAAGAACAAAGCCATGAGTGCTCACTTTTCCAGCCCTGSCCGTGCCCTAGGAAGGGGCAGCTCCTCCTCTGGCTCAGCTCCTGCCTCTGGTGCTTCCTGCCATGATTTCCCAACCTTCAACATTTCAAAAGTCCTTCTGGCAGCCACAGCAGYGCATGGAGCTATTTTCCAGGAGTCCATATTTCACAGAGTGCATGGAGCTCTTTTCCAGGAGTGCACAGAGCTATTTCACATGAGTGCATGGAGCTAGTAACTGTATTAAAAATTAATTATTAATTATTAAACTGTTTTAAAAAATACAGGTTTTTTCTCCATTCCACAGCAGTGCATAGAGCTACTTCACAGCAGTGCATGGAGCAATTAACTGTATTTTWAAATTAATTATTAATTATTAAACTGTATTAAAAAATACAGGTTTTCTCCATTCCACAGCAGTGCACGGAGCTATTTCACAGCAGTGCGTGACTGATCCATCCAGGCTCCCCTCCCCACGTCGTGCACAGGGAGCTGCCACTGCCCACGATCAGGGCCCTGAGTGCTGTAAATTGGAGCATTTTCACCTCCCTCAATGAACTGTATGGGTGTGTACTAGCTGGAAATACAGCTCCATCTGGGATTGAAGAGACTGAGCCTAAAATACTGAAATCAACAGCAGCTTTTGACAGACAGGAGCTGGCCACAGGGGTGTTCTGTCTGGGATAACGCCTTCCACGCCATGCACGAGCCAAAGGCACCAACAGCAAGAAAAAGCAATCCCTATCAGCTACAGAATGAACAAATCTGGGCAAGTTTCTGCTGCAGCCCACTCCTACACCTTCCCAAGATGTCTGAACAGGGAGAGGAGAGAGATCTCACCTATTAAGAGGAGGGAGAGTGATTTGAAATCAATGTTTGGCAAAATCAAAGCCTGCGGGGACTTGTGTTAATGAATTCCCCTGCTGGGTTTAGGATGTTTAAAGGAAAACAAAAGACTGCTGCATGCAGGGCAGAGCAGGTGAGACCTGGGGAGGTTGTTCACACACCTGGTTTTCTATTCCCTAAGCTCCCCCTAAGCAGGAGAGGCTCAGGGATGCTCAGGTGATGAGCCACAGTGCCGGGTGGTGTTGAGATGCCCCTGCTGTTCTCCTGCTTGGGATGGCAGCTCAGAAGTGGCTGGAAATGCAGCAGATGACCTCATGTGCTCCTCAGCTCATGTCAATGCCCAGGGGCCACGGGTCCCTCCTGCCYAGCCTTCCTCCAGGGGGTCCCTTATGAGATTAGGCAGGACAATTCACCATTAGCTGCACTAAGTGCTACGGAGAGATCATGAAAACCAATTAACTCCTGCCCTTCTCCCTCCTGTGATGGATTACACTCTGCTCCTTCAGAGCAATTTCACATGAGGGGAGAGGGAAACACAGGAGAGACAGGAGGAATTTATTCCCAGGTGGTTTCTTGTGTGGACACACAAGAACTGCCTTGTGCCTCAGGCAGGCTGCCAGGCGAGCAAGGAGCCCAGGTGTGGGTGGTGCCAGCAGCTCCTCCTGGATCCACAGGGGATGAGCTCCATCTCCACTGGCCCTGGGAGCCCCACCTGGGCATGCTTTGGGGACATGAGTGACTGGGCAACAAGCCCTGGTCACTGCACAAGGCTCTGGGKTGGCACACTGGGGTTTCTCCTCACCCACTCTCAGGGTAAACCCCACTGGAAACACAACCACCCCAGCTCCAGGTTTTTACCCATTTCCCAAAGCTTGCTGGGATAAAAGAGGAAAGCAAAGAGGAGATCCAGCACTGCCCTGATGCTGACCTGGAGCTGGAGCTCTGTCAGTGCTCCCAYACCACCTTCCCCAGAGCAGCCCTGGATGAAAAATAAATGTGTTGGGTGATAAAACACAGAACTCCCTTCCCCACCCAAYGCACCCACTAAGGCACTCATTTAGCTCTGAGATTCATCACTGAATATTGCATCACTCTGGAGCCTTTTAAGGAAACATTCCAGCATTTTCCCACATTAATCAGGTAACTTTTTTATAGCCAGACAGAATTAAAAATAACCAAGATCCAGGTAGGTGTCAGTGAAAAGCTCCAGCAGGGAAAATCCTGTCCCATCAYACCTGGAAGGAAGGAAGTCCTTGCCCATCTCCAGGCACTGTCCCTGCAGACAAACACAACCAAGCCCAATGACCACTCTCCCCATGAATGCTGGATGATTTTAGGGTCTCAGCTACAGGCAGTCCATCTCTCTAGCAAAATCCTACCTAAGACTTGCACTATCTACCACAGCAGGCTTGACCCCGTTTTCATATGCAGAAGGAAAAAAAAAATAAAAAAAAAAATAAAAAACCTTCCTAATCCTACAGAACCCAGAGCAAATAACACTCTGGGACTGTGTGATACCACCCTATTAAATACAAACATGTTCCTACAGTAGCTCAATGATTTTAAGCAYTCACCATCTTTTCATTTCAGTTTTAAGCACTTTGCCTGGCAACTGTCTGAAGGGCAAACCATTATGGAAATAGGAAGACAATTAATTTTCCTTTATTCTGGAAGAGAGGATTATTGGAATAAATAAAATAATCAGCTTAAACAAGAGCATAATTCACAACTTCTGAAAAACAGAGGACAGGTTTCTTTCATTTTCCTTTCCAAAGAAATGATTTCCTGGAATGGAGGTTGCAAGGGAAGTGCAGAAGTTT
Source organism: Cardinalis cardinalis (assembly GCA_014549065.1). Classification (NCBI taxonomy): domain Eukaryota; kingdom Metazoa; phylum Chordata; class Aves; order Passeriformes; family Cardinalidae; genus Cardinalis; species Cardinalis cardinalis. Next base: position 796,199 of record JACDOX010000208.1, on the reverse strand, counting down.
TGGAGTTAACCTTGGACTGCTGACTCACAAATCACTGCCTCCATGCCTTCAGCAGGAGGAAGGCTGGCATTTCACTCTTAGAGCCACTTTATATATTTATTTAATATAGCAAATCAGAACAGCCCCCCAAAAAGATACAGAGGCCACTTCCCAATCTCATTTGGACCAGAGGGAAATCTGAAGCAGCCACTATTGGACACAGACCTTTGGCAGCACCACAATTAATATGGTTAAAAGGGGATCTGACCCCCTATAACATACATATATATGATATATGTATGAATTAGATATATGTATGAATTATTTATATATATATATATGAACTATATATATATATATAGATATATATATATGAACTATATATGAATTAAGTTTAAGATATTTCACTTCCAAACCCCTGAGGGAGAAGGGAACAAATGGAAGAGAAGAGCATTCAAGTTCATATTAGCAAGAGATGAAATTATTTGCTAAGAAAAAWTTGGGGTATCTTGGTAAGAACTGTAGAGTTTTTTTCTGCAGGACTCCCCTAATAAGCAGAAGGAGTTATAAAAATAGGATGGAAACTGTGGTTCAAGGTTGCTACAGCCTCAAAAAGAAACAGATATAATAGATGGAGGCACAGATTCCCAGGAACACTAAGGACTGCAGAAATACTGAGAAATCAAATTGATGATCTGGAAAATAACACAAGATTAAGAATGATCAGGTTAGTGGGGGCTGCTGAAGGAGCAGAAGCAGGAGAAGGCACTTCCAGTTTGCAGTGGATTATGAGGAGGTGGGGGATGAATAATCCCCCCAGTCCAGGGGTGTGGGTGAGCCATGTCCCCACACAGGACAGYTCTCCAGTGCACCACATCCCCAAGGGAAGGATCTCCTGCATCCAGGAGCCCATCCAGGAGTGGTTGTGGCAGCTCACAGATCTGAGCCTGGTTCCAGGATCCAGCACTGCCTCCCCCCAGCAGGAATGGCTCAAACTCTCCCTGTCCTTCCTCCAGTCACAAACTCCTGCTGCCCTGCCACAGCCACATCCCAGCAGCTGAAGGAAGAGCTCCTGCACATCCCAGCAGCCTGTGCTTCCCACAGGGAGCAGCCATTTCCCATTTCCTCTGCTTCTCCTCCAGCTGCAGAGCACTGTGGCACCGAGTAGGTCACAGACCAGATAGCTCCTGAAGAATCACCTGCAGTGTGTTTCCTCTCCCTTCTTCTGCCTTTTTGGGTTTTTAGGAGCCACCAAATCACATCACCACCACCTTCAAACCCCATCCATCCATCCGTCCATCCATCCGTCCGTCCATCCGTCCCAGACTTCTCCCAACAGCCCTGCCTCCTGCCTTTCTGCTCTCTCCCAGCTCTTCCACTCCCCTGCAGGTCCTTAAAGCAGGATTTTYCTTCCATCTTCCCCTTCCCACAACCATATTTTTCCCATATTTTTTACCCCTTGCACTGCCTCTCTCACCCTCAGAACCCTGGCTGTCCTCTGTGCTGGTCAATGCATTAAAGCCCATTCACCATGGGAATGGAGTTCTTCTATAATTCCACATCTGGGTTAAAAATCACAGCTCCTTCCCCTGTGTCTGTAACTGCACTCACTAATCCTCAGGGAAAAGGGGGGTAAGGAGTCCCCTTTGCCAGCTGGTGCTTTCAGGCTTCCTCAGGYCCTCTCTCCATGCAGGGCTCCATCAGCTCCAAAGAGCACAGGATGGCCCAAGACCCTTCCCTGCTTCACTCAGGAGCCTTTGGGCAGGGACAGCACWGCCAAAGGACATAAAGCAAGGAAGCAGCAGCAAGGACTGAGYCCAGGGTGTTAAGGAAGCCAAAACTCAGCCATAAATTGGATTTCAAAATGGCCAGGAARGCAGGAGAGCAGGAGGTAAAACCCCTCTGAAGGTGGAGAAATGCTGTGCGTGGCAGCAAACCCTCCCACACATGGARAGGATTCACCACAGCAAATAATTACAGGGCTCCTGTCATAATATCTGCTCTTAAAGGCATTGCCAGTTGAGCCCAGGCTGGCTGAAGCAGTTAGAAGGGAGAGAAGCAGAGCCACCAGGCTTTGAAGTGGTCACCATYTGGTTATTAAAGACTGGGACCTGCATGCTGTGTGTATCCAGCAGTTACCTCCTCCTCCCTGGGACTGCCAAGGCTGCAGGAGGGTTTTTCAGATACACCTGTAGGATTCAGYTCCATCTTGTTCTTTCTGGTTTGAATACAGCCCTGGCCTGATATGAYACCAAAAAGGTGAGCAAGTCCCAAATTCAGGTTTCTGTTCCTCCATTGAACAAAGCTGTGCTGGTGGAGAAAGAGACAAACTGGCCCCATAGGCAGAACTTTCCACACAAATCTAAAGACAGGAATGTGCAAATTCAAGAAATGAATCCTCCTGCCAAGTCCAAGTCACCCATCTCAAAGAAAGCATCCAGGAGTCCCYGCCCTGCAAATCCAACACCCTGCAAGGACACAGCTCCATGGGATGAAGGATCTCCCTCAGCTCAGCCACACCAGAGTGCTCAGGGTCTGCAAGGGGAGGGAGGTGCCCCCTCCATGGGAACCCCCAGCAGGGACCTGCAGAACYCCTCTGGCAGAGCCCAAGAACAAACCCATAAACTGAAATTAGATTTGGTTGTAGCTACTCTTTTCCTTCCAGACTGAKCAGTTCCAGGGCTTGCTGGAAAGGAGCTGAATGTCTCCCTGGAAGAGAGGAGCCCTGCACAGGAGGGAAGCAGCTCTGCGGTGAGGGTGTCCCAAAAGCTGCTCTGATCCAGAGGCACCAAGTCCTCAGGCCACCAAAGGCTTGGTAAGGCTGAAGAACAGTGCCCTGTGCTGGAGACTCTCTTCAGCCACTGAAAATAGCTCATTTCCCCCATTTTACCATAACACAAGAAGAGGGGGAGGGCTTTATCCTCTGGCTTGGAGCCAAATCCCATGGCACTAAGGAAAGTGTGACTTTTGTCCCTTTGCTGAGCCTTTCCACCACTCTGGGACTGGAAACAGGAGAAGGTTTAAAGCTGGTCCCAACCATTTCAGGGATGAAGCTGATTACTCTTCCCAGTGAGGGTGAAATAAAGAATGAGGTGATGGATCCAGGCTCCCTAAAATCACCCTGTGGAAAAGGGAAAGACAGCAATGACCYGCACTGGGGGACAACCAGGGCCCAGCACCTCATTCCAGACCAAGGACCAGTCCTGGTGTCACAGGACCTTGGGCCCTGTGCTGGTGAAGCAGCCCCCACCTACACACCTCAGCCTGAAGATGCATTTTTGTTACACCCTGATCACAGATTTTTACAGTTTCCTTTAACTTTCTTGCTTTCAACTTGGCTTCTCCAAAAAACTATTTCCCAGTTCTTCCACCAAACGTGCTTTTAAATAGAACTTCATCATTTTTCTCTGACCTAAAACCCCTTGTCATGGTGACAGATACATCACTGGCATCAGTTAAAAATGTGAAAGAGAAAATCCTCATCCACCACTGAGAAACAAGCAGCACCACTGAATCCTGACACAACCATGGTCCTCCACAACACGAGTCTTTGTTCTCACAATCATCTCCAAAACAATATTCTGACAACATCCTTCCCTATATAGATTTATATTGCTATATCTCTATCATTTCCCTCAAGCCCATCAAAATGAAGTTATAATTAACCCATCATCAATAGAAATTACAATGATTTTGAMACAGCAAGAAACAATCTATTTGCATTTGGTAGCTAATTATTCCCCCTACGCACACAGCCACCAATGTTCCCTAAAACCATCCACAGAACAGACAGTCTGTGCTAGCCAGAGCTTCTGGAAAGAAGGGGAAAAGGAGGGACTAAGCAAAAAAACCTCAACGTTGGGGTGGCAAAATTTTCTTCAAATCGGCAGCATCTCAAGCTCAGCCAAGTCTGTAATAGAACTGCCCTTGTGAACTCATCCAGCAGTGTTAGAATCCACCTGGGTATCACATGGAAGCTGACAGCAACCTCAGGACGAACCTAGTGGGAGCCACTGACATTTGCTAAATTATTGAATTATTATTCCCTTCCTCACACCACTCCAAGGAAACACGAAGCCATTTTTTCAATAAAAGCTACTGGACATAAATTTCACACCAGGAGTGCTCCCAGAGCCAGGCAATCCCTGGATCTGCAGTTGCACTCGGGATTATCCCCTCCTCAAGGAGGAAGGGTGCGCCCTCCTTGCAGCCACACGAGTCCTGGGGGATGCCCAGGGGTGACCTCCAGCCCCTCCAGCTCCCACTCACCCCAGTCAGGTACAGAACAGAACAACGCCCTGCCCCACCCCCGCCCCCACGGCAGGCAGGTTTTGCTGACACATCACCTCCATTTCCTCACCATCCCCAAGGATTACAGCGATGTTTGTAAGAGGTAAAGACACCAGCCGTGGTCAGGGAGCACTGACTCGAGCAGCTCCAGCAGCCTGACAAAAATCAAGCCAGCCTGGCATTTCTGCTTGATGTCCTGGGAGCCCCAGGTTGGCCCTCCATGGCTTGTGCTGAGTTCAGAGGAAGCTGACAAAAGCTCCAGGGATGGTAAATCACATCCTCCTTCACCCAYGCCTCTGGAGGCGAGTAGAGAAAACACTCTTCGCTCATTAGGAACCATCCGAGGTTTCCCTTCCTCTGGGACGCCCCCACAAAGCAGGGACTGGGGAGCAAGGGGCTCAGTTTCACCTTGACACAATCCCTGTGCCTGCAACACTTACCTGGCTGCCAAGGCATCCCTCCTCAACACGCCGAGAGTCACCAGCCTTCAAAGCAAAGCCAAAATAGCTCAAGGATTGTTTTCCTTCCCCCATCTGACACGGGATTGCAGCTCCTCAGGCATGGGGACGAGGGGGAGCAAAATAATAGTAATAATCAAAAGCAAAAGACTGGTCTTCTGTAGGCAAAGCTAATCCTGTCACACGTTTTCTTCCCAACAGAAGCATGATAGACCGAGTCCCACTGGGTTCTGCTCACAACTAAACAGGACGAGGTGTTTGCAGCTCCCTTCTGCCAACACAGCTCAACGAGCAGCAAGGCCTCACCTCCTCTAATCATTTCACTCAACACGAAGCCACCCTGGTGCTCTACCCCAGCTCTAGAAAGCCAGCCCGAGCCTCAGGATGGCCTTGCACGGAAATAGGATTACTTTGGCCTGGAGGAAAAAAAGAAACCACAACATGAAGGTCACCCATAAAATCATTACACAGCTCCCTCTTCCCCGGCTCATAGAGAAAAAACCTTTCTCAAACCCTCAACCTGAAAGGAGAAACACAAAAAGATATGTACATTAATGCCATATACCTCCGTCAATTTTTTTCCTCGTGTCTTTAGAGCAGTTGTTTACTGCAGCCAACTGCAGAGAAATTACAGTAGCTTAACTCTCCAACTCCCTCTAAAGGATTAATCTTCCAGTGAGCATGCTCACGCGGGAGCTTTTTCAGCACTTGCATCCATTTCATGAGTGAGGGCTGCTGCACACATGAGGAAATGCCATTTCAGGGCTCCAGGCAGAGCGAGCAGCCCCCTAACCAAGGGCTAAAGCCCTTCCCAGGGCTCCACAAAGGAGCTCTGCCCAAGCATCCAGCTCCAAGGAGGTTGAAAGATTTCAGGTCCATGGCCCCTTTCAGGAAGGAGGGGGGCGGTGGTTTCCCTGCGACACTGTTTGAAATGTCTGACCTTGGCTTTTCTCTACAGCCTGGTGGACACTTCACCCACTGAATCTGGAGTCAAAAATAGCTTCTCACTGGCACATTTTTCCTTTGCATCACTTGTTGGCTCATCTTTGCTTTTCAGAAAAAATCAGGAAGATAATTTGGGGTGCAGGGAGGGGGAGGGGAGGGGAAACATTCTAATAAAAAGGAACAGCTTTAAAAATCAAGTTCTCAACTCTGCATCACAGYTGGTAACAGATCCTGAGACACATTTAACTCCACAGATTAAGGACCCATGCAAATGAGGATTTGCTGGTAGACAACAAATCCAGTATCTAAACAAGGCTGTTCAAGTAATCTTGTCCATTCTCTYCTAGACCACTGTAGATTAAACTGCTCTATTTGAGATATTTCTCCCTCACCTCAAAGGATGACCCTCAATTCAAAGCTTTCCTGGTGAAAATAAAGCTCCAACATTAAGGACAAATACACTGCAGAAAYAGTTTCTTCCATTTTCATCTTCTCATATTCCAGGGTTCTGCCCTTCCCCTTCCCATTTATCTATTTTATGTCCTGTTGCTTAATTGCTCTTTGTAGCTGAAAGAGATCCAAGCCTCCCCCTCCCCCCAAAGGATCTTATTTCAAGTTTTAAACCCAGCTTGAGTCTAGGACATGCAGAAACCAGACTGCAATCCCTGAGTCCAGGAAAAATCACAACCTCTGAGCTCAAGGAGAAAAAACCCAGAGGGGGCTGCAGCCCAAGGTCTGAGCTCACTTCCCAGAGCCAGCTCCAGGCTTCACCCCAGCCATTACAACCACCTAAACACGTACTTATTTTTCAAAAAGTCTTGAGTGTCTTTGATGCCATGAAGCCCCTTTAATGTTTTAAGCCCTACAAGTGAATTCACAAAAAGGCAGGATGCCAGGAGAGTGTTAAAGAAGGGTATGGCTGCGTTTGACAATGCTCGCTCACCATAGCGACCGTCCCCGCAAGAAATGATAAAACCTATGGTGACACTGGATATTTTGCTCTGCTGCCACCTAAATAGAATCACCCCCAGAAAGGGAATCTCTGTTACCATGCATTAAAATAGAGGCTTTGTTTTATTTATAAAGCATCCAAACTGGTTGGTTTGGATGTGTCAGAGCACCGGCTGCTCAGCCACCCCTCCCTGCTCCATCCTTCGGGGACTTAATGACTGATGGCTGCACTTCATCCTCCCCTTGCCTCCCATGGATCTCAGGTGCTGCTGAGCCTRCCCCAGCTCCTCCAGGGAAGGTCTGGAGCCAGGTGGAATCTGACCCTGAAAACCCCAGCAAAGAAAACCCCAGACTTTGGAGAAGGCAGAGGYGAAAAAGCCTCGACGGAGGAAGATCATGTCCCGCTCTTCCTCCTCCACGGCAGGATTACACCCACACGTGAAGGTGGGATAGCAGCTATGGAGTTATCCTGACCTGTCATTCCTCATTTGGAAACCAGTCATACTCCCTGAGAGTTTAGACTTTGAAGATTGACTACTATTGATTCTTCTGCAAGCAAACAGCCCAAGCTGGCAATCAGTCAATAATAAGCAATTACTCAACAGCCTCTTATCTGCAGATGCCAGCCCAGACAGCTCGATTTGTGGAGGCAGCAGGTCAATAAATCAAAGCTGTTCTCAAATTTTAAAATATCATCATTTAAAAACCCACCCAGCCTTCAAACTGGATGGAAGAGCAGCCAGGTCAGGGGGATTCCTGCAGAACAGTGTGGTAGCTATCACTAATTTACAGCTCGGGAGATAGAAGGTGATGTGCTGAAATCCACCCCTGACACTCCTCACCTCTCAGGAGTAACATGAGTGGCAGCTGGATGAAGATGATGAGAGTGAGAGGAGGAAGCAAAACCCTTCTCCTTCGAACAATGACTTGTAGGAAAAAAGCAGCCTTCCCAAAACACTCCCCARTCCCTGGGACACACCTTGCTGCTCACCAGGAGCCTCAAATCCCAACAAAAATGTGCTTAACACCCCCAAGACAGCAAATTAATGGCACCTCTCTTATCCTCCTGCTGTGACCTCTGTGCCCTGGGTGTACAATTAATCATTTCATCCCAGGAAATGCACTTCCTTGCTTTTTCATGGCCTAAACATGAGACAAGCACAGAAGCCAAAGGCTCCTCATGAGCATTTCAGTGTGACCCAGAGGCAACACTTTCAACCCAGCAGTGCCAACAGTGCAACAAAGAAAACCAGCTGAAAACTCAGGAAGGCATCTCATGCTCTCAGTGCAGACTCCCTTTACAGGCTCATTTATATGAAAAGAGAGAAAAATTGTCCATTTAATTTGCAGAAGACTGAGCATGCAGCTGGAATGCCAGCTCTGTGCAATGACAATATCTATCTATCTATCTATCTATCTATCTATCTATCTATCTATCACTGCAGGGGCAAACACAACCTTCTATCTGGTTCTGGAGACTCTAGAAACTTCCCTGTTTGTCCATGGGCTCTTGCACAACAGCCCAAAAGTACCAAAAGAACAGCAACACTTCAATAATCCTGCTGGTGCTGCTGAGGAGGGTGGTGGCCTGCAGGATGCTCTGTCCTCCACATCAGGAGTCCACCAGGGGCACAGGAGGATGTAACCAAGACACCCAAAAGCTGCCCAAGCACTGTAAATCCAAGCCCCTTGGAGCCTGTGAGGCTTTCAGTGCTACAGAAATGTCCCAGATTCATCAGATTTTCACCATGACACCACAGTGACCCCACCTAGGGTGGCTGCCAGGGGCCCAAAAAGTGCAAAGCACCCAAGAGAGGAAAAGGAATGACTTGGGAATATCCTACCATTGGACCCAGGAAGGGAAGTGTTTGTATAATGATGACCAAATCTTGCAGACTATTTGCAATCATACCAGCTTGAAAAAACAAGATTTTGAACCTAAAATCTAAATAAAAAGGGATGGCCCAATGGAAACAAGATCARTCCCATAGCTGCTACTCACTCTTCACACTCCACTGGCCACAAAATTCAGGTATCTGAGGATACATTCTAAATATCCAGTCTTCAACACTTTTCAGTGGTCTGGGAGGGAAGGTTGGGTGAAAGGCAGMAGATCATGGATTATTTCAACTGTACTTGGCAGCTGGGACAGACTTCTCGAGGAGCCTACTGAGGTTTTCCCTTCCATCCACACAGGGTGCACTCGGGTCCTTGCAGCAGTGGCTGGGCCAGCAGGAAGCTGTGGGAAGCTGTGCCCAAAATCTCAAAAAGATTTCTTCTCTTCTTACCCACAGAGCACCTACAGGTGGCTTTTACACTGCCAGCCTTGTCTGCAGCACCGTGGCAAAGCATGGGAGAGCACTCAGGAGGAAAAAAAAAAGGTGTTAAATGCATCTTCCTGTATCACTCTCACCATATATAGAGAAGCTACAAAATGCCAGAGCAGCTGACAGGATCCCACAAACCGCACTGCAGAGCACCACAGGCTCCTGAGTTTTGCAGGAAAGGTTTTCACCCAATACCTGCAGYTTTCTGATATAAAATATGGACCCTTTTCCTTCCCCCTTCAGAAGTGCAGATGGCCAGCAGGTCAGTGGATCCATGCTGTAAGGACAGTCCAGTGGCAGCCCAGCTCTGGGGAGGAGCCTGCAAAGCTGCTGGAGTTGCTGGGCATGGAAAACATTCTTTATTTACCCAGGAAGGAGCTGCCTGCCATGGGCCTGGCTCCCACAGCCCCACTCCAACCAGTGCTGACCTACCCCACAGAAGGAAAATAATACAGCAACTTTACAAACCACAGCTGTGGCAGGAACACAAAACTATTTCTCACCTTTTATGACAAAAGCAATGCCAGTTGCAAGACAATAAGACATCACAACCTGCCATTCATCCTCCCATCTCAAGGCACAGCCATTCCATACAAAAGCTGGAGATCACCTGTCGTGCTCTGCTTCCTTCTTTCAAATGCAGCATTGTGTTAGCACCAGGATCCCGCTGCTTTGGGGCTGCAAGTGTTGCTAGAGCAACAAAAATGCTGGAAAGTAGAGCAGAGAACAAAAGGACTCCACAGCCCCACGGAGGATGTGATCAAGGAGACAGTAACAATGTAAAACAGGACCAGGAGACCTCCCTGAGAGCAGGGAACTGCCATCTCCCATCCTCTCCTGGGCACAATGATAATTTAGCAAGTAGATCATCCCAGTAAGGAATTCCAGCAGCTCAGCCCCATGTCTGCTTCTCATCAGGAGCCCCATGACTGACCAGAGCCCTGCTCCCCTCTGTGATCCATCCTTTCATGCCCAGCACAAGGCTGCCATTCCCAGCTGACTTTGTAGGAATTAGGGACATGTTTTTCTGTAAAGGCAGAGTAACCCCGTTTGCATGTCCAGCAGGTTGTCCTTGCAGCAGGAGATGTGGTCAGAATTCCCCTCACTGGACAAATCCAAGTTAGGTGACATTCCAGCAGCTCACTGAGACCAGGGGATCTGCACCTTGCCTTGCTGTAARGAACAGGGATGCTTTAGGAAACAATCCTCAAAGCAGACTGATTCAGGGATCCCCTTTGACCCTTCAGGCATGTTCAGCACAGGGACACTGYCCCCAGGATGTGGGGAGAGTGTCCTGGTTGGAACTGTCCCCCCTGGAGCTGGGCAGGGACAGACAGCAAGCACTAGGCTGCTGTGTGATGGAACCCACTGCCAAAATCCACCCTTGGAGGGTTGTGTGTGCTGCAGCAGGCTGGCTGCAGCCCAATCCTAACCCTGGAGAACTCTGCAAGAGCTCAGGAGATCCTCCACACACACTTTGCACCACACTGGGCACAAGGACCTGGCTAAATCTGATGTGTAGCCCATGATAAAAACACAGTCTAAAGGCAACCTTTGTTATGTAACAAACACTGTCCCTCTGTGCCTGGTCTTCCTGTCACCTGGCTTTAACCCTGGCTCTGCCAACAGCTTCCAGAAGGCTCTGAGAGGAAAGGGAGCCCCTTGCAGGAGTCACATTTGCTACTTGGGATTACAAACCACTCACAAACTAAGCAGCAGCAGYAGGAGAAGTCCTGGAGGTGTCTGGCTTGAAGAGTAAAAGCAAAAATTATTTTTTTTCAAAGCTTAAGCAAATYCTTCATTAGTGAAGCTGATGAAGACACAAAAATTCTCAGGGTGGATTATGAAAATGAGCAAAGGTAGGACCAGCTCCAGAGAAGTGAGGCTCAAAGCCTGGATCAGAGCTGGCCTCAGCTCCTTGTGACCGCCTGCACAGGTTACAGACCAAGCAGCAAAGAGGATGAACAGCGTTTATTCCCCACTCTGGATTAAAATTCAGAGCTGGAGAAGTCCCATGAACTGTGAGGATCCCAGCAGCAGAGCCTGCCTGTTGCTGGGAACACAGGGCCAAGGTTGCTCAGGGAGACTCCACGCCTGAGGAAACCTGAAGGGTTTGCTGCAACCTGAGCCCAGGCCCTGCTGTCCATGGCTGTGACTGTGACCTTCCAAACCAGCCCAGTGCCAATGCTCAGGTGCCTCCYCGTGCCTGCTCACAGCTCTGGGGAATCTCTGTCCCCTCTGAGCTCTGCTCAGCAATGCACCTTGCCCATGGCACACAGAGCAGAGCACTGGGATGTGCTCCAGCCTCACCTCAGCTGGCACCTCCAGCCCAGCTYCCCAATTCCAAAATAGCTTCTTCCCCATTTGACCTGTTACAACAAAAACCACAGAAAAATACAAAAATTCAAACAGACAGAATGACAAATGCTGGAACTGTATAATGTRAAAAAAGAAGTAAATTAATCTAAGGACCTGAAGACTGGTCCAACCACAATTTTGGCATCTTTTTACTATTCCTGATAAAGGCACTTCTATACATGACAGTTCTATTGAGACAGGTCAAAGTTAGACCAATAGAAATGCTCTCCTGCCTGAATGTGCTGACACCAACATGGCTGTGCCCCAAAACTTCCCACAAAGAGCTTCAACCTGGGTATMATCATTATACAAACACAATTCATTAATAGTCATTGCTTTCAGCATGCAAAGGAGCTGCTATGATCATCCTGTCAATTATTTCTACAAATCCAATGGATAAAACCTGTAACTGAGGGGAAAACACATCACATCTGCTTCTTCCTGCTCTGCTGAGGAGGAGCCCAGGAGCCCATCCAAAATGACCTTYATGGAAGCAGCTCACTTCACTCAGGAAGGCTAATTTTGCCAGCAAAAGCTGCAGCCACGTTCAAGCCATGCAAGACACCCACACAGCATTCCTGGATGGAGGCAAGGCTCACACCTGCCCACACAGCCAGGGCCTGGACCCGCAGCCTGCTCCAGTGTCTGTGCCCCTGTGTCACCACAAACAGCTCTCCCTGCAGTGCTGAATGCCCTGGAACAGTATTATTGGCATCATTAGTAAWTACTGCTCTGATGCAATAATGTTTGCAAGTCCCAAACCCCCCAGTCTGGCCTCGTTGGGTAATTCCAGAGCAGAGCCCTCAGCTCTGCCCTGCTCCTCTTCCTCCTGCTTTGGGTCTGCCCTGGACCATGRGTTATTCCTCCATGGAATTGTGTTCATATAAACAACCCATGCCACAGGGAGATCCCTCATCAAACCCCTGGGGGCTGTCAGGACAAGGAAAGGGTTTTAATCTGATTTTGGGCACCATATCCCTGGAGAAGCTGCTGCAGTCACATCAGCAGCTCAGAGGATGCACTAGAAAAGACAGAGATGTTAACTGCTCCTCACAGAAGCTGCCCAGCCCAGCAGGCAGGGAGGTGATAGAGCCTCCTGTGGGGAGAAGATGGGCCCAGTGCCACAGCACAGCTGGGGAGCTCAGGGGAGGGGACACAGCACCCAGATAATGGCAGTGGCTACAGGGGATTAGCTCKGAAACTCAGCTTGGGAAAACTCACWGCTCAACTCACATGGAGATTAACAATCATTTTGATTCAAGAATTCCCACAGAAAGAAATGGGCCTGAGGAGCTGCTGTGGTCCTTCCAGCCKGATAGATCTGGTGATTCTGTGGTTGCCCATTTTCCTGGGAATTCCCCTGCAGAGGTGGCCTGTGTCTCTCAGCCCCCAGGCAGCAAGGGAAGAACAATCTGTTGGGACACCCAAGAGCAGGAAACCCTMTCYTTCCTCCTCCTCCCCTCCCTGRGTGATGTGACACACAGGGATATTTCCAGTTAGCACAACCCTCCATTGGCCAAACCTTCACACAGTTCTGATAATGCAGTGAGAAAACAATCCTGGCTGATTTTCCTTCCATGCAATTTAACTTCTAGTACTGAATATAACACACTCCTTCCCACTCCTGTGCCCAGAGCCAAACAAAGCTGATCTGCTGGAGAGGGAGGTTTAAGTAGGATTTAAGATCTGCCTTGAACTCCTGGTGGCAGCCCACGATGGAGTGGATCCTACCCAGGCTGAGAAACCACATCAGTTTGTCACATGTGGAATAAAAGAAAGCATTGACAATCTGTGCCAAAACATTCAGGGCTTTTTCTCATTCAAAAAAAAAAATTAAAAAGTAAAACAGCTGAACCAACCAAGAGAGCAGAGTTTTTCCCAGGGTTTCTGCAAGGCCAGATGCAGGCTGTGGCTGGGAGGATCCTGCACTGGGACACAGCAGGGCAGGGGATGCTGGTGGGGGGATCCAGCCCTTGGGATCCCCTCCCTGCTTTCCTGCACTCCCCTGCCCTCTGAAACCAGGCCTGAACCTCCAGCTGCAGCTGCTGTGCTCTCACAAGACCACGTAAAAAAACCCAAACACAACAGAACAGAAAAGAAAGGTCACCGAGGTGACTCTTTCAATTTTGCTTTAGAAAAATCCTTGACAGGTTGTCAAGGTGGATTTGTTTATTAAAAGTGTCTTTTTCCTAGCAAGGAGCACAGAATGTCTGTACAATAGATGTCATAATTGCCCAGGTTTGTTAATAATTGCATCAGTTGGAACAGGATGCATTAGCCTAATTTAAGAACAAAATAAGAACATATGAAAGATCACAGGTCCCATTTTCAAGGTGAATCCAAGGCTGCTATCACAAGTCCAGAGATGAGGAGCTGGACCTTCAGAGTCCCACTGGCTTTGATCACAAATAGTTCATACTTTACAAAGTGCTTCTGGAAGTTTTCTATTCTTTTCCTCGGGCCTGGCCATGATGTCAAGGAATAAAGCCAAAAACCAGAGCATATAAAATAGTGACTGTTATGTAACTCTCCATCTCTTACCTAATGAAGATAACCTCTACATTTGAAAATTAACATCCAGCACTTCTTCAACAATTCCAGTTAAAGGCTTTCAACACCAAGTCAGGCCTTTGAACTTTGGGGGAAAATTACCTCTGTTTTACAGCTGGGAAAAGCACCACAGGCAGCAAAACCTCAACCAGCCTTGCCTGGACACTTCTTTTACTTCTTTTGTTTAAGCTGCTGCCTGCCCCATTGCCTGGGTACACTGCAGGGAGGCTGCTCTCACTGCAGCTGATGGCAAATCCCTCCCTGACTTCTGTAGGTTTGGATCAGGTCCCAAAACTCTTTTTAATATAATACTCCAGTCCGGGTAATCTTCTGTCTTATGGAGKGTCAATGCTGCAAACTCTGCTTGCACTTAAGTCCTATTGTCTGTCTGCACTAATTCTGCACAGACAGCATTTCCTCAGGCCTCTGCTCAGACAGCAGCACCCACCAGCTCCAGACATGAAGCCAGGCAGCTGCTAAGGGAGAAAAAAAGAAAGCCAAACCCACAGATTTACCTTTCCTTAACACTCAACCACACAGTCCAAGCCTCATTKCACACATGGGACCATGCTGCAGGAGCCCTGGGACACAAATTCTGTGTTTGCAAAGCACCCTCCACACTCAGAGGGCAATAAAAATTAGCTTAATTAATAATACATCGGCAAGGAAATGTTAACGAGCACCCAGCAGGGGGGCAGGGAGTGCTGTCTAATCTCCTTGTGAGGACTGCTTGCTTTGGCAGGGATCAGCAACTGCATCAGCATCACCATGGGGCAGGGAGGGCTCTGAGTCAGCGGGACACACCAGGAAACATTCATATCTCTCTTTAGAGCAGACACTGTTGCATCAGGAGTTACTCTTGGCAGCCCCCCACCAACTTCCACTTGAGGAGTTTTGGTCATTTMAAGAAGAGTTTTGGCTATCCTGGGCATGCAGAGTATAAACACACACAGATACGGGGCCCCCTCCTCCTGCAGCTCTTTGGCCACGTCTGCAAATTCTGCAGCTCTGCCCACGCCGGCCTGGAGCTGCTGGGTCACGAGCTGGGGGCACCAGACCAAACCTCCCTGGTCTTGGGGAACATCCAARCTATGTCCTAAGGGTTTGCCCACCCTAAAGAGGCACAGGGTGCTGGGGCTCATCCCAAGGCAGACAAGAGAAATCCCCCTTCCCAGCTGGTTCTCCTCCCTGTCACAGGAGGCAGCCTGGGCACCCCACAAGTGCCAGCCTGGGGCTCCCAGCTCCAAAGCAGCCCTGGGGCTCATCCCCTGCAGGGCTGTGCCATGTGGGGAGGARGTTCCCTGCAGCCAACGGAGCAGCTCTGCCTTTCATGGGAAGCATGGCTGGGAACAAAGGCCCAGTGGAGAAAGGCAAACTGGCTGGTGAAACTGGCCAAGGCCCAGACCTGACAGATCAGCCTCATTCCTCATCACCTCCTGCCCTTCTCCTCTTGCACCGCCCTGGGGTCACACCGGGTCAGTACCTGAGCCACTGGAGATGGGGACAATCCATGTGTCCCATGTCACTGACACAGCCTCAAACCCCAATTCCAGCCCACACACAAGTCACAATCCCAGCAGCAGCAGCCACACAACGTGCACGTCCTCCCTGCACAAAGCACCAGCATCTGCAGGAGGAGGGAGAATTTGGGGCTGCTGTCAGCCAGGGGCAGGAGATAAATGGTGTCTATAAAGCAGCCTCTGTGAGGGCAGTCTGGAAGGCTGAGAAAACATCAAACCAGTAAGGTTTTAATAAAAGCCATAAATGATTAATACCAACGTGCTCTTATCAAAGGCAAACTCCTAGAAACACAAGAACATAACCAGATCACCAGCACAAAGGGCACATTCTACAGGGAAGGAAACAACAAAACTCACAATAAAAACCCAGAAGAAGTGCGAGATAGGCATGGAGCTCACTGTGTGTGGCAGAAATCTTTAAAAAATCTTGAAAAAAACCCRTGAGAAATACAGCTTGCAGCTCCTAGAAACCAGAGTGGAAATAAAAGACAGAATATGATCCCCCCTCGCTGGCCTTTCCCAACGCTGCACGCCGGCAGCTCCTGGCGCTGTGAATTCCCAAATTCAAAGCAGACAGAGCTGCAGTTTGTCTGTCTGCTCACTGGTGGCACCTCCCTGCTGCAGGGGGATGTCATTAAAGGACAGGCAGGACCTTCACCTCACCTCTCCACACATGCTCTCAGAGCTACAGGAGCTGGCACTACAGCAAGAGGAAATATTCCAGCTCATCCAGGGCCATCTTTAAAGGAACAGTCCTTGTTTGTCCTCAGAATGTGGCAAAAAGGATTAAATATTCCAGATGTCACCTCCAGGCCCGACAGGACACCCTACAAACAATCACCTTTGCATATTAAGAAGGCATTAAAGCACCAATCTGAATCCAGCCSAGCAAAACTAAAGAACACCCTTCCTAATCCAAAGAACAAAAGGATTTCAAATGTAAGGGATACACAGACCCTTAACACTTAAAACACAGAGCCGACAAAAGCCATTACAAACAAGTTTGCAATTAAAAGCGCCTCATGTCTTGGTTACCAGTTCAGCAGTGGTGCTTTCTGCAGAGCCTTTTGGGTGTTGATTTAAGCCATCAAATATTAATAACACTCTTCAATTAATAAAATATTCAGACCCATGTTTTAGATTCTCATAATCTGGAGGTTTATGTGCAAACTGGCAGGATCCTACATGGAACCACACAAACCAGCTCCCAGCCCATTGTTTTTGCTTTCATCTCCCAAATACAAAAATTCTCTACTTTACACCTCCAAACCCACACTTSACAGGCTGTAAATTTGCTGCCAGCCTCAGTGGACATATGAAGATAATTTCCCAGGTCCCAAAAATGCAAGTGACTTCAACAGCCATCTCCTATTTAGTGCAGGTCCCAGTGACCTGCAGGCTGGAGGTGCTGCCCCAAATCAGACCCCAAATCCTCCTCACAAGGCAGGAGGAGCCAAGAGGAGCCTCCAGCACCTTCCATGTGCCTCAAGCAAAACTCACACACAGGGAATGAACTTCAGTCAAAGCAGCCTAAAAACGTGCCTTGGGTGACACCCCAGGAGCCCAGATAATCAAGAGAGGACAAATTAAACTACAGGGAAGACAAAATAAAATATACAGAGGGTTTTTCCACCCAGCTGCTCCCACCTGGGCTGAGCTAACCCAGCATCAAACCTCGAGTCAGTCTGGCAATTGGGCAAGGCTTTGGAATCACAGATTTGGGATATTTGCATTCACTGGATGCTGAGGAACACCACGTTTCAGTACCTCCCTCCCAGTTCTGCAACAGGCATACTTTCAATTCCCAAATCAGCAGCTGGATGAAGCATGTAATTTTGAAACCCATTAATCCTTTCTAAGTCTTCTACCATGTGCATGTTTAATTTCCCACTTCTTGAAACAATATTATGATTTTTGAGAGAAGCAGAGCTTCTGAATGCTCTGGGTCAGCAGTATGAAACATCYCCAATTCCCAGTGTAGTTGGATAAAGCATTGGGGTAATTTGCCTTCTGGCTTTGAGCCTGTGGGAGAAATTACCTATTAAAACTTCCTCTGAAACTGCAAGGATTGGAAATGTGCAACTGGAGAGGAAGAAGGTAGCTCAGATTCTCAAGAAAACAGGAGCTGATGCTTAAAAATGAAAAGAAGGAGGGAAATATGGATTTCATTGCTCTCAGGGCTGTACTCAAATGCACCTGCAGGTCATGGCCGAGAGCCTGGGGAGATCAGGGCTCCCTTTTGCAAGACAACATGCTCAAATCCTTCTGTTCACACCTGCACTTGAGTTCCAAATTAATTCAAAGCCTGAAGCAGCACTCTGAACAACTTTTACCATAATCAAGGCCCCAGCACAGCCTGTGGCAGCTCAGACACCTGGACTGCCATTCCCTCTGCACAGAGGTGTCCTCATGCCCTGCTCCCTTCTCTGGGGATGGCTCAGCCCATCAGGATCCTCCTGGCTGCCCCCAGAAGCAATAAACACCTCATTCCTCTGACTTCCACCAGCAAGGGCAGCAGGAGCAGGCAGTGCTGCTGCAGCTTCCCAGGGCTCCTGGACTGGCTCTGCCCACAGCACAGGGAATGGATCTGTGCCATCTTTGGGCRCCTCTGATCCCCACCCAGCTCAGCTCCCCAGTCCTGCTGCTGCTGTAAATGCTGCACTGAGCCCACAGCACCTTCTGGAGCARGTTCTGGCCCAGCTGACCCCAGGATATATAATCACTGTCATTATTTTTATCCCTGTTCACAGAATTTCACATTTCCCTGGAACGCTCAGTCACTTACCTGGCTTTATTTTGGGTTTATCCATGTCAGCCTGGTTATCGTGCTCCATATTTACTTCCTCCCCAGCTGCACCACCTGCAAATTTCCTCCCTGTCCATGTGCTGGCTCTGCAGGATGATCAGCCTTATGCAAACAGAAGTGGACCTGAATTTTCTGCTCTGCCACTCAGCATCTCGCTGTCCTGAACTGACAYTGCCTCAGAGAGCTCTCCTGCCAGAAGGAGACACTGAAAAGGATGGATTAATATGGAATAGCCCACCCCACCCCCAAGCCAGGCCCTGGTACACCCAGACAGCTCAGGTGGGCTCACCTGGCTCAGGATTTGCCTGTGCCATCAGTCAGGCAGCAGCTCTGAACCATCCCAAATAGAAGTCCAGACTGAGACAAGAGCAAATAGCAAAAAAAAAAAAAAAAAATGGTGGGGATTGTGCTGGGCATTAAGGAAACAGGAATCCTCTTGGAGCAACATTTCCTACTTGAAAAGAGGATGTGCTGGATGTGCTTGATACTTTCTATGCTACGAAGTTTTACTTAAAAGCAGGAAAGCTTTGAAAAGCTTTTCTATTTTAGACACAGCAATACCACTCTTTCCAAGCATGGCTTACTCTGGATTTAGGAACTTCCCAGAGCTAGGAGGGCCACACCAAACTCTTCAYTCCCTGTTGGATTCACTTCACCACTTCAACCAGACTCCAGCCATCAGCAAGGGGATGTCCCTGCCCACACAGCCCCACATCAAGGGAGCACAGACTCACAGGACTGCTCCCTGTTCCTCCTGATCCACACACAGCTGGCTGAGCTCCGTGGTGACCTTTGGCTGCCATAACAGCCAGGAAGAGAGAACTCTCCAAAATGTGTCTTGAAGCACCCAAACAGACTCCCTGAACCTCTCACAAAACACAGTCCCCTCTCACCTCCTCCTTCTCTGGGGGTGCAGTGGCCCAAACCAGCACTTGGCCAGGGAAAAGCAAGAGGGGAAGTGTGAGAAATGGATTTATAGCAAATTTCAGCATTTCTTATCTTAAGGTTTGCATACTATGTGAGCCCTCTGTCAGGTTTTGAGAATTTTCCATGACTCCATTTCCCACAGGGAAGAGCACTTCTGGGGTGGAGAGGGGAAGGGGCAGAGCCCAGGCAAGCTGGTAAAGAGCAAGGCTCAGGCTGGCACTGCAGGGCAGCCCCTGATCAGCCCAGCTCCAGCTGCCCTGGTGCACACTGGAAATGGGACACCCAGGGCCCAGCACCAGCCGGGGATGCCTGTGCCCTCCTCACTCAGCTGCTCCCAGGGCAGAGATCCAGCTCCAGAGACTCCAGTGGGCTCCCCCATGGAGGAGCTGCTTCTTCTCCTCATTGCTGTTGGGCTTTTTGCTGGTAATTGCATCTCTCCCTTCTTCTGCTGACACAGCAGTGGGAGAGCAATTCCTTTGTATTCGTGGACAGACAACTATGTGGGCAAAACTCCTCAAATGGAGACCAAGACTCTGCTTTGAAAAGCAAATAATAAGCCACCTTGGTCTGGGATCACCTCTAAACTAATAAAGCTGCATCCACAGCAAGGACTTTTATTACTATTTCAGCAAGAAGAAATGAAAAATCATTCTCTCCAGCCAGCATAATTATATTGGAAGAGCTTATTTAAAGTATAACCCAGGCCTTTGATTCTGCCTTGACTGACAAAATGCTCTTCAGTCACATTGGCTCAGTCACAACAGCTTAGCACAGCTGAAGGGCACTTCTAAGGCCTTCTTAAAGCTTCACAAGTCCTATTTGCTCATTCTGTTATTATTTAAAGTTTCTCTAGATGGAAGAAAAGGATGAGTTCCCCACGGGCCTTTGCCAGCCCACAACATGTGAGAATTCATGGAAAAAATAAAAGTTCGCACCAGTTTGACACAGGATAAGACTTCAGCAGGGCCAGGGCTGTGTGTAATTATTATCTTGTTAACAAAGTAACCTCCCTACTTCAGAAAAGTTCTAAAACCTCCTTAGGAGTATCAGAGAGGAAAAAACAAAACCAAAAAACAACTTATTTTTCTGTCRAAAGACACAGTTAAAATGTATTAACCTGGTGCCCCTGGAGAAATGTAACACAAGTGAAACACAGGTGTGCTGTGTGCGCTCAGTGCGGTGTGAACACACCTCAGGGATCCCAGGGAAGCAGCTGCCCTGCAGGACACAGCTCCAAGAGGAGTCCTGGGGTTTGAAACACACCAGGTCTTCCCGAGACGAGTGACTGAAATGGGATGTGAATTAACAACCACAGAGGCCTCTCCTGGCTGGCAGGAGGGAACGAGGGAGGGCAGGCCTGGAAGCAGAGCTGGATGGTGCGACACCTGGCAGACACAGAGTGGCAATCTGCAGCTCTCCCCTCCCTGCTCCAGGGATCCCTCCTGCACTCAGCMCCTGCTGCAGGAGCCTCTCTCCAGGCAGAGCTGGGGAAATGCTGGCCCTTGATGCCGTGGGGAGGTGACCGAGCTGGCAGGGGGCTCAGGGAGCTCCCAGCGCCGGCTGCAGGGGATGAGGTGAGATCAAAGCCAGGGAGAAGCCTCAGCATCACCCTGGCCTGAGAACTGCTCAGCAGCCTGGGGAGCTGCTGGCTGCTGAGCCCACCCCAGAATCCCAAATACAGCCTGGGGAGCTGCTGGCTGCTGAGCCCATCCCAATCCAGCCTGGGGAGCTGCTGGCTGCTGAGCCCATCCCAATCCAGCCCCAGCACAGGGAGCTGCTGGGTGCTGAGCCCATCCCAATCCAGCCCCAGCACAGGGAGCTGCTGGGTGCTGAGCCCACCCCAGAATCCCAAATCCAGCCTGGGGAGTTGCTGGCTGCTGAGCCCATCCCAATCCAGCCCCAGCACAGGGAGCTGCTGGCTGCTGAGCCCATCCCAATCCAGCCTGGGGAGTTGCTGGGTGCTGAGCCCATCCCAATCCAGCCTGGGGAGTTGCTGGCTGCTGAGCCCATCCCAATCCAGCCCCAGCACAGGGAGCTGCTGGCTGCTGAGCCCACCCCAGAATCCCAAATCCAGCCTGGGGAGCTGCTGGCTGCTGAGCCCATCCCTATCCAGCCTGGGGAGCTGCTGGGTGCTGAGCCCATCCCAAATCCAGCCTGGGGAGCTGCTGGGTGCTGAGCCCATCCCAGATCCCCAGCCAGGAATTCTGCCTGCTCTGCCAGCTCATCACTTTAGAGATCAAAGCTGCACCTCCAGAAGAGAGATTTTACAGATCCGAACAGACAGAAGGGGGAAAAAAGATGAAAAATGCAGTGTGACTTCTAAGGGAACCACTTCAGAACCACTTCACTCAAAGCCACACGCACACCTCGCTTCCTGCACCAGCCTCCCCAGGTCACCACGAGCCCCAGGAAAAACATCACGGCCCGAACTTCAAACTTGCACCAAACAAGTATTTTGGGAAGCACACAAACACAAGGGCAGCTCTCCAGCAAACTGATGCAAACTGGAGGAGCAGCACCAAATCTGATGAATGTGCACCTCATACATGCTGGATGAGGGAGCTTCAATTCCTCAAATCTCAATTCCTTAAAGTTTCAACTTTAGCGCAGTAGGCCTGAAGCACGTAACAACCCCAAACTGGACTGGATATAAGATATCTGCTAAAGAAATCCAACAGCAAAATCAGATTTTACTGCACCTAAGGACTGCAGCACAGCCATCCCCCAACACAGAGATCACCTGGGACAGGTAACAGAGGAGAACAACTGAAGTTCACAGGACTTAGGAAGAACTTGGTGTTCAAAGAGATCCTTCCTCAGCYATCAACACTGAGATCTGGCAAGAAGCTGTTCTAGACTGGGAGTTTTTGTCTGGAGTTCAGTGGCTGCCAGCAGAGTTGGTTGGGCACTCCCTGCAGACACACAGACATCACCTTCCCAACCTGCCCACTCCCTCCCAGCTCTTTGCTGGGAGCAAGGATCTCCTCCCAAAMACACACCTCTGCACCTCTCTTAACCAAGTGAAACAACTCCATCTTGCACTTGGCAGAACACTGTGGATGWGGGATGTTTTTCCTTGCTCTCCCACACCAGCACTGGGGAAGCAAAGAGTTTCTCCTCCAGTCCCCACGTTCCAGCCTGACCTACACCAACTTCCTCCCCTCTGGCCTCAGAGGGGTATAAGCAAGATCTGGCCTCAGACAGAACTGAGTTCATGGGGGAGGGGAGGAATTAAACTCCAAATGAGTCACTGTTCCCTCCCCATAATCCACAGSAACATCTGGGGGTACTGTGCCTGCCTGAGAGCAGTGGTTCTTAATGCTCTGCTCCCAGGGCAGACCCAGCCAGGGCCCCTGGAGACGCTTCCCAAAATAAAACCTGTGTGTCTGCAGGGTTAGGACTGACCTGTGCTTTAGGAGTTGATGAGCTATGAGCCAGCTCCTGCCCCAGTTACAGCCCTGCCACTCTCTTGGAAGCAAAACCRGACCACGGAGTCACAGAGGCACTCAAGGGCTGATTCCTCTGTCACAGGGAAAAATTAACACTCATCCTCTGCAAAAGCACCAGGGAAAGGCAGCAGGATCAGGCCAATGGGGATGAAACAGAAAACAGGAAGGAAGTGTTGGACAATCTTCCAACAATGATGGGAATCCTGCCTGAGGAATAAATCCAAGCTGGCTGCAGCAGTTCCAAAGCACTGCTGGTGTCACCTGCGTGGCCGTGCCACAAACCTCACCCCACACAGGGCAGAGCCCAGCCCTGCCAATGAGGCACTGCAGAGACAGAGCTGGGAAAGGCAGAGCCAGCCTGGCACACCTGGGGGGGCCCAGACACTGACCACACCTGGCTGTGGGCACAAGCTGCAGTGGGTCTGCACACGAGTGTGCACCTGGATCACAGCCTGTGTACACTGCACACCTGTATGACAGCCTGACAATGATGCACACCTTTATTATAGCCTATGTACAACTGTACACCTGTATTATAGCCTATGTACAACTGTACACCTGTATTACTGTGCACAGTGCACATCTGTATTAAAGTCTGTGTACAAATGTACACCTGTGTTAATCTGTGCACAATGCATACCTGTATGACAGTCTTTGTACAACTGTACACCTGTATGACAGTCCATACATGAGTGTACATCTGTATTAGTCTGTGTATGATGCACACCTGTATGACAGTCTGAGAATGATGGACACCTGGATCACAGTCTGTGTACAGGGTACCTGTATTACAGTCTGTGTATCAATGTACATCTGTGTTATAACCTGTGCAGAATGCACACCTGAATGACAGTCTCTGTACAACACAGCACACCTGTATTACAGTCTATGATGCACACCTGTATGACAGTCTCTGTACAGCAGCACACCTGTATTACAGTCCATACACCAGTGCACACCTGTATGACAGTCTGTGTACGATGCACACCTGCGTGACAGCCTCTGTACAACTGCACACCTGTGTCACAGCCCGTGTCCGATGCACACCTGTGTCATTACCTGGTGGCTCTCTCAGTGCACGAAGGCTCAGCAGCCAGCCCRGCCCAGCTGCTCTGCAGCGTTCACCTGAGGGCACAGACTGTGACAAGCCTATACTCTGTGCACAGCCGGGGCTGGCACACAGAGCGGTGCCGCAGCCCCGTGTGCCCTCACATCCCGGGCACGGTCACAGCCCCGGCTGCCGCCACCCACGGCAGTGCCCGCTCTCGGGGATGCGGGGCCGYGTCCCCCCGAGCCCGGCGGGTGACGGGGGCTCTGCGGGCACCCCCGGCCCGGCACAGGGATGCTGTGGCTGMCCCGGGATCCCTGCAGTGTCCCGGGCCAGGCTGGACGGGCCTGGAGCAGCCGGGGATAGCGAGAGGTGTCCCTGCCACGGCAGAGGTGCCGCTGGATCCTCGGGTCCCTTCCAACCCGAACCGCTCCACGGCTGATTGTACATGCTCGGGAGAGCCCAGGCGGGTCAGCGCGGCTCCGGGGAGGCACGGCAGGACTGTTCTGCCCCGYGTCACCGCGGCGGCAGCGCCGGCAGCGCCAACTCCGGGCCGGGCTCCCCCGGGACGCGCAACCCCGGCTCCCTCAGGGGCTCCTCCCGCCCGCGGCCCCGGACCCTGCATGGCTCCCGCCCGCCGCCGCCCCGGACTCTGCATGACTCATAGCACCGGCCCGCCCGCCGCCGCCGCCGCCGCGCCCGGCCGGGCCCCGGACTCTGGATGGAGCTGCGCCAGCGCCGCCCCGCCGCATGGGGCGGCCCYGGAACATGGATGGCGGCCCCGCCGCTCCCCCCTCCCGCCTCCGCCACACGCACTCGCTCCCATTGGGGGGAGCCCCGGAATCTGTATGGCACATACCACTGACTCACCGTGGAGGGGTGTAACTTATACAGAGTCCCGGGCCCCCCTACACACAATGGCAGCAGCTCCCACATTCTTCCCCTCAGAGGAGTTGGACTGAACCATGGGGCGGCGGGGGCACGGCCCCCCTCCCGGCCTCCGACAGAACCCGCCTGGCCCTGGGCGATACCACTCCACGCTCCCCCATCTTCCTTCCCCCCGCCCGGGTAGATGGACGCCGCCGCTCTCACTCACCTCGGCATCCACTGTGGCCATGGCCGGAGCCCCGGAGCGCAGCCCCGCCCCCCCGGCGGCTCCTCTCGCCTTGGCTCCGCCCCTTGCCCCTCATTCTTCTCAATGGAGACTCTCGGCTGGGCACGGCGCATGCGCGCGGCAGCATGGCGGCCCCCAGGGGCCCCGTTCTCCGTACGGTGTCATGGCGGCGCCCGTCGGGAGGTGCCGTACGGGCGGAGCGGGGATGGCGCTGCGGTGACACGGGGACAGCGCTGGGCTGGGACGGACCCCGCGCTCCCCGCACCGCTCCCACAGACCGCGGCTCCTCACTGAGCCTGCCCAGACCCCCGAGTCCCCCGCACACCCTCAGACTGCCAAAAGGTTGAAAATCGCCTCYTCTTTTAGCTTCTCCCACTTTTGGGTCATTTCAGCCCAGTTTGTGCAAGGTTTTTGGCGTCTGTGTCACCTGAAAACAGGGATGGGGCAGAGGGAGCAGCTCGCCCTGGCTCTGCCCCACAGTGGGCTCCCTTCAGCCTCCTCACTCCCTTTCCCACACCTCAAGCACCCACAACAGCTTCAACCCTCCCAAACCCCTCAAGGCCCCTCCCAGTGCCCAGGCCCTAAACCCATGATTGTAAAACAATTATCCCTTTTACAGCTCTCCAGTAAAGCAGAAAATAGCACAAGGGGGGAGATAAACACCTGCAAGGGTTCCTTGGCCCCGCAGCTGCATCAGAAGCCACCCTGAGGAAGTGACACCTGCCCCAGGGAGACACAGGGACGGRCAGGTATCGCTGCATCAGCCTCCTGGACAGGGCAATCCGTGTTTCTTGGGGGGAAACAGAAGCCTTTGAGTGCTCTGAAGKAAATTTAAACATTTATTATTCATTCTCTGGAGGGACAGACCCCATCCCTTGGTCCTCAGGCCGCTCTCCTGCAGCCCCAGCTGACACCTCGCTCCTCTGAGTGGACAAATGGACATTTCTGTTCCAGCTCCTCCCGAGGGGCAGCTCCCATCTCTGCTCTGGGACAGGGACAGGAGCCAGGGCACGGCTGGGGCTGGGCCAGGGCAGCTCAGGCTGAGCTCAGGGCAAGGCTCTTCCCCCAGAGGGTGCTGGCACTGCCCAGGCTGCCCAGGG
>JACDOX010000208.1:715388-762551 GCA_014549065.1 Cardinalis cardinalis | reverse complement strand
GCCCCAGGAACCCAGCACAGCCCCAGGAACCCAGCACACACTGCTGGCCTTGTCATCTCAGCACAGCCCCAGGAACCCAGCACAGCCCCAGGAACGCAGCACTCACTGCTGGCCCTGTTACCCCAACACAGCCCCAGGAACCCAGCACAGCCCCAGGAACCCAGCACACACTGCTGGCCTCGTCACCCCAGCATGGCTGCAGGATTCCAGCATGCTGGGATTTCCCCAAGCTGCTCCACCCTGGACATTTTCTCAGCTCCCACCCCCACAGCTTCAGACCAGCTGCAGGCCCACTCCAAGTCAGACAGAAGATTTCAGTGACATCATTTTCCTGGCTATGCTCCCACCAGCCTCACCACAAGCCAAGAAGTTTTTCTATCAGTGGGAGGCTGAAAGCTCTTTKAAGAACAGGGAGATCCTCTCACGACAAGCCCAGGGCAGGCCTGGGCGTGAATGTGGGAAGGACAGCTGGCTTTTACAGCTGGAAGAGGGGACTCCTCCAGAGGCTAAAGCAGGCAGAGAGATGTCACAATCCCTCTGACAGCAGCCTGCAGCAGACTGACTGAATGCCCAGATTCCCAGCAGTTCACAGCTAGCAGAGACTGAGGTAGGAGCTGGTTTTCCCCAGCTGCAGATCCCAGGAGTGCCRCTCACCATAGGGGTATCCCCACGTGCTGTACTCTGGGGGCAGGATGAGTGAGCTGGCTGTGGGGACAGGCACCACGTTGCCCTCAGCATAGTAGGGGACAGTGGCCCCCGTGGACAGGCAGAGGGTGGGGTGGTTTGGGGAGCCCGTCTGCTCCGAGTCCGCCCGAATCTCCTGGAAGCTCAGTCCTGGGGCGTAGCTGAAGGGCTGCTGCTGGGAATGGCTTTTGGTGGGGATGGAGACATTGTCCATGGGGTGGTAGCCACTGGCAGCCTCCTCTTCCTCTGGGGGGGCACTGGGGACCACCACAGATGGGATGTGCTGGATGGAGCGGGAGGGGCTCAGCGGGACCCTGTTCACAGCAATGTTTCCAATGTAGATGGGGAGAGTGACAGAAACCTCTGGAGACTTGAGGGAAACCTGGAAGAGAAGGGAAAACAGTGGCATCCTCMTGATACATGACAGTGGGAAGGTTCACCTGATGTCTGGACCACCCAGACCAACAGTGCTCAGCCTGGGAGGGGGCACAGAGCCACGGCCCAGCCCAGGGATACTCCAAATAAACTCACCTGGATGTAGTAGTCAATGTGGATGAGGCTGCAGCCCTGCAGAATGGACTGGGGCAGTGCTGGAACCAGGATCTGCTCCTTCCATTCTGCATGTTTCCAGGCTTTCACCCCCGAGCCTTCCACCTCGGCAATGGTCCTCAGGTCGTAGATCCAGCGCTTGGATTTGTAGGCCACTTTCTGCAGACAGGAGGAAACACAGCTGGCTCAGAGGCTGCAGGTGGTCTTCTGTCTCCCACAAATGTAAGCCAGGACACAACCCCACCCAACTTCTTCGTCAAATAGGCACAAGCACAGACCTAACGGGCATGTTCCAGAGCAGGAATACCCTTGTTGTGTGACAGACTCAGCAGSGGTAAGCAAGACAAGTTCTAGGTCCTCTTTCCCCAGGAAGGTAGAGAGGACCAGAGGTGGAGATTTGGCTGCCCCAGTTTCACAGAGGCCTCCCTGGGGTGGAGCAGCAGCACAAGGCAGAGGATGGCCCCACTGGGCACCCACCTGGAGCAGACTGGCCACCACAGCGCCGGTGTCGCGGCCGGACTTGTTCTCAATGTCCGTGCGGAGCTGGATGGCCTGGCCCACGATGTAGCCCTTCAGGTCAGATGTGGCTGTCAGGATGATGTTGCCACTTTTCACAAGCTTGTAGTTGAACTTCTTGGTGATGGACATGGTGTTGGGCTGCTGCAGGATGGCAGAGACAGAGGTGTTGGCTCAAGAGAGTCAGAGAGCCTCCRGGAAAACACTCAACAGACTCAAAACAAGCAAGCAGAAATATTTGCTTCTAAGAGGATGCAAAGAACCAGGAACATGGCAATGCCACAGACAACAGGGCTTACTTCTCCAGCCCCACAGCTCTACTGTCCTATTAGTTGCTTTCCCCTCCAAAGCAAGCTCCTCAAACCCAAGTGTCTCCAAGCACGTGAAGCTGTTGGCCAACATGTCTCTCTGCATGCTGAAAATTCAGATAAACCTTTCAAAGCAACACACACAAGGGTCAGAAATCACCTGGAGTAGGTACTGACAGCAAGGCAGGAGAGATGAGGAGTCCTTGTCCTGCTCTTGCACAGTCACAGCACGCAGCCAGAGCTGTCCAGCCACTCAGTGACTCCTCAGACAGCAGGACAAGCACAAGTGCTGAAGTGTTGGCATTTGCAGCCTTGCCCCTCCTCGTTCTTACCTCGATGTCAGGGATGTCGTTCAGGTTGAGAGGGCAGAGAACATAGAAGATCTTGTTGCATTTGTAGTCCTTGGAGAAGCGAGGTGTGTCTATCACAGCTTTCACCTGATGCAGGACCTTGCCAAAAGGGCCTTCAAATGATGTAGGAGCAGAAGCTGGAGTTGAGAGAGAAAGAAGAGGTCATAAGGCTGAGCCAGGCCACTTTCTGAACTGGAATTATATGCAAAATCCAAGGCTTACAGGGAAGGGCTTTCAGCCACTTTTCTGCATCTTACCTGGCAGCAGGAACTGGAAGGGAAAGTTGTGCTCTCCAGCTGTCAGGACACCTGTGGAAACACGAGTGAAGTGTACATGGGACAGGCTGAGAGGCTCTCACCTTGGAATGTGTGATCTGTGAGAGAGAAGCCACCACCCAGGGAATCACACACCACCTGCTCTGCTGCCTACAGCCCCTGGACAGCTCCAGATCCCATGGACAGAAGCACCTGCTGCCACCCACCCCTCCTTGGGACAGGAGAGGTTCTGTAGGAAGATATCCTGTAAATAAGGTCATTTAGGGCAGGCTCTAAGGGATCCCAGTGCCACAGCAAGTGCTTATCCCAGGCTATTGACACAGGACACAGAGCAGGGCTGCTGTGGGCTTATTTTTCCCCAAGTCTTCCCCCTGTCAGGCAGTGAGGGGGAATGTGAGAAACCACAGGCACTGAGGGTGGTAGGGAGCTCTGGTGGGCATCAAGCCACTTGACCCTCAGCCACACACAAAGCCCTTCACAGASTGCACAGGGTTCAGGAGCTGGAACCACCCACCCTTGGACCCCAGGAGGGACCTGCAATACCTCAGCCTGGCTGCTGAGACAACAGGAGCTCAGAAAAATATTGCCACAACATTAAAACCTCGGCACTTATTTCCTTCAACCACTGCTCTGCAACAGCCTCGAGGGCCCAGGGCAGAGCCAAGATCCAGTGCATGGCTGAAACAACAGATTCCAGCTCCCCAACTCCATCTACCCTCCAACACTCCCAGATTCCCTCCAGGGCAGTGTGACAGCTGAACTGAACCCACAGTGTGATCCAGCAGCTCCTAAAGTTGCCTTCAGTAAGAAAACCACTGAGGTTTATCCGTATTTGTTAAATCCATGTACACATGATTGTTTTTAGAGTGGCAGAGCTGAGGGGGAGATCTGGATGCCCAGTAAATCGAGCTGTGTTTGTTCTGCTTTGCAGGATCATTGCTGGAGGTACCAAAGCCCAGCTCTGGCTGGTGCTTTTGTTGTTGCAAGACGGGGGGAGGCAGCTTGCCCGTTAGCAACGCTGGCTCTGCAGAGCTGACAGAAATCGAGTCCTGTCGTCAGGGGATTAAGTGGATTACATGGAAGGGGGAGGTGGGGAGGAGAAGAGTAAATCCCCCCACTGACACAGCAGCCCAGGCAGGACCTGGTGCATCATTCATGCTGTGAAAAGCTAGATCTCTGCCTCTCTGCTCGCTCTGCCACCCCATGGGGACGAGGCACAGTGAGCGTGTCCTGCCCACAGTGCAGGGACAGAGGGATAAACAATCCAACACACACACACACATCATGGGTCCCTGCAAAGGGAGAACACCTC
This sequence comes from Cardinalis cardinalis, assembly GCA_014549065.1. Classification (NCBI taxonomy): domain Eukaryota; kingdom Metazoa; phylum Chordata; class Aves; order Passeriformes; family Cardinalidae; genus Cardinalis; species Cardinalis cardinalis. Next base: position 758,557 of record JACDOX010000208.1, on the reverse strand, counting down.
CCTGCAAAGTACAACAGCAGAGACGGCTATTTGTACTCTTTGGCCTCACAGAGAGGAGCAGGATTTGCCCACTGCCATCACCTCCCTGCAGATTCCCCTCCTGTCCCCCAACAAACCCGAGCTATGTAGGCTAAAATGCAGCACCCGGCGCTGTCACCAGGTGGAGGCACCAAGCCAGGCTGTGCCCTCGCTGCCAGGGCTGGGGCTCAGAGCCGGGCAGGCCCCGAGGCAGCTGTGGGACAGCCTCTCCTGCTCCCTCCTGGGCAGCCCGGCTCAGTAAAGGCGCCAGCTGAGGTGCAGCAGGTGCCTTGGCTGGTTGGGCCCGGGTTAAAGCCTGGTTAATGTGAATGACTCGATGAACCCAGCCCTSGTTTGCTGCCCTGAGGGTTTCTGTCTTTTAACAGGCACCATTCAGCATTGATCTTACACCCATTATCCCTATTTTAGAAAGCAAATGGGTAACTGGAATACATCGACTGTCCTGTGCAGCTTCTGCATTGCAGTACAGGGACTCTGCAGCTGACAAGGAGGGGGAGCAAGTGCTGTTCCTGCCCTGCACAAGGGAGGGAGGTGGGAGCTCCAGAGGGTAGTGGTCACTGGGAAAATTCCACTGAGAATTGCCACCAGAATTCCCAGCTGTGTGACATGCAGAGCCCCTCATGAAGGTGCAGGCAGTAATTCTGAGTCTCCCACAGGAGMATGAAAGTTCACAGCCTTTCCAGGACCCTTAGGATGAGCCCACAGACTCCACCAAGTAAAAGTCCCTGTTCTGCACTACAGGCAGCACCGTCCAAGAAGCCATTTCTGTCCAAGTCCTGCCCAGCTCAGGTGCACCAACAGCAAGTTGGGCTGGAAGTGAACCTGTGAGCACTTTCACAGTTTGTAACTCCCACAGCATCACTGAGCAAGGCCATGAACTCTCCCAGGAACATGTGTGGGCAGCATCACCCGCAGAGGAGGTGGTTTGTGTGGCTCGCTGGCACTGAGACAGTTTCTGCACAGGTAGCCCAAGCTCTGAGCAGGTCCCCAGGTGGGAACTGCCCACAGGTCAGCCTAGACCAGCCTGATGGTCCTGACCCAGCCCAAGTGCCCTGTTGGCTGTGACCCCCTGAACAGCCTGCAAATCCTTCCTGCAGCTCCTGCCTGCAGCAAGCTGCCCACGAGGGCTGGAAAAGGCCCTTCCTGCTCTTTGAGGCCAGACAGGAGTTCCCAGAGCAGCCACCCCAGACTGAAGCTGTGTCCTGCCACAGTTCACACAGACCAAGAGCATCACAGAAGCTCCTGGCTCATGGCCACAGAGCCCTGACCCAGTCCTGAGCTGAGCAGGGAAGCACAGGGAGCCTTGCTCTCCACTCCATGGAGCAGGGAGATGCTGCAGGTGCCAAGAACAACTCTTGTTTGCAGACTTGCTCCTTCCAGCCCACTCCCTCCTTCCMCCAAGAGGGAGAAGCATCTTTAGGCATCCTCAGTATCCTGGAGGGGACATTCCAAGGCACCCACTGGTGCAGAAAGGAGTTCAGTGCCAGGGCTATTTCACAGACAAGAGTCAACAAAATTAAGATGAAGAAAAGCCAGTGGTCCTGACTGAGATAGGAGACTCCTGTGAAAGCACAGGCATGATCCAGAGTGCCTGGCAGAGCGACAAGGTAGCAGAGCTCACAGGTGAGCTGGGGTCCTGCCTGCCTCCCACTGCAGCAGSAGGAAAGGCAGATACTCAGCAGCAATCTGGGCTCCTTCTTGCTTCTCCTGGCAGAGGCTCCTCCAGCACGGGCACAGCAAAGGCTCCATTTGCAACTTGGAATTACAAGACCATTTCTGTCTTCTGCCTGCTGCCTGGTGGAAAGTTGGCAAATCCCAAACCAAGCACCCTTACAATGGGAAGGGAGGTGGCAACTGCCTCTAAACTCTCCAGCTGGCAACTTTGCTCCAAAAGGCTGAGCTTCCATTTCCAAACACTGACTAATCTTGCTATAATAGGGGAAACCTGCAATTTCCCTTGTCCCAGCTTCCCTGTGAGCACGGGCAGGGCACAGACTGACCTCGAGCCAACACCMAGGTACTTCTACCATGGAAAACAGGAGCAAACTCAGCTCTTGCAGTGTCAGTCCAGCAATTACTGTGCTGGGGACACAGGGCAATGAGTGTCTCAGCAGACCTTGAACAGATCCCCAGATCACAGCAGGGGAGATGCAGCATCAGGCAGAGTGTCCAGAGCCATCCCACAGCTGTATCCACTGCCCCATTCCAGCATCCCAGCAGTGAGGGGAACACCACAACAGAGACTCTCATCACCCCTGTCCCTCCAGCCCAGAGAGCTTCAAGCAACRATCCAGGACATTTAATGTGCTAATTCCATCTGCAAGTGGACTTTGCAACAGAGCCTGTTGCTGGCAGCAGGCAGAGGTGAGCTGGTTTCCAGCCGTGGTGGGGGCCCATGGCCATCCCCACACCTGGGAAGAGCAGCTCCTTCCATGCTCCTCCAGCACCAGAGGCTTTGCCAAAGCACTCCCCAGCCTGGGCAGGGCACAGCAGGGGCTCAGCACTGCTCCAGGGGGCACTGAGACCCCTCAAACAGGGGCACTCACAGACCCTGTGAGGGGACAGAGCTGTGCCAGCCACGCTGAGCCAGCACCTCCCCATTCCCAGAAGCCAGAACAAAGGCCACAGTGTCCCCAGATGCAAAAAAGCTTTTCCTGAAACTTATGTGCAGCTAAAAATACCTTGAGAAAGTCATTAGGCAGCAGAGGCAGCAGGCTTGGCAGRGTTCTGCTGTGGGGCCATACCTGCAGCAGCCTGTCCCCCCCAATAGGAGTCAAGCCAGCAGAGATTGGCCACCCCCACACAGCCTTGGGAAAGCTCCTCCCAGAAAATTCCTGGAGGGAAAGAAGCTGCTGCCCCAGACAGCCKGGAGAAAAACTCAAGTGCAGATAGCAGGAGCAGTAACAACACCCTCATAGTGCAGAAGAAGCTTGGAGATGTCCCTGACTCCAGCAGAGAAAGGTCTGGTGTCTCTCATTCATGGTGTCTCAGCTGCTCCACACTGGGGCTGGGGTTCTTCACTTGTACCACTGGATGTGGAGGAGTCCTGGAACATTTCACTTACAGAARAGAAATGCCTTGATCCAGAGGGCTGGTGCCAAGTCTTCTGGATGCCCTGGAGACACTGGGTTGGCACCCAGAGAGACCCTGCCAGGCTGAAGGGGCTGGGCCTGGGAGAGCCTTGGGAAGTTTGACAAGGSCAAGTGCAAGGTCCTGCCCCTGGGTCAGAGCAGCCCCAAGCACAAACACAGGCTGGGCAGAGAATGGATGGAGGAAAGCCCTGAGGAGAAGGGCTTGGGAATGGTGGTGGATGAGAAGCTCAGTGTGCCCCAGCCCTGTGTGCTGGCCCCAGAAACCCTCCTGCCCTGGGCTGACCCCAGCATGGGCAGCAGGAAAGGGGGGATTCAGCCCCTCTGCCCTGCTCAGACCCCACCTGCAGAGCTGCCTCAGCCTTGGGGCCCAGCACAGGAAGGAGCTGGAGCTGCTGGAGAGATCCAGAGGAGGCCATGGAACTGCTCCCAGGGCTGGAGCCTCTGCTCTGGAGCCAGGCTGGGAGAGCTGGGGGTGCTCACCTGGAGAGGAGAAGCTCCAGGGAGAGCTCAGAGCCCCTGCCAGGGCCTGAAGGGGCTCCAGGAGAGCTGGAGAGGGACTGGGGACAAGGGATGGAGGGACAGGASCCAGGGAATGGCTCCCACTGCCAGAGGGCAGGSMTGGATGGGATATTGGGAATTGGGAATTGTTCCCTGTGAGGGTGGGCAGGCCCTGGCACAGGGTGCCCAGAGCAGCTGGGGCTGSCCCTGGATCCCTGGCAGTGCCCAAGGCCAGGCTGGGCAGGGCTGGGAGCACCTGGGACAGTGGGAGGTGTCCCTGCCATGGCATGGAGTGGAATAAGGTGATCTTTAAGGTCCCTTCCCACCCAAAGGTTTCCCTGCTCTCACTGCAAACCAGCACAGTGCTGCACCACTGCATGGCAAAGCTGCCACCATCCCACCCAGGGGGCTGAAATGACYCCATGTCTGTATTTACACTGTGAAACAAATGATCCAAGTCGAGTTCACTCCTCCAGAGCTGCTGAAAGTGTCTGGGCTCTGCTCTGAGCAGTGACCCCTCCCTGGCTGGTGCTGCCARGCCCCTGCCCAGGCAGAGCTGGCAGGCAGAGAAATCCCCAGCCCTCAAAGCCATCATCCCTCCAGAACAAGGGGAAGCTCCCTGCCCACACCCTGCCCTGCCTGCAGCTGGCCAAGGGCTGGGAAACATCCTCCAGCAGCCTCTGCCTGGCACGAGAGCAGGGCTGGGGCTCAGGAGGAGCCAACCCCACAGGAACAAGGACACAGCCCCACCTGCCTTCCTGGGGCTGTCTGACAGCACTGGTGGGGCAGCTCTGCTGGGCTGCACGTTCCAGCCGGTGCCACTGTGGGGACYCTTGCCAAATCCTCCTCYCAGGCTGGCTGCCCCAGCCCCAGGGTCCCTGTCTGGAAGTCACAGGTGGTCACAGCCACCTCTGCACAAGGGTCASAGCCACCATGACAAAACAGGAGCTCCAGGGAAGCAGAAGGGAGCCAGGAGGTGCCTTGGCCACACAACAGACTCAGGTGAGGCTCATTGCCCTCCCGTGARGGCTCACACTGAGGGGTGCTGGGACAGCCAGCCCAGATGTGACACACAGCAGGCTGCAGGCCAGGAACCACAGTGTGTGGCACAGCACACACCTCTGCCTCACCAGGCTTCACCCACAGCTACCACAGCAAAAGAGGTGAATAACCCTGTTTGTCACAGCTACCACAGCAAAAGAGGTGAATAACCCTGTTTGTCACCCCCTCCAGCCCCCAAAGAGAAGGATGATATCAGCTCTGCAGCCACCTCAAGGAGCCTGGAAAGCATCCCCACACCACAGGCACAGGGGACAGGGAGTGGCTGAAATGGGGCTCCTGCCCCAAGCCCTGTCCCTCCCCACCAGTCCCTGCCAGGCTCTGCTCCCCCCTGGATGCTGGGATGGGAACAGGCTGCACCTTTGGAGYACACAGATTTTTTGGTTCCTCTAGCAGAGGAACAGCAGGCCAGACCATATGGCAGTTTCTCCCTGGCTATTTAACAAGTGATGCATTGACTGTGYTGGCCAATTCAAGGAGTACAGAAAGGTACCTGGTGCCTGCTGGCCCCTGTGCCATCACTTGTAGCAATATGGCTCTTTCCTCCTGCTGCCTAAAGTCAGCCCTGGGGAAGGCAAGCTCCTCCAAAGGTGCTGAGTTAGACTGATTCTGGTGTTGCTGATGCACAGCTTGAGTACTCTSCTCTGCAGGCTCTCCAGGCAGAGAGCAGGAAAGCAGAAGGTTTGTGTTTTCCACTTTGGGGTGGAGAAATGAGCAGCCCTAGCTCTGCACTGTGCCACAGGAGGCCAAGTCCCTTGCTACAGGCAGAGATGTCAGTCTCACTGCAGTCCCAGCAGCCAGCACCCCACTCACCCCTGTCCTGCCCTCTCTCCTCATCCACTTTTGCAGCCAGAACACTGAATGTTAGATATAAGCAAGGGGCCAGAGCTCTTTAGCTCTCAGGAGGCTCTGTCAGCATTAATTCTGTGCCAGGGCACTTGAGGTGAYGCTGAGCCACTGCAGCTTTAGCACAGGACTCAACCCAGCCTCTGGTGAATGGAGTTAATACAGGGGATTACAAACTGCAACAGAGGAGGGGAAAYGCACACATTTGCTCGTGCCATCAGCAGGCACAGGTGCCACAGAGGGAGCAGCCAGAAGAGCAACCTGCCAGCAAGCACAGGCAAAGCTGCCAGGACAGCCTTGGTGCTGAGCTCCAAGGAGAGCTCTCCTGCTCTGGATGGCAGCGATGGAGCACAGCCCCAGCAGGCTCCACACTCCCTTTCAAGGCAGCAACTCTCTTGCTCCAGCTCTGCAAACACACAAACACGCAGCAGGAACAACCTCCCATGGGTAATGCTGCTGAGATCAACCTTTCTGTAACACAGGAGGTGCAGCAAGGCACTCAGCACTGAGGTGAGGGCTCCACTGCTCACAAACCTCCGTGTCAGCAGCTTCCAGAGACATTCTCAGTGAATTAGCAGGATCTGGCAGTGTGGCAATGCTGCAAAAACCCCAGAGGATTAACTGGTCTATTGAGGCAAGAAATTGGAAGTGCTGAGGAAGGCTGTGACCCAAGGCAACTGCAGAGCCCTCAGTGTGGCTTTCCTGGGCTGAACCTGCAGCTGCTGCTCTGAACCCAGCAGCACAGTGTGGCCAGGAGCTGGCACCAGAACCTCCTTAGTGGCTCACCACTGCCCATGGACACCCTGCTGCTCTCACCTGGGCAGGGGCTGTCCAGGAGCATCACCTGCTGCTCTGAGACCTCCTGCTCACACAGAACAAGCTGTACAAGTCTCACRATTCTGTTTAGTCAGGTTACCAAGATTTTTAAATTCAGCTGGGAGCCAGGATTGTTACCCTGTGCCAGCTGCTGGCCATGRAGTTGTTGTGCCAGGCCGGCAGAGAACCACCCCAGGGAAGAGGTGATGCACAGCTGCCCCTTTTTAGCTCTGTGCAAGAAATCTGCCAGCAGAGGAAGCATGTGGAGCTGCCAGGAAATCCCTGCAGTGCCTTCAAGCTAACTAACAAGCTGCCAAAACAAAGGTCAGCTGGAAATTACAGCCAGCTCCCTGCATGAGTTCAACTCAGGTACAAGGAGGGAATGAAAAAAAACCAAAAGTCTGCCTTTGCATGCACAACCCTTGCACAGGGCAAGAGCTGTGTGTGCAGCTGGAGATGCAGGGAAGGAACAGCCCCATGGGGGTTCAGGCACATGATGGACCTGCTCCTCTCTGGCTGAACAAGGGCAGAGGCACAGCAGGGAGGGGGAGAGGAGCAGGAGGCTCTGCAGAGTGAATCACTCCATTATACTGGAGCAAGAGAAGCAGCTCTGTGTCCCAGAGCTGGGTACAAGCGGTGCCATTCTGTGCTCGCTGCCACTTGATCCCCTGCACTGCTGACACCTACAGAAACGCTGCAGCCCCCACCCCTCTTGCCTTTCTTTGCAAAAGGAAAAATCAACAATCGTGAGCAATCAAAGTCCAAGTGGGAAAAGTAAATACCCTCTTAGCCTCCCCTCCAGGAGGCAAGTAACAGCCCCCCTGGGAGCCCTCGGTGGCTGGGTGACCTCTGAGGCACAGCAGCAAACAGAGCAGTGAGAGGCTCTGCAGCAGCTGGCACACTCCACACTTCCCAGCAGCTTTCATGTAAAGAGCCYGAGTTCATTAAACCGTTGGCCTGTGTGTGATTGCCAAGGCTACAGCACAACCCCCTGCTCCTCAGGGCTGCCTGCTGCCTGCAGCTCCTGCCCAGCCCCACCGGAGGCTTTCCCAGGGCACAGAGGATGCCCTGCTGAGTGGGGACAAGCCCTGAGGGGAGCAGGGTCCTCTGCAGCAGCACTTGTCACCAACCTGCTCCAGTGGCACAGCCGGGTCCTGCACACCCTGTTCCAAGGTGGGGAGAGAAAGGAAAGTGCCTTAAATAAGTTYCAAAGTGGGCATCTGGGTTATTTCAGGGCCTGCCTCCTTTTTCATGCAATGAAAAAAAACCCAAAGCAGTGTGTAATACAAGCAGCAGCTGATGCCAGAGGACRAGCTGCCCCCTCACTTATTTCAATGCAAAGCTGTGTGGGAGGAGAAGTGTGGAGTCACTCTYGGAGGCTTATAGAGGAATCTGAGCCTCAACAGTTCTGCAAACCTCCTCTCCCCTTCCCCCCACGTGTCCTCAAAGAGCACAGATCGGTGTTTTTGAAAGTTACTGCTCAGGATGTGGGAAGGGATGGAGCAAGGCAGGCTGTTTGTCAGGCTGAGCCTGCCTCCCTGCACCACCTCCTGTGTGCCAGCACAGCAGTGGCACCACTGGAGCTGAGCCACTCACCAGGGATGGGCAAGACAGAGCCCCATTCTCTGTGTGGCCTTGGGGACACCTGGGRTCCTTCTTCAACCCAGGCCAGTGCCATCAGACTGGATGAGCCCCTTTCAAGAGAGCTGGGGATGGTGTCAGAGGACAGCCTGAAACCACCCTCTGCCCCAGGGCACAGCCTGGCTGCCAGTTTCCCCCCAGCAGGGACATGCTGCTCCTCCTTTCCTTTTTTTAATGCACTTGTTCAAAAAGAAGAGGTAACAGCATTGCTGTAGTGGGRCAAGGCAGGAACAGAAGAGTCTTCTGAGGCAGAAGCAAATTCCCCCCTTCCTCAACTCATTTTCAGCAGTGACATCCCCTGTGTGGATAAGGCCTCTGGGGGCATGGCAGGAAGGCAGCCCCTCCACCTGACCCCRGGGCCTCCCACAGTCCCACCCTCCCTTCTGCTGTTTGCTTTGTGGTGGGAGAAGGTGGGCACAGCCAAGCCACACCTGGAGCAGCAGGCAGGGATTCACCCTGGGGGTTCTGCATGGTTTTATTCCCCTGCAGGACCACGCCAGATGCCACCAGTAACCTTTGCTTGTGGTGCTCTGTCACGGGCGGCCGCTGGTGCTGGCCAGGGCAGGAGCTGTGTGCTGGCAGTGGGGGCCAGCAGCTCCTTTAGGAGCCCTTGCTTGGAAATGCTTCCAACTGCCCAGGCTCACCCTGGGCTCCTGCCATCACCATCAGTGACCTCCCCACCCCACAGCCCCAGAGCCAGCAGGCCAGCCTGCCTCAGTTTCCCCTCCCAGCCGGGCCAGCCCTGCAGGGAGGCACCCAGGGAGCACCCACATGGGACACTCCATCTGTCTGGAGCTCCTTCATGCTTTTTTCAGGAAAGGCCAGGGCAGCTGAGAGCTATTCCTGGAAAGCCTAAAAAGGCCACAGCTGAGTCAGCACTGAGGCTCTGCCTGCACCAGGCCATGGAGGGCTCCCCCAGACAGCCCTGCAGGGCTCAACTGTGCCAGGACACTGCTGCCAGCAGCTCCTCAGAGGAGGCAGACAGGCAGGCAGACACAGAGGCAGGGACGCGGAGGAGCAGCCCAGACACGCATCAATGTCACGGGGAGGGCTGTGACAGCAGACAGCTCTCTCTGTCCCTGTGCTGCAGGCTGGAGCAGTGCCAGCCCCCAGGGCTTTTGTTCCACATCCCTGCAAGCCAGCACAGCAAGTGCCAGGGTCAGCTTCAAAGCCATCTCTGCTGGTGGACTCGGGTCTAAAGGCACCATTGACACTGTCCCATCTCCACCCCACTGCTCCCCTTCCACCCTCCAGGGGCCCAGCTGTCCTGTCTGGATGCTGACATGGGACAAACCTGCAAGTCCAGGGCAATAATTCCTGAGCATGAGGGGCAAATCCCCCTTGGCTGCAATCCCACACACACAGGGACTGCCCACCCTCTCCCCCTCTGCTTCCCTGCAGCTGGGAATCAGGCTGAGAGCTCCCAGCAGCTGGGGCCACACAAGTTTTTGGACACAAAAAGCTGAAGAGCAGARCTCAGTGACTGTGAGTACCCAGCACACTGCTCCAGACCAGCTGCTGATACCTGCGCTGGGCTTTCCTCACGATCTCACAGCAGCTSTGCAAGGCAGGACAGGAACAACACCACAACACCTCCATTTCTAATCCCACAACTCCACAGGGACAGATGTTCCCTTCAGTTCCCTACACCTAAGTTAAATCATGCACTGCTGTTTCTTGCCTCACCTGCCTGCAGCTGTGGCAGCTCTGGAGACATCAGCTGGCCCCTCCAGCCCCACTCACAGCCCAGGCTCTGTGAGCAGCTCCAGGGCAGAGCCAGCAGCCCAGCCCTGCTGCCAGCCCCAGGCACCCCCCCAAGGCTGGCAGAGCCTGTGACACCAGTGGGTGACAGACAGCAGCACTGCCCTGGGAGGTGTGCAGGAGTCTGGGTCCCAGAAAAGCAACAGCCAAAAGATCAGGGCTTCCACAAACACTTCAAGAACTGGGACTACCAAATTTTGGCCACATTTGGATGTCAGGCCTTCAAAGGGCACACTGCAGCACAAGGTTTTTCTTTCCATCCTTCCCAATTCACTCTAGTCCTAGTTATCAAGGGGATGGCTCCCAAGGGCAACCTCACAAGAACTGACTGCCAAAGCAGCTATCAAAGTTTTCCAGAGACTGCAAGYCCCACAAACAGCACACCCACCTCTTCCCCCTCCACCTTCCTGCCTGGCTTTTGCCACTGTCCAGCTTGCCCAGCACACAGATCTGACCACAARAGCACAGCTCTCCCTCCAATCATTAAATATTGGAACAAAAGTTGGAAGGAGCATTTTTCAGCTGCAGGTTTAAACCTCTCCACAAGTCCACACTCAGTTGCAGCCTACAACTCTCAACTCATCTAAGCCCAATGGTCTGCAGCACCTTACAGAGCCCCTGTGACTGTGCCCCCACCCTGGCACCCACAGAGGAGCTCTCTGTGCTCAGCACATCCAGAATCAGGCAGGAATGGTTCCCATTGCCCTCCCAGGCAGTTTATCTCTGACTGCAGCCCCCAGGCTGTGAGCCAAGAGCCAGCCAGCCAACTGTCTCCCCTGGCAGGGACCTGAGAGCAAGCAGCCYTCTCACCAGTTGCTGCAAGAATGAGCTCAGTCTCCCCTCGATGCTAAAAGCTCTGCTTGGAAAAYTGCTGAGCTAGCAGAAACTGCCATTTCAGTTTTACCCATTTCCTGTTGCTTGACAAAACAGTATCAGAGGGCTGAGCTCCTGCTACCCTGGGCTTTTGCCATGTTCCTGTTACAGCCACTGCCTTCAGCAGGTGAATACTGGCACATCTTGATTTCAACAGGAGCCAGGGCACAGCATGAATTATTTGTGGTAAGGCTGACCTATTTCACAGCAGAAAGACAGCATTCATTCAGGCCCAGATCCCCCAGAGGCTCTGGTGTCACTTTACCCACAGGACAAGACAACCCCATCACTATCTCTGTCCATCTCACTGGGAGCAGGGGTAACTGCCCTAAGCTGATCCTGCCACGCTCCCAGAGCTTCTCCTGGAGCACAAGTGACACATCCACATCTCCTTTCACAGCAAACCACTGGCTTCTACTGACCAGCTTTGATCAGTGTTTTGTGAGCACCATAAACACACGYGGGAAGTGGAGCAGGATGAATGTCRCAGACATCTTTTATGAAAAATCCTTTCCTTAGGATTTYTCCTCCTGAGAAGCCTCAAGAACAAAATGTAAACATTGATTATCTGCTGCTGTTGAATGCAACAGGTGCATCTGTGATTGGCCCATGTTAGTTGTTTCTAATTAATGGCCAATCACAGCCCAGCTGGCTCCGACAGAGGGTCCGAGCCACAAACCTTTGTTATCATTCCTTCCTATTCTATTCTTAGCCAGCCTTCTGATGAAATCCTTTCTTCTATTCCTTTAGTATAGTTTTAGTATAATATATATCATAAAATAATAAATCAAGCCTTCTGAAACATGGAGTCAGATCCCCGTCTCTTCCCTCAACCTGAGACCCCTGTGAACACTGTCACAGGTGAACCCACAGAGCCTTGAAACAGAGAGCAGAGTCCCTGTGACAGCTCTGCTTCAGAAAGGCCAGGCCAGAGGATGCCAGCAGTGTTTGCAGCGTGGCTGCCAAGTTCTGCTCAGGATCCTTCCCTGCACAGCTCCTGCTAAGCTCTTGCAGTGTCTAATCCTGGCTCCCATCCTCTGAGCACAGGCCAAGGCAGCCTGTGAGGGGTTTTTCACATCGAGGGGATGCTGAAGTCTTGGTGAAACGTTTCTGTAAAGCTTCTCTGAACACAGATCTGCACCAGGCCTTTGTGGACCATACCTTTGTCTGCCAGGGACAGTGTGCTGTTGAAGTACTGCTCCTCCACAGTCCATGCTGTGTCATTGATCTTGTTGGACACTCCACAGGATCCAATGCAGCTCACCTTGATGGCTGTGGAGAGACAGGACACATATCAGCACTGGGAGAAAGCAAAAGCTCAGGTTCAGACCTGCCTCAGGTACTGCACTGTGCAGGAGCAGTGCTCATGAAAACACACACAGGGTGGGAAAATGGAGCAGAGGAATCAGGTCATGCTTTCATTCCAAAAGTGGGTTTTCCAGCACTCCCAGCACCACTGAGCACTCCCTGCTACCCCAGTGCTATTTCTAGGTACTATCACCTTTGAAACCCTCAAGCTGGTGTCCTTGCACTGAGGAAGCCCTTAGCACAGTGATTGCAGCTCCCTGACAGGCAAACCTCTCTCCCAAATGAAGCAGTGCTCCCTCCCAAAACCTGCACCAGCCTTGGCACTCTGGCTGAGAGCAGAAGTCTTGGGTGTCACTGTCCAGACAGGGATGAGCAGCCAAGGACTCTGCTGCTCCCACCCCACGAGGAGCCAGGCATCCCGACGAGTGTCTCACCATCCCTGGGAGGAGAGACATGTTTGGCACCAGCCCATTCACCAGCTGAGCAAGGAGTTCAAACAGCCCTGTCTGAAGCAGCAGCAGAGAGCTGGAACCCCCCAGTGCAGCCTGGACAAACTCTCTGCTTGTGACAGCCCTGTCACCCTCAGAGGACATTCCCAGCCCCTGCTCATGGGCTCAGGCTCAGCTTTAATGTCTTGCAGCAAAAACATTTTGCCATTAACATTTGTCCTGCATCAGGACCTCCAAAAYGTCCATCCACACACCATTTCCCAGCCAGACAGCAGTTCTAAGGGAGTGGCTTCCTCCTCTGTTAAACACAGCACTCAGCAAAGCCACACAGCAAGGTCTGGAAGCATCAGAGGTGCCATCTGACCCTCCCAAAAGCAAGGACAGTAAYTTGAGCTACGTTTGTGCCTGGAGAAAGTCACCCCAAGAGCTCAGCCTGCAGCGTGGCTCTCAGAGGAGCTCCCCACAGACATCTTCAGTTAGTCTTGGCCAATACTCAGCAGGTTGAAATTACATTCTGATGTCGACACTGGACCACAGAGACAGACAAACGTGACAGACTGGCCCTGCTGCACAGCAAGAGATGATCTGCACTGCTACCCCCACACAGGGAGGACACAGGCAGACCTATCATGGCACAAACAGAGCCTTCAGGGCTATCCCAGCCTGAACGTCTCCCACCTGAATCCCACCAGGTTTTGCAAGAGCTTAATTGGAGCCCACAGAACTCCCTTACCACAGTGGSCAGGTGAATAGTTCTGCTGGCAGAAAGGTGACAGGATCCACCAGACAGACTCTTTCCCTGTTTGACCCATCTGCTCCCCTGTATTCCAGCTGCATCCACAGGAAGCATCTCCCTGGGAAGCAGGTGGCCAGTTTGCTGTGCCTTAGGAACTCTCCCCTCCCTTCCCTCCCCAAGTGTCCTCAGCCCAGTTGATATCAACACCTCCACCCACCTACCCAAAYACCAAGGGCTGCGTGTTATTGCTGCTTGCAAGCACCTCAAACAGCTCTTCAGAGCAGCTGCCTGGCCAAAGTGACTGACTGGAGACAGGGTGGGAAGACCCCAAATCCAGCCCTCTCTGCAGGGGCAGCACATAGCTCAYACCCCAGTCACAGCCAGGGGGGTCATGCAGACAGGTGGAATGAGCTCCTCAGGGCTCAAAGTCTGTAACCCCACAAGGAAGAACAGCCTCCCCCATCAGATCTCCTGCCATACCCCCACAGCTGATCATGACTGTAAGATGAAGAGCCCATTGCAGTCCAAGTGTTGTTCTACACTCAAGGACAAAGGATAAGCAGCTCCAGATGCCAACTCTCATTATCCAAACATCGACACAGCAGCGAGGCTGACACATCACTGCCTCGTGTCTGTGATGTGCTTCAGCATTTGCAAGGCAGGCAAAGATCAGGACAGCATGGCCTGGGATGGGAACTCCCCCACCACAGCACAGAGCACACCCGAGCTGATACAGGCGCCCTCCCGAGGTGAACCATCACAATGAGCCCTCCCCACATCCCCAGGTGACATCCAATCCTCTCTTTCGACAGGTGGCAGAGCCAAAGCCACGGAGGGGCCTCAGCATCAGGAGCAGGAAAGGTTTTAGCAGGGTGGTGTTCTGTGTATCTACACACTGGTGCCAAGCTCGGACATACTGCCACATCTCTGGGCTCACAACAAGCCTGTCCCACTCTGAATTAGCCCACATAACACAGATGGATCCAGTCAAATCAAGCCCAGACTCACCCACTCCATTCCCTCATTTTCACACAGGAGATGTGAGCAAGAAAAGCCCAACCAAAAACTGGAGAACATTCACATCCTTCAGGAGCAACAGCCCCTGAGCAGGCTCCCCTCAGGCTCCCTGCACAGCAGGAGTTTATAGATCACCACCATCTGTTCAATGCCCAGATGAGGGCCCACAGGCTCTGACTGCAGCCCAATGCTGCACTGTGGTGAGGAGGCTCTCCTGTTCCAGGGAGGCAGGTGGGTGGGGATGCTCAGGAACACAGGCTGTGGCACAGCTCCCTTCCCACAGCACACAGGCTCAGCAGGCAGAGGCAGTGGGTTTGCAGTCTGACACCCAGAGCCAGCCCTGGCTGGGGCCCTGCTGCCATGGTCAAGCACTAGGGCTAAAGTCAGACCGTGTCCAAAAATCCCTCTACAGCTTGGTGAGTTTTCCAGCAGAGGAACTGCTAGCTCCAAGGCTTCCCAATTAAGCCCTGGCATCCCAAACTGGCACAGCCACAGCCAGCCTAGAGAGGAGGGACAGTCCCTGGAGGGATTGCTCTGGGGCTCTGAGGGGTTCCAGTCCTTCAGCCCCACCGAGCCCTCTCCAGCCACATTCCCTGACCATCACTCACCCTGGGGTTGCCATTCCAGCCCCAAGCAACAGAAAGCAGCATTTCAGGCTGAAAAGTTTGAAGGAATTTCACTCTGCCCTTCCCTCTACACCCCCTCAATGTCCCCCGTGTCCCCTCACCAGGCACACCAAGTGGGACAAGCCTTGGAGCAGTGCAGGGGGCAGAGATTGGTTACAGAGCATCTTCTCCAACCTGCTCCAGACACATGAGCACCCCCTGACCTCACTGAGGAAAAATGGGGTRGACAATAGCTCTGAGCTATTGCCCCACAGCTGACAGTGTGGCTGGACACAGGGATTGCACAACCCACCTCATCCCCAGGCTCCTGGAGGAGCCAGCAGATCCCCAGGCCCCTGCAGGGTGGGTGATGCCAGGGGCAGCAGGTCCAGGACAGCCAGAGAGCCCCCCAGTTTCATGGCCAGAGCAGGAAAGACTGGCAGCTACAGGGCCAGGTTATCTGGGATGTTTCAGAGGTGCCTGGGTCAACAGATCAAACCATTCATCTCACTCCTAACCAGGTTTTGGAAAAGTGGACCATAAACTCAGCCTCTCCATGAGCATCCCAAGGRCAGAGGGAGGTACTGGGGACTCGCCTGGCTCGCTCTTGTACAGGCTCCTGCCCACAAGCAGAGGAGGGACAGGGATGTGTGACAAGCACAGCTCAGGCACGTGGCCCTGGGGGCAGCTGGAACCCAAAATTGGCATTGTCAGGATGGACCTGGCAAAACCAGCACCATCACAGCTGCTGCAATGGAGCCACCTGAGCACAGAGATTGTCAGGCTGCCTGTCAGGAAGCAAAATGCACAGTCTGAGCCTTTCCAAGGAAATCTGGGAACTGCCAAGCTGCAGACAGAGGAAATAAGAATAGTTTCTGCATCAGAATAGGCCAGTTCCAGCTATTAGAGACCCATTAAAAATGCCTCTGGAATCCAGGGCTACCAGTGGCCCCAGTCACCTCCCTCCTGCTCCCTGTTTACCCAGGCTGATTTGAATAAATACAGGAAAAAAACAAAGTCCAAAAACTGTAAAGGGAGGRGAAGGGGGAGGCAAAGAGAAGAAATGAATGATGAAGCCATGCAGAAGGCAAGAGCCCTTCACCCCAGAGTCCCTGAGGGACTCAGGGAAGCAGGCAGCTCCACATCCAGCCAGACACATCTTTAGCAAGGCGCTGCAGCACGCGCCAAGTGCTGGAAATAAAAGGAGACAGCTCAGCCRTATCCATCTCTGCACAAAGTAAAAATAGAGATGCCAGGAGCTGGGCACGTCTGCCTCCTTCCAAGGTGATTTAAGGAGAGCAGCCATAGACTTCAAACTGCTTTTTCTCCTGACCCAGTGAGTTGCCCTCCTCGGGGGAGCTGGTGTGGCATCTTAGGCATGAGGAAAGGACAGCACACACRTCCCCTCCTCTGCCAGGGGCATAGTGTGTATGCACATCCCTCCTTCCAAAATCCAGCCATGTGCTGAGCAAGCAGAGGCTCAATGGTCACCCTGCACTCAGCCCCAGTCCCAAGTGAACTTTCAAGTCCCACCTGTGTCACACACCTGCTACAACAGGTATGGGCAGAGGGGGAGGGAAGAGGCTGCTGYATCTTGGTCAGCTTGGATTTTCTAGGCTGGGCAGGGGAAGCAGCAAAACCAGTTTGTAGAATCATTGAATATCCTGAGCTGGAATGGACCCCCCAGGATCCCCCAGCTCCTGTCCCTGCCCAGCCCCCCCAGCAGCCCCACCCTGGGCATCCCTGGCAGCGCTGCCCAAAGGCTCCTGGAGCTCTGGCAGCCTCGGGGCCGTGCCCATKCCCTGGGCAGCCTGGGCAGTGCCAGCACCCTCTGGGGGAAGARCCTTGCCCTGAGCTCAGCCTGAGCTGCCCTGGCCCCTGACACAATCTGAGGTGGCTGTTGCAGTTGGCAGCAGCTCAGGCAGGACAAACAGACCCTCCTGTCATTCCCTTTCCTCCGCAAGGACGGATGAAGAGCTGGCAACCGAGCTCTGAAATGGCACTGAAATGGCACTTACAAACAGCCTGGGGTTTTGCCAGCTGAAGCTTACCCAGGTCACCACGTGGCCTCAGCCATGTCTGCTGCACCCAGAGGCTCCAGCTGTCCCTGCTGCAGGGAAGGAGGAGCCCAGCCCTGCACATGTGGGAGGAGATGGTGACAGAGCCACTGTGCCTGCAGTGACCCCACACAGCACAAGGGACCAGAGCACGCCTTAGTGACAGAATCAGAGGGCACCCAGGGACTGAGATACCCTCTGGAAAAGTCCTGCATGCCTGGATGCAGCTAACAAGGGAGCAGAGGAGGAGAAAGTGCTGTGGGAGTTGTGGGAGTCAAGTGAATCTGTATCAGAGAAGTCTTCATTTCATGGAAACCAGCCACGGGAAGGCAGAGCCCCCTTCCCTCATCCCTCCCCATCACAGCCATGGCAGACAGTGATCACCACATTTTAACTGATTCTCTCAAGCTGCCAGRGACTCTCCAGAGCTGCAGGGACTCACAGCATCCATGAGCTGGGAATGAACCATTTTCCAACCCAGGCATCAGGAGCAGCCTTGGGAGAAGAGGGTGAAGGATCCCCCTGAGCCCAAACCCCTCCCCAAAGCATGGTAGTAGGGACCTGGTTTTGGCAGAAGGATGGGCTGTCACAGGATGGGCAGCAGGAGGTCACCTCAACACAGCACCACAGCTCCACCTTGGAGTGACACCTCTGGGTTCAGCAAAGATCACAAGTTTGGGTACACCCTGAGATCCTCCAACCCTGCATCTGTGTGAAAATGAGGGGTTTGAGGTTCCCACCCTGCCAGCAAAGMAGCACCAGAGAGCACTGGGAAAATKGAAAGCCTGGGAGAGAGCAARACCCATAGGCAGAGCAAGTTACTCTCAGTTTGTAATCTGTACTATCAGACTGGGTAATTCCTAGAAAAGTTCCATGAGAAGTGGACACCAAGAGGGGCAGGATGAGTTTTTTCTACTGATGGCCTTTACACAGAAACACACCCATACAGCTCCAGACAGAAAGGACTGAGCAGGAAGGCTGGAAACTCACGAGATACACAAGTCCTTCGTGCATGAATATATTGAGACACTACTAATTAAACCAACAGCTCCTAATTAAATCTCAGCTGTCCCCATCCTTCTGGGTCCATCCTGTCAGTTCTTGAGACACAAATAGTCTTGAGCATTTCACAAGCCAGTGAGGCAAGAGCAGAACTTACAACAAGTGCTGGAGGCAGCAGCAGGTTTGGCACAAGGTTAAGGATTGTCTGGGGAGGTTTTTATTTTCTTCCTTCACAAGAACCCAGCACAGGGGCAGGAAAGAGATCTGGCCTCTAACGTGGAAGGAGAGGAGTTGTCTAGAAGAGTAGTCTATGCTTTCCATCTCAAATCAAATCCAAGCCTGTAGCCAGGCCCTGGGAGGTGACTTGTCTGGAGCTGATGCACAGGGAGCAGCATCTCCCACAGCACCAGCAGCTCCTGGAGCACTTGGCTGCTGCTCCCTGTGCCCCAGGGGTTCATCCCATCTCCCACAGCCATCACAAGCTCACAGCCAGTGCAGCTCTCTGCTCAGAGGCTCAGACAGGCTCRCAGTGAAATTCTGAGTGGTTGCTGTGTGTGACCCCTCTCTGTCCCTGTGCTAATGCTCCTGCCACACACGAGCCCAGCTGCAGCCCCTCTGCAGTGGCACAAACTTCAGCATCATTTCACCCCCAGGAGCCAGAGCAACCTCTGCTGTTCAGCCATTCCTTCCCCAGGCTGGCACTTGCCCTCTGCACCTACAAGGGGTTGGACCAGCCAAAGCCCTCACAGCAATGCAAGGGACAGTCCCTCCTTCCCCGACCTTTCAGTGTGCTGATTTCCAGGGCAGCAGAGCCAGCCCTGCAAATCCAAGCTCAGTGAGTGTGATCCCAAGAGCCAGCAGTGCCCGTTGCCCTGGCTGTGSCCACAGGGCTGGACGTGTCCCCTGCCAGGGTGAGGCAGGAGGACACACCTGGGTGTCCCACCCAACCTGCAGCAAGCCCAGACCCTCCAAAAGAACCCCACACTGYAGGAAGGCTGAAGCAGCTCCTCAAGACAGCCTGGAAAAACTCCACCTGCAGCAGCCCCAGGGGAATGACAGCTCTGCCACAGGGGCAAAGCGCCCCACAGTCATTATTTCAGCTATGCATGAATTATTTCAGCCAGAGTCCAGCCCAGCACGAGGAGGGGCAGGCAGTATGGACACACAAGGATGGCCTCATTCCAGCAGTGCAGAAGCCTCCAAAGGGAGGCTGGGCAGGTGTGGACCTGCAGAAAAGCAGGAGGACAAATCTTCTAAGTACTTTCCCAGGTAGGTCAATCCTTCCCCCATTGCAAGCATTTTCTTCCATCAGGCTGAGAGCAGCAGGAAAACCTACATTTTCCAGCTCCTCCCCAAAACCAAGGGTCAACATAAATCCTGAGACAAAAAAGCCAACTCTTGGGCTCCTGTTTAGAACAAACTCCTGCTCAAACCAAAGGCTTTTCTCCCTTGTGGAGCAGACAGGTTTATTTATAGCATCACAGTGTTTTATCAGCAYGCTGGCTGCCCTCAGAGGAAGGGGGTCATCTCGAACATCTGGAATTAAATCCTCAGCTGAACACACTTAACAAGCCTGGCTCTGCACACGTTGGGCTGTAGGGGGAAAACTCAGCAGTGAACAAGGCCACACAGGCTGTGGCAGGGGGATGAACACGTGCCACAGTCTGTGCCTTGGATGTGCCAGAGGCAGCTCCTTAGCAACAGGCACGAAACACCACAGCACCTGCACTCAGGGCCTGAGCGAGGGGCTTCACCCCATGCAGCCCCTCAGCCCAAGCCCACCATGCTAGTGCTGCTACAGCCACCTCACTGCTCCCCAAACACGCTCCAGAAGGGGATGCTGGGGTAATCCTTTCTCCAATACTGCCTCTTGCAAAACCAGGACAAGTYTGGGACTTTTTTTAAGCTCCAGACTGATGTAGACCCCAGTGCTGAGGCACACAGGCTGGGAAGGGGTGGGGAGAAGTGGGCTTGTTCTGCTTGAGAGCCCACAGCGGCAGAGGTGGTTGTACCATAACAGCCAGGCAGAGTCTGGACACGTCCTGGCAGTGCCTCAGACCAGTTTTGGGAGCCCAGACTTTCATCCCATCCTAAACAGGTGGCACAGTCCAGCAGAGCTGCTCCACACAGTGCCACACCCAGGGCAGAGGTCAGCGATGTCATTCCTTGGGTACTCCTGCAAGGAGAGCAACTGTGCCCCACCCCAGCATGCTGAGGGACCATCCTCTTCCTCCCAGGCCAGGCTGGCAGACACAGGCACCCTGACATGCTGGGAACAGCCAGATCAAACAGCAGTGAGAAACTACTTGGCACAGGGAGGCAGATCTCACAGCTCCCCAGGAACATCTCCATGCCAGCCACCCACCTGAGGCACRCTGCCAGCACTCACAGCCTCCTCCTCTCCCAGCATCCATCCCTCCAAGTATTGGAGGGGAAATGCAGGGAGGTTGCAGAGGAGCAGAAGGCTGGAGGAGAGATGGAGGCAACATTTCATGTGGAGCTTCAACTGCTCCAGGGTGTGAAGCCAACTTTTATCTCAAAAGATTTCTTTCCTTTCTGCTACTCTGGACAGAAGTTCAGAGTGGGAAACAGTGACCTGTTTGGAGACTGCAGTGCCTGCCCTCCTCCTAGAACTGCATTTGAGGCTCACTTCTGTTCAGGCCATCCCTGAGGAAGCAGCCTCTGTTGCTCTCAGGGATGGACTGGGATGGGACCAAGCTCCAGGCAGCCAGCACAGGAACATCTCATACTTAGGATCTCAGCAGGRCCCACAAAAGTTTTACTTATGATGCCCTGCACAAGACAGATTTATTTTAATAATTTTAATGTAGATTTAATTTACTCCATCTTTCTCAGGGGACCTAGGTAATAAGCTGGATTTTGTGAGCCCTGAATTTAAGTAAGCTATCCTCTTCAAAGTGAAATAAGGCTGTACATACATAAGCAGTCAGAGCATCTTAATCTTCAGCACTTGGCCCCTAGAGCAGCCCCGTGGGAAGGGAATGCAAGTCCCAGATGCCCAACATGCAGCCAGACAAGTGGAACAGAATCAGCAGCTCACCCTGGCTCACAGGAATGCTGATGGATGCCAGGACCTGCCAGCACTCAGCACTTCAGCCAGACAGGGACCACAGCCACCCTTCCTCAGACTGAGCAGTGCTAAAACAGAAGTGAGGAATGTCATTTTTTTATAGCTTGCCCAAAGTGAAATRGGTTTCCACCCAGCACTTAACGCTACTTTAGGCCAGAGGAGTTAAGATATTCTAGTACAATTTACTTGGCTGTCTAAAAAAGGAAGAAYCCAGCAAGAAACTCCACCACAACCTACCACAGAGCCCTGCAGGTTCTGGGGGGATGTGCTGTATGCTGATGTAAAAAAACACCCCTTTAAACTCATTAACAAACTCAGTTGTTCTTTCCCAGCAAGTGCAAAGCCTGGCACCTTTCCCCACCTCGCTGGTAGAACAACTGTGATTCCCGTGGAAAAGGAGCAGCTGAGCTCTCTGATGTGCTGGGAACACACCTCTGCCTGTGACCCCCACAGCCCTGCTCCACGCTCCCCACAGCCTGAGCAGGTCTGACAGCTCTTTGCCCAGACAGCCCCTCTGCCCCCGCCGCAGGAGCATCTCCCTCCACGCTGGCTGCAGAAGCCACTGCAGGAGATAAAGAGCCGACTGATCAGGTTTCCCTACTCACCACAAAGGGGTTGATTCACCAGAGCCTACTCCCTTTTCAGACTCTTTCTAAATAAATGCTTCAAAGACTTCTGGAAATTCATGCTTAACAGGCTTACTGTAATACCAGAGCAGCAGGGCTCCTGTGGGCCAGGCTCTGCTGTGGGACTGAGTCACGCTCATTTTCTTCTGAGACTCTCAGATACCTTTTCTAAGAGGTAAGGCTACAAATCCTGTGGGCTGATGCCCATTTTGGGAGACCCTCACTGCCACCCATGACACAGCCAGACACAGCTCTCCCGGCCTCAGCAACAGACAGCCCTGCAGATGTAAGGTTCAGGAGAGATGACACTTCTCCATCCTGCAGATGTAAGGTTCAGGAGAGATGACACTTCTCCATCCCCTCCTGGGGCTCAAGGGATGCTCCTGGGTACAGATTCCCCATCACCCACTCTCCAGATGAGGAGCACATGCAAAGTCAGCCCAGCACCTGGTGGGGCAGGGTCTGTCACAGGTGGACACTGCTGGGGCTGCAAGGACTCGGCACAGAGCACATTGTCACAACCTGGTGTCCTGAGCGAGCCTCTGCCTCCATGGCAGGGGAAGGACTGAAGCAGCACACTCAGGACTGCTCAGCCATCCTGGCAACAGGAGTTTTGGTGGGAGGGGTTGGAGCTCACTTACAGGGAGAGGAGGCAGGAGCAAGGAGTCAGGCAACCACGTGGAACCACATCAGGGTCCATCCTCCTGCCGCTCCAGGCACTGAACTCACAGCTCAGCACACAGAACTGCTGAGACACCTCCAAATGATTTAGTGCTGCTGCAGTTCCCAAGCACGAGCCAGGAGCCAGCTCCCCTCCTCCTAGAAGGGGAAGTTTCAAGGGCTTTTTCCTGAAGAGCTTTATTTACAAGCAGTAAAGCAAGCCTGCAKTTAGTGCCTCCTCATCCTGGCCAGGTACCAGCACAGGCAGGTTCTTGCTGGGGAGGCAGGAAGGCACAGCATGGGATGAGAGATCCCAGCCTCACCTGCTCCCTGCTGAAGATCCCAGCATGGGATGAGAGATTGAAGCCCAGGATGAGATCTCAGCCCCATCTGCTCCCTGCTGAAGATCCCAGCACAGAATGAGAGATCCCAGCCTCACCTGCTCCCTGCTGAAGATCCCAGCATGGGATGAGAGATCCCAGCCTCACCTGCTCCCTGCTGAAGATCCCAGCATGGGATGAGAGATCAAAGCCCAGGATGAGATCCCAGCACAGAATGAGAGATCCCAGGATGGGATGAGAGATCCCAGCCCCACCTGCTCCCTGCTGAAGATTTCCCATGGAGCTCTCTTGCATTGCTTTTGCACGTCTCAGTTGTCAAGAAATCTCCCAACCCCAGCATCTTCAGAGAAAACAGCCAGAATCCACCTCACTAAGCATAAGAGCTGCTCCTATGATTTTCTTTGATGCCATTCAACACAAGCAGCTGGATTCTCTATTTATAGCAAGATCATCAGTTTGGAAAGACGACTTATGTTCTTGTTATCACCAGAGCACCAGATACATAACAAATCTTCGCTGTGCTGGGAGTGCTACAAGTTGGTAAGACAGTCCTCATGGTCAGGCTGGGCTCTCAGAGATCCAAGCAGACAGAAAAGGAACATCTGGGGCCTGAGCTGAACCTCTGGCCCCGACATTCAGACCCCTGCCAATAATCCCCATCAAGGAGGCTCCAATTTCTACCCATACACTGAGCATTCCTCTCTAGAGTTACCTTCCAAGCCAGTTTTATCTCATTCTTATTGCAGGGAATATTTGGGATTCAAGAGGGTGTTTTTGGGAGGGATGAACAGTGAATTGCTGCAGCATTGTTASCTCTGGTCTGAGCTGCCTGAGCCAGAACTACTGTCAGAGAGCAGAGTGCTGTCAGCAAGAACAAAGGAGCGGAAGTCATAAGCATTAGTGCTCCAGAAATGATTCATGCTTCTTGGAAACACATTTTGCTACAGATATCTGACAAACTCCATTTTTTAACGAAGATTAAGGTGCTCAGAGTGCTTTTAAACTAGATCTCTAAATAATTCCAGATTGGCACTAGCTTGCAACCCTCATCTTGTCGAGGGGGTCAAAAGCAGCTCAAGACTTACCTTAGGATACCCCATTTCCTCTCCACTGCCATCATGCAGCATCTCAAGATCCCAATACATCTGTGAGAATTTACTCAAGCCATGCAACTCAGACCCATGGCACTGGCCACCCCTCTGCACAGAGCAATACCCAGCCACAGGCACCCACATTGGGGTGAAAGGCCCCTACCCACAAACTTAGGGACAGCAAAACACCTCAGTCCCAGCTGACTTGTGCACCCCATCACTTACTTTTAATTTGCCATAGAGAGAGTGGGGAATGGGGATTTGCTGTTTAAAAGCCATCACAAGTAGACAGAAGCCTGAACATCTTTGTGGTATGGATCCATTTCACCTCTGTTTTGGACCCTGAGCACAGCCCAGGGACTCTGAGCACATGCAGGCACAACCGTGCACAAGGCAAAAATATGCTGACTGGCAACAGTCTGGTCCTTTGCTCATTTTCTCCTCTCCTAAGCACTTTGCATTTCTGCACGAGAGATTTAAAGAGTGACAGATTTTAAGAGCAGCACAAAGAGGCAATTAACTTCCACAGCAATTCCTGTTGCCAGACTCCAGAGGTCACAGCAGTAGCCTAAAGGCTGTACGTTGGATATCTCAGCAATCAGCCCKCAAGAAAAGAGGCACCAAACCAAAGCCCAGCCCCCGACATGTTTGCCAGGCCATTTCAGGAGTAGCTGCCCTGAGCAGGAGAAGGAAAAGATCTTCCCAGTGCCTGGCAGAGCACCTTTCTCTATGCTTTGGCACAGGTCAGGTCTGCAGCAGCTCTGCAGCACAACCCAATGACCCCACTCACTTCTTCTCTTGGAAGGGCCTGAACATCCCCTCTCTGGATAGCAGAGGATGATCCACATGTCCATCCTCCTCTTACTGGAAATGAGAGCCTCTAGCAAGACTTTACCAAGCCAAGTGACAGCTCTGTGTCTTCTACACACCTACTTCTTCCCTGGGGATGACTTAGAGCACAAAGTATTCCACAACATGCTSCGAGTGGAGCACGCCCATCCATGGGCTGCTCCTCCTCTCCCAGCACAGCCAGGGATAGGGAGCTGCCATGGGATGAGAGGGATGGAAACCCACAGGCTTCTTCCTCCCAGCCAGGGAGCCTCCCTGCCGCCTACCTGACTCCAGCCCAGAAAGACAAGCTGCATTTCTGACAGCTCTGCGCCGCTCCAGGGAAGGGATAAGCACTCACACCCCGTTTGTCACACTTGGAAGCAAATCAGACAGACAGAACTCCACTCCACTTGTCCTCCCATTTTGTTAAACAAGGGATGGGAGGCCGTGGCATGTCTCCTCGCCAAGGAAAGCAGCGAGCAGTTTTTCAGCTGAGCACGAGCGGTGCGCGGGTGGGGGGAGCGGCTCACTGCAGCGACAGAGACACAAACCCATCTCGTGATTAGTTATTGACTCCAGAGGAGTTGGAGCTCTAGCAGCAAGCCAGCCAGGAGAGCAAAAATCCCTCTTTTGTTCCCCAGCCTCAGACAGACTTGGCCACACAGCTCCCCGCTGTCTCGCTTCACAAATGAGAAAAGAAAGTTAATCCAGCTCCCCTCCAGCAGGAGCCATCCAGCCTGAGGGAGTGATGCTGCAGAGCCATCCCTGAGCATTCCTGAGCCTGGCCTCATCCTGGCACCCACCACTGCTGGTGGATACCAGACAGCTCAAGGACCTCATGGGACATTGCCAGGATCACCAGGGACAGTGCCCTCCAAACTCCCAGGCCTAGCTCAGCTCTGCAGGCACCACGCTCCCTCCCCACAGTGCCCCCAAACAGGGACCGGCCATGGGGTCCCTGCTGCCCCCGTGGTGAGTAGGTGACCCACGCTGCCAGCACAGGCATTTCCAATCCCCCTTCACAGACAAACTTCTGACTCAGGAGAGAGCCAGACCACTATGCAGGGACTGAATCCACCTTTTCCCCAGCACTTTCCCAAGCCACAGCCTTCCTGCAGGAACAATGTTTTCCACTGTACCAGAGGTCAAGTGGTAGGAAAACTGTGGCCAACAAAGTCCTTTGGTGTAATCCCTTCCCTTCAGGAAGGGCACAGGTTACACACGCATCAGAACCACCAAACCCAAATTTCTCCCTGCTGCCCTTCTAGGGAACAGAAGTTACCTTTTAGTTTGGACACCTGATCCAGAATTTCAGAGTCCTGCTCTTCATCCCCCTTCACCACCAGCTTTCTCTGTCCTCCATATGAGAAGTRAGAATATTTACTACATTTAAGATCAGAGAAGAAAATTATGATTCATGGGCTCTCCACTCTGTGGAAACAGGAATTATGTATCTGTATTTCTAGAGCATGAACAAACATGAGTACTTGTGTCTATAGCTTTGAAGATCAAGGGAGTGATTTTAAAATCAACTCATCCCTGCATAAACCTGGACAACCAAATAACAGAGTGGAGAATAGCAAAGTGCTGAAATCTGTTCCGGAAAGCACTTGCTGGTTTCTTTGCTCTTGGTGACCTGGCAGAGAGGGCTGTTATTTTAACATTATGCTTGTTGAAGCCTCACTGAACGGCAGGCGGGACCAAAATAATCCACATGGCCCCTGGAAGCCACAGAGTTGAGAGGAAAGTGCTCCAGCATCTCCAGGCAGCACAAGCCTTTGTTCCCACATGCTCCTGCCGGCAACCAGGACTGCCTGCCCAGCTCCAAATGAACTGGCTTCCCTCCTCCTTCCCCACAAATTAACTCCATCTCCAGCTGTCCCTGCGCAAGCTTCCTGTAACATTAATTATTCTTTGTACACACATGTTTGATGATTTACCCAGCAAACCAGGCACAATGATCAGGAATTCTCCATTTCCATCAGCGCTCTCCCCTGAGGCTCTGAAGTTTTCTGGGCAGGTCCTTCACCCTGGCACAGGCACAGGAAGAAGTGTGACTCCTCAGAAGGTCCACGTGGGTCACCAGGACCAGTCAGTGTTTGTGATGCTGCTGCAAGGTCAGCTGAAGAAGATGTGCTCCTGAAGAGCCCCCACTGCCAGTCAGCAGGGCTGGCACTGACGCCAGTCTAAGTGGGAACATGAATGATTCCAAAAGGTGTGTCCCCAGCTACGCTGCCCCATGACCCAAGATTTCTCCTGTGTTTAGCAAGGCACAACGAGCTGTGTTTGTTTGCACTGTCACCTTTCAGAAGGTGTAATTTTCAAGAGCCAAAAGTTACCGTGTGAGGAGTCACCTAGAGCTGGTTCCGGCTGTGATCTCACACAGCACAGCACCGAGAGGTCACCGCGCCGGGCTCGCCTGGTCAGGAAATGGAAAGCACCAAATGGAGCTGTGGGCCAGACCTGCCAGGGGTGAGGAGTAAACCCCTGGAAGCAGTTTATTAGCCTGGAAAGTCACAGTTGGCCACAGAAGGTGTGGGGTGGGGGATATATACAATGTAAGGTGAGTTGATGCCACCCAGCRCTCCCCACAGCCCAGCAGGAAGCCAGAGCATGTCAGGCTGTCTGATCCCTCCAGTGCTGAGCCCACAGAGCTCAACAGGGCTCACAAGTCCCTTTAAGTTCTCTTACAGCAGATAAGTCACCTGCTGTAACACTAAAAGGAAGTTTCAGCAGCTACATGAGCCTCTTCCTCTGAGGGTGAGACATTACCTTCATCCAGAAAGGAGAGGGTGCCCAAGAGATCAAATGTGGAGGGTTTAASCACCAGAGACCATGAGATACACAGCAGGAGGGCAAACACACAACAAAGAGTCACCTTGTGCTTGGCAGAAGTTGGTTTCACATCCAAATGTGACTTAACTGGGTGAGTTCTGACACCAGTAATGGAAAGTTTCTACCTCAGCTCATGAAGCCACTGTACAGGAAACAGCCTAGAAGAACTGCTCAATGACCTAAACAMAACAGAAGCATCAACCACATGGAGCCCACCTCAGATTTTGGCTGGATGCTCCTGACAGCCTTCCTAGAGCTCAGCTGCCCCAGCTCTTACCAAAATCCCTGCTCTAGCCCCAAACACCAGATCCTACAGCAAAACCCCTCCTGAGTTCAGGACCTGCACTTAACAGCAGACCCTGATGCTTCTCAGAATCAAAGCAATAAGGAAGCAGAAAGAATGTCTAGAACAAAGAGACACCTTTCTCCTTCCCTACAACACCACCAGGAAGCAGAGGAGAGCTGGTGTRGAGCAGAACCTGTTGGCAGGTCCTCTCCAAATGGGAGTTGTAGAGGCAGCAGCAAGTAACTTTGRCCAGCTGGCAGCACAAGGGGCCAGCACACCAAACCCTGCAAGGCCAGACTCCTGTCCCTCCCAAGAAGCACCTTCAGGAATGGGTGGAAGGCAATGGGATGGGCCGAGGAGGGACGTCAGCCAGACTTCATTAAGAACATCTTTGCTGGAAGTACATCTGGGAGTACTCTACAMTGAGATAAACGCTGGATCTGCAACTGTTTTGCTCTGACAGGAGTTAAACAGGCTACAAGTTTACACTTGTCCTAGATACTTTTTTTTCSACAAGAAGCTTCCAAAAGCTATTGCAGACAACTGGGAGAGGTGCTCTCAAAAGCAAGGCACAGGCAAGCATAGGCACCATCACCCAGGCTGACAGCTCTTGAACAGAGACTTTGCATTTCACATTACTTGGTCTTTTTTTCCCCCTCCAATAATTTGTTACAAAGGAAGCAGCATGCACACACAAGAAGCAAGCAAGACCTCAGGGAAAACAGCAAATTGGTTCACATTTCCACAGCGCTGAGCACAAAGCTGACTTGCAAATGCGAATGACTTCTCCCAGGCGGGGGAGGAAGCTCCCAGTTTGGATGATCCGAGCCCAGCCGCTCATTTCCCTGCAGCCCAGCCCCATCCCTCYGTCCCGACAGACTGCACCAGCCACGAGCGCGGCCCGAGCCTCGCGTGGAGCAACAACAACGCGGCARCCCAACACGTCCTGCTCCAGACCACTGCTGCCCAGCGGGCACTCTCAGCACCTCGTACACACCGCGGACATCTCCCACACTAGCAGAGCCACAACTCAAACGCCCGAGTTCATTGGAGATGTTACAACACGGCTGCTCGCTGCGGACGGTGCCTGCGACCCTGGGTGGGTGCCGCTCCTGCCAGGGCACAGCAGCGCCCATCTCCTCCCTCCTGCCCAGGCAGGGCTGCTGCCCACCGGGACACGGCATCGCCCACCGGGACACGGCATCGCCCACCGGGACACGGCATCGCCCACCGGGACACGGCATCGCCCACCTCCTCCCATCGCCCTGCCCGTCCGACATTCGGGCTCCGTCCGACCCAGGGGCACCAGGCTCGGGGTTCGGGCGATGCCGGCAGCCCTGGGAAGCCGCAAGACTCGGGGAAAGCAGAAGGAGACGGGCGAGCCCCYCCACCACCTCCCGCTGCCACCCTGGGCACCCGCCAGCTCCGGAGGCTGCTGAGGCACAGCCCCGCGCTGGGCTGTTTTGGGAAGGGGGTTGGGAGGACGTCTCCTTATTTATGGGATAGGAGCAAAAAGTAAGAGGAGGAAGCGGAGGAGGAAATATTCCAGCAGGTTGCTCCCATCGGCCCCTCCCGGCCGCCGCATGGCACCGAGGGCAGCAGCGATGGGGCAGCCCCGGAGCCGCCGGTTCCCAGAGCCGGGGAAGGGAGACCAGCCGCTCCCCGGCACCATCCCCGGGGCGCCCGGCGGGCCAGGGCAGCCCGGGAACCCCTCCCCGGGATATCCGCCCCGCCGTGTGGCCCCGCGGGCGGCGGGCACGGCAGGGCACGGCAGGCCGCGGGCTCACCTCGGTACTGCAGCGAGCCCGAGAGCCGCACGGTGACGGTGCCGGCCAGCGGCTCGCCGGGGCTGTAGACGACGCGGCTGTCGCCCAGGCGGATCTCGAAGAGCTGCACCTTCCCCATGGCCGCGCCGGCCCGGCCGCTCTCCTCCGCTCCGCTCGTACCTGCGGCCCGCGCTGTGCCTGCCCCGGCGGGCGGGACCGCCCCGCGCCCGCCCCGCGCCCGCCCCCCTGAGGGAGCGGGGCGGGCCCCAGGCAGCGGCGGCGGCCGGGCCGGGCCGGGCCGGGCCGGGGGCTGCGGGCGGGTCCCTGAGTGCCGAGGGAAGGGGGCAATTGTGCGGCCAGGCTGAGGGAAAGGAGCAGGCTGTGGGGCTGGGCTGTGAGGGAAGGGGTWGCTGGTGGATCCCTCACTGATATAGGGTCAGGCGATGAAGTGAGGGGTAGCTGATGGATCCCTGACTAATATAAGGGAAGGAGCTGTGGAGGAAAGGGCAGTTTCAGGGCTTGGGCTGTGCTGGGAGGGAAGGGATTGCTTGTGGGGTCAGGCTGGGAGGGAAGGAGCAGATTGTGGGACTGAGCTGTGAGGGAAAGAGAAGCTGGTGGATCCCTGACGGCTTTGAGGGAAGGAGCAGGTTGTGAGGGAAGGAATTACTTGTGGGGTTGGACTGTGAGGGAAAGGACTGGTTATGGGGTCAGGTTGTGAGGGAAGGAACCACTTGTGGGGTTGGACTGTGAGGGAAGGAGCCACTTGTGGGGTCAGGCTGTGAGGGAAAGGAGTGGTTGTGGGGACGGGCTCTGAGGGAAGGAGCTGACTGCCCAGCATGGGGCCATCTTGCCTCCTGGTGATCCTTGCTCCCTCTAATCTCATTTCCTCTCTGTAATTCTCCAGGCCCAGCTGTCACCTCTCCCTGCTCCTGTTTTTATAACCCCAGTCGCTTTAAGTGTCAGTAAGAGGCAAATACAAGGGACCTGACAGCAACCTGGGACTGAGGAGTCAGTGATGACCCCATGCTCTCTGTGGGTCTGTGGGTGAAGGTCAGGGTGTCCCAGGAAGCCAGCAATGACCACACTTCATACCTTTGCCATGTTCCTCCCTCATCTCTGCCTGATTGAATAAAAACCATCTGTAAAACCCACACCAAAGGCAGCGCCAGGAAAAGGCACCTCCCGGCCGCTGGCGAGCAGGCTGTGTACACAGGCAGAATGAATAAGTGTAAAAGGAGCTGTTTATCTGCAGAGCACGCCCAGCCCGGACCTGGCTGGACAGACAGACATCCTCCCACGGCCCCACAGTGACACCAGCCTGGGTATGTGGGGCTGTGGGACCCTTCGTGCTCCTTTATGGTGGCTGTGGCAGCCTGAAACCCCTCGCAGGGCACCAAAYGAGTTTGTGTGCTCCGGGCACACAGGGCTCCTGCTGGGAAGCCTTTCCAGGCCCTCCCTCCTCCGGTGCTTAAGAGCTACCTCTCGTTTCCAGGCTGCTGCGTGTAGTCACAGGCTACAGACACACAGCAGCCTTGTGCCAAGGCTTTCTTCAGCTCATCTCCTCCCGCAGGGCGTACCCTGGGATCAGTCCGCACACCACTCTCCTTGTGCTGCCCTCAGCTTCTGTTTTCCCAGGCTAGGCACGCCAATTTGCTCCAGCCTTTTTATTTTGTAAGACGAGCCTGCAGCCTCTTTCATCAGTCTCCGCAGCCCCTATTTAGCTCTGCCAGCAAAACCAAACAAATTAGGAGAAGAGGGGGGGGGGTGAAAACACCCCTGAGCTACAGCAGATTTACTGAACCCTCTTCCCCCACGGAAAGTGGCCAAAGGTTCGTGATTTGAGGCACAATCAGGGCCACCCCATCTCTGGGGCAACACTGGCACCCTTGCCCCAGAGGGACACCCCACATGTGACAACTCAGGGTGGAAAATCCCTTCACCAAACCCGAGCCACTTGTGCCATGCCGCAGCTTCTCCTGACACGGAGATTTATGCGCTTTGTTTGCAGAGAAGTTAATTTTAAGCACAGCAAAGTTGCTCGCCCAAGGTCACAACGTGAGTAAAAATGATTCCTGCACCAGGAGCTGAACAAAAGCAGCCAGGCACAGCTACAGTACTGCAAGGGTTTGTGCTGAGATACACGGGGTCCCTTGTCATGTCACGGCCAGCAGTGATCCCACAGCACTGTTCCATCCCCTGGATCACAGCTACACTGGGTAGAGCAGTCTGTAAAATGCAACTGCACAGACATAATTGAAGCATGGAGAAGAGAAGGCTTCAGGGAGACCCCATTACAGCCTTTTAATACTTTAAGGAGGCTTTAAAAATGGAARGAGAAGGACTTTTTATATGGGTAGATAGTGACAAGACAAGAGGCAGTGGTTTTAAACTGATTGAGAGAAGGGTTAGATTGGATGTTAGGAAGAAAAATCTTTATTTAGAAAGAGGTGAGGCCCTGGCATAGAGAAGCTGTGGCTGCCCCTGGATCCCTCGAAGTCCAAGGGCAGGCTGGACAGGGCTTGGAGCATTCTAGGAGATAGTGGAAGGTGTCCCTACCCATGGCAGGGGGTGCAATGAGATGATTTTTAAGTTCCCAAACCAGTCTGYGATTCTATAATTCGATGTATTCAMTGCCTGCAGTGCCAGGGCACCCATGATTCCCCTGGTGACGCCAGATCCAGGAGGATTTTACTCATTGCAGTCAAAATGTGCATTTACATTCCTGCCTCCCTGCTCACCTCAGAGTCACTCCTCTTATCTACTTGTGTGAGGAGTCATTGGAGTTAAAACTCTGAGCAGTTTAAAAAAAAAAAGTAAGCTAAGGATGTTTGGTAAACTGCCACAGTTTGCTTTCTGATATTTTTAACTATTGTTTTGGTTAAAAAAAAAAATGTTTTGAAGAGTTTTGTTGTTGTGGTGGGAAATCTCACTTCCTCTGCATTCTGTGTGCTCTCCCTTCCTCCTTTCCCCCTTATTAAAAGGGAAATTTAAAAAGAAAGAAGGAAAATGTCAAGACAAGCTCTAGAATAAAATTTTCCTCTCAGATGTCACCACATTCCCCTAACTTCAAGGAACATGAAATTTTCTGACAAAGAGCATAGTAGTTATTAAAAAGGAAAAAATTATCAATAAACCCTCCTTCAGGAGCACCTGAGCCGTCTTTGCCAGCAGCACAGATGAGCTTGAAGCACAGGAGCTGGGAGAGCAGCTGTGAGTGGTGTCACATGTGGGAAAAATGTGCCCACGGAGGGCTCACCTGTGCCTGCAAGTGCGAGACACACAAACCTCCATCATTAAGTCACAGACATTGGCTTGTGACTTGAATTTGTTCCCCTCTTGTCTTTCCAGGAGTTTCCAGCTGCGCCTGCTGACACGGAGGAGGCACAGCCCMACCTGACCGTGCCTCAGTTTCCCCCGCGCTGGGGCTGCTCAGGGCATGAGCAGCGGACATGCCAGGGCATAGCTGAGCCGTGAGTGATGCTGYGTTAACCACGGGAGCAGGCGGGGCGAGGCAGCAGCGCGGCGCCGGGGGCACTTCGTGTCTCGGGGTCATTCCACCTGSCCCACGCTCCGGCGGCTGCAGGGGAGAGGGCCGAGCCTGGCAGGTGCTGCCCGGCACCGCGGGGACACCCAGAGCCTCTCCGGCTCTCTYGTTACAAGACCAGTCTATCTCTCCGCCCTCAAATTCTCCTGCTTCTGCGTTTCCACCCTCTCCCCCCGCTCCTACTGGGTTTGGCGAGGGCGTGACTTGCGGAGCCCACCACACCCCATTAGGGCAGACATCGGAGCGGCTGTGATGGAGGGGAAGTAAAGCAGCAGAACTTCGTGGAAGTTCACCTTTAGGTTTCTTAGTTCTTTCCCTTGAACTAAAATACACGGATGGGAACTGCCATGGAGGGCTCCCCTGTGCTACCTATGCCACTGACAGCCATTCTGTATTCCTGTGTACATAAAATCCATTTCCCTAATATATTTATATTACACTTAGGTTTATTACCTTTCTAAATAATTACCCTGCTTCACTCAGTGCCTCACCGCTTCTCAGCTGATTTGCTGGGGGGTAAACGACGTCATCTGACACCAAGAGCAACAACAATTACTCATTTGTCTCAGGCTGACACCTTGCAGCAGTTCAGGCAGAGGTGGTACCGTTCAGCCACACCTCCCTGCGCACCGCCTCTCTCCTCGCAGGAGGCCACAGCCAGAGTGCCCTGTCCCCCTTCTGCGGGTTCATCAGGGATCCTGTCCCCCTTCTGYGGGTTCATCAGGGATCCTGTCCCCCTTCTGCGGRTTCATCAGGGATCCTGTCCCCCTTCTGCGGGTTCATCAGGAGGCCACAGCCAGAGTCCCCTGTCCCCCTTCTGTGGGTTCATCTACAAGGCAACTCCCAGGCAGCTTCCCCAAGGGTGGAGTTGGATGTCCCACCAGTGGTGTACAAATCTCTGGGCTCAACATGTGATAGAATCATAGATATATATAGAATTATAGGTTTGGYTTGGGAGGGCCTTTAAAGCTCATCTCATTCCTCCTCCTGCCAAGGGTAGGGATGTTTTCCTCCACACCAGGGTGCTCCAAMCCCTGYTCAACCTGGCCCTGGACACTTCCAGGGATGGGGCAGCCTCAGCTTCTCTGGGCAACTCCAGCACAATGTCCTGGGATTCTGCAGGACCTCCCCACTGCTGCTGGAACTCCACCAGCCCATTGGTCTCACTGAGCTTCCCAGACACAAGGGCCACCAGCCCACCACAGCCCAGCCCCTGGGAGAATGAGAGGAGAGCAGGAAGCAACCAGAAACCACCCACAGCACAGAGCCAGGAGCCACCACTGCTCAGGGGCTCTGCAGGGAGGCCAGGCAGCTGCTTTGGGCRCCATCCCACAGATGCTTCACCAATCTGTACCCCAAGACTGTGCCCCAGGCCTCACCCAAAGAGCAAGAAAGAGACTGAAACGTGAGTGGCTCTAACAAATAACATTGGCTTACCCTCACACTGAGGGCCTGATGATGGAGTAACTTGGCTGAGACACCACCAGAGGGACTGCCCTTCACCAGGCGAGAGAAACCCTGCCATGCCATSCCCCAGCAGTTTGTTTCCATTGCTCATTCCCTTTGTGCCTGCTCTTCAGGCTAACTTTGGCATCTCCATCCCTTGCTTCTTGTTCTGTTGCTCTTGGATRTTAAAGAGTCCTTTGGTGCCACATCCTTTCTCCTTGTGGCAGTGTTTACACACTGGAATAAACACACCTCTCAATGTCTGTGCTAAACAGAGCAATTTGAGCTCTTCAAGCCTCTCACTGTAGAGCATTTTCTCCAGCCCTCATGTTGTTTGCTGGCTTGTGTCTGTGCAAGCCCACAGAGTGGCATTTGTGTGTCGACTGAAACGTGTGTGCAGGAGCAGCCTCCCACACACAGACACGTGCACAGACAGGAGTCAAAGCAGTAGAGCTCGTGTATGTCCCTGCACACAGACACACACAGGCCCTTCAGCTCACATCAATGGGGCCAGGTGAGCACCCCTGGCTAACACACATGGTACTCCTGACCTGGTCTTCTCCCCCATCCATTAACCCTCATCCCTGGGATTCTTAAAGCAGCTCCTCCTAATCTTCCCCTCCAAACCATGSAGAAAGATGAGGGCAGGGAGAGTGAGTCCCCAGCTGAGGCAATGAGGTCCCGTGGCCCAGCTGGCACCCATCCCCTTCATGTGGGTGCTGTGGCTTTGATCACTTCATGCCCAGCCAGCACCTGGCAAGCCTCACCAGCAAATCCTTAGAGAGAGACAAGGTATTAATTACTATTATTATAATTCTAATTGCAGTGCCTGGATTTCTGCTCTCCTTTGCTGGAAGAGTTCCCGTTGCTCAGCGTGAGCCTGGGGAGAAGGATTGGGTGCTGGGATGCTTGTCCTCCCTTCCCTGTGRGGTTCAGCATCTGCAGGGATGGCAGATGGTTTGCACAACTTACAGGGTGTGGGAATAGGAGGATTCACTCAACCTCAGTGATCCCAGAGGGACCTTGCCTGAGAAAAAACTGAAACCATAGGCTGAACTCTCATACTGCAGCACCACTCAGGATTTTGCACTTCCTCACTGCAAAATGACATTTCACAGACACATGGAATATCCTGAATTGGAAGGGATCTACAAGGACTATCAAAGWCCAACTCCTGGCCCTGCACAGGAACACACCAAGAATGACACCAARCTTATGAGGGCCAAGGAAAGCAGCAGTTGCTTTTCCACATGTAGGAGCAGCCTGAGGTCAAAGGATCAAAGATTKCCTCCAGGGAAATGCTGTGCTGTGGGAGCAGGGCAGCCCCATCCCGAGTTGTCTGCCATCCCAAGAGATGTCCTGGGCAGGCACAAGGTCCAGCAGCACAAGATCACTGACACCACCTTAGGTACAAGTCATTTGGATGCTGTATTTGACCTGGCTCTCATGCCTTCCTCCCCTTCACTGCCCAGTTTTTCTACTTCCCTTTTCTCCTGTAACAATATCTCAGCATGGCTGCCCAGGGCAGTGATCCACTACAGCCCCAGCCAAGGGCAGTGATCCACTACAGCCCCAGCCAACAGCTCTTCCCACACCCCTGACATTTGATCCCTTCCCTCCCAGCGGGGAGCTCACTTCTCCACCACAGACTCATAATCAGGGAAGGGACATCTCAATAGCCACTCCCAGGCAAGGTCCACAATCACACTTCCTSCAGCACTTTCACCTAAATCCACTGAATTCTTCCCAGAAATGGTTGAAGAACACTCCCACATTGTTGGCTGTAGGGAAGAATCCTGTGACAGAGAGCCAGTGACAACAGTGGTGACCTGAGACCACCACTGCTGCCAGCCAGAGGATTGGATCTCTGTGTGGCTCAGCAGCCCCCTGCCAGGATTAATTCACTCAAGCAGCCCAGCTGTCCCAATTCTAGGTGATAAATAGCTTTGGCATGGCCCCCAACCCACTTGCCAGGGACAAAAGTCCCCAAGAAATCCCTCAACTCTCCACACAACCCAGGAGGAGGTGTCTGGGGACGGGAGATGGTGCACCAAGTGACACAGCTGAGATGTGGGGTCCCCACAAACATCCCTCCTCCTCTCCCGCACCTGGTTGCCTGTGACAGCTCACAGACAATCCCACTCCCTCTCTCAGCTCACAGACAATCCCACTCCCTCTCTCAGSTCACATCTCCTCACCCCACTGCTGAGAAAAACACTTCATTTTCCTGCTCCTCCCCAGTTACTCCGTGTGTCCAGAGCAAAATACAGCAATCCCCAGCACAGAGAAACGTGTCCCAGCAGCTGCTCCTGCAGGCATGCTGAGTGCAGCCCTCTTGGCACATCCTGGAGCAGGGTGTCTGAGCCAAACCATGGCTTGGTGCAGGAGCAGATGCACCCAGAGGAGCAAGGCTCAGGGTTGTTGTCATCTTATTGCAAGGGTTCCATACTGCTGTCTCCTTATCACAGAAGCTTAATACCTTCTTGGTGTTTCTTGTGGRCAKCTCCTCAGAGCACTGCCTCTGTCTTCTTCACAGAAGAGCCAACTAGCTCCAATCCCCTTCTMAAGCAGCCACCCCACTCTTTTACAGCACTCTTCTTYTCATTGGTAACAGCTGTGGCCTGCTAAAGTCAGACCTATTCCTAATCTTTGATAATTGACCCAGCTGCAGCTCCTTAGGGATAAGATTACTTTCTACACTATCTTTATTTTCTTATATTCTATCCAACTACACAGGGTGACACTGATCCCCCTCTACCTGCTGATGTGAGTGGCTCCAGCGGTGTGAACAGCCCTACCAACACCTGGAGAGCCAGGGCTCTCCTTCCAAAAAAAAACCACCCCTTTGTGGCATTAGGCTATGCACAGGGGCCTCCCCATCACCCAGGGCCTGGCTAGGGGACAGGATGGCACCCCAGAAGTGCTGACACAAGGACCAGAAAAGCACCCCGAGCCAGGCATGYGGGGGAAGGAGTTAATGCCTCAGCCCAAGCTGCTGCTGAAGCAGTGCTGTGTCTCTGCCCGAGGGCACCGTCAGCCATGGCACATTTCTCTTTATGCAGTAAAGCTTTCCAAAGGAGTTTGCTGGCTGGCTGCATCAGAGAGGGATGTTGGGGGAAAAAGCTGGSAGAGCAGAGGTGTTCCCCCCACCACACCCTGCTGCTCCTAGCCCTGCTCGTCGGGGCTGCCTGGGGATTGTCCCTCGCCAGATATTTCCCTTTCCCAAGCCATTATTTGGGTTTCCATGAGCTAATAGCGAGACTCAAAGGTCACCGCTCGGGGCCAGCCGGAGCCGTCCCGCACAGGTGAGTCACACCTGGCAACCCCGCCCTGGCCAGGGCAGGAGGCAGCACTGGAACATCTCCACTGCCAGGACAGGAGCGATGCCTTCCCCTCCCACAGCCTGGCACTGTGCTGCTTGTGCGAGGCGAGTCCCTGCCCATGCCAGAACCCCCAGCCTGTGCCATGGCCAGCTGAGCTGGTGGCAGGTAAAGCAGCTGAGCTCTACAATGTGCTCTCACCCAGTGACCAGGCAGCAGTGACACCTGTGCAGCCCCTTGCTCTGTGGCCCTTGTACTGGGCCAATTCCCAACAACCTGTCACAGGCATCTTTTATGAAAACTCCTTTCCTTAGGATTTTTCCTCCTGAGAAGCTGAGAGGCCTCAGGAACAAAATGTAACCAATGGTTATCTGCTGCTGTGGAATGCAACAGGTGCATCTTTGATTGGCCCATGTTGGTTGTTTGTAATTAATGGCCAATCACAGTCAGCTAGCTCGGACTCTCTGTCCCAGCCACAAGCCCTTGTTATCATTCCTTCTTTTTCTATTCTTAGCCAGCCTTCTGATGAAATCCTTTCTTCTATTCTTTTAGTATAGTTTTAATATAATATATATCATAAAATAATAAATCAAGCCTTCTGAAACATGGAGTCAGATCCTCATCTCTTCCCTCATCCTAAGACCCCTGTAAGCACTGTCACAAAAATCAAACTCACTGTCCCCAGAGGATGGAGCAGCTCTGACAGGTTCTCTCAGCAGCCCCTGGACACTGCCCTTGCCAGCAAGCCCCAKCTCTCTGCACAGAGGAAAACTGCTGATCCCACCTCCACAGGTCCATTGGGGCTGCAGGGTGGTGACAATTGAAGCACAGGTGATTTTGGTGTGGCCCAGGCCTGGCCCTGGGGAGGCAGCCAGCAGCTGTCACCACGGGGACGGTGATGGAAAGAGCCACCAGAGCATCCCCAGCACTCTCCAGCCTCCACASCTCCCACACGGGTGGGAGCAGAGCAGGATGAGCTTCCACACGTCCCTGTCCACTCCTCCACCTCTGCCTCTCTGGGGAAACCTGCCAAGGCACCACCACCCAGTTTTCCCACTGGAAAGTGGGAGTTGAAGTCACTGTGCTGCCCCAGAGACCTGTCCTGACACAAGATCCCAAAGGAGAACATCAGGGGCAACACAAGACCCCAAAGGAGCACATCAGAGAGCCTCCAGCACCCAGGGCAGGTACGAGGGTGCAGCCTGGCAGAGAAACAGCCAACGGGTGCAGCCAGGGGGGCAGAGCCTTTCAGACCACATACAGACATCTGAGAGGTCCATCCATCAAACTGAAAGCCAAGAGCAGGTCAGCTTGTTCCAACAGCACGAGTCAGAAGGCAGAGGAGGAGAGAGCAGCACTGAGGGATGTACACGACCCAAACAGCCTCTCCCTTCCCAAATATAGTGGCAGTGAGAAAACACATGCTGAGCCCTGAAAGGCTGGTTAACAAACCTTGGGACCTTGGTTTGAGGACAAGAAGGAGACAGAACTTGGTATGCCTGAATTAATACAGCCAGGATCACTGTTAACAGCATGCTTCAGCGCCCTGAGAACACGTGGGTGAGGTGAAAACATCCCAGGCACAGCGTGGGTCCATCTCCATGGAGCTCACTCCAGGACAAGACAATCACCCCAGCTACAACACCCCAGACTGATTTTATCCCTSAGGGTTGGAGTTTCCTTACAGATCAGCTGTCAAACTTTTACTTTCCCTAAACTACAATATCACTGTTCTATTTCCCCACCCTCCCTTTATGCTGGGAGCTGAAGATAGTTTAGAGTTAAACCAGTTCTTTTACTAGCAGCTGCTTCCCTACAGCACCCACCACCTTTGCACACTCCTGCCCTGGGCAAATATCACAATCCCAGCCCTCTTACAGCTATTTTTACAGAGTCCTTCTAAAGCCTGCCTTGCATTGACATTTCAGCCCCTGAAAACACCTGCCCTGATGGGAGTCAAGGCCACCAAATGCATTTAATTTCTGTTATTACAGTTACCAGGCTAGAGCAGCACCAGGAGAAATATCTTCATCTATAAATACCAGAAGAAAGCCTCATTTGGGTTTGGACCATCTCTCCATTAGACACCTGCCTGGCTGCAGCTACAGCCCAGCTGCTGTGGAGCCTCTCCCTCCTTCTCTTGAGCAGCTCTGCTGGTATAATTTCACTGCTGGCCTCCCTTGCTGTAACCCAAGCACCTGCAGAAGCTGCATAGGGCTTAAAGAAAAAGAGAAAGGCATTGTGGCATCTCATCATCCTCTCACATTCCATCACTGGCATTGCTCCTCAGCAGCTGCAGGAAGTAAGGATTGAGGGAGAAACTTAATTCCCCACACCCAACACTTGATTTTCTCCTGTAGGCCTTTGTACAACCCCCTCTCCCACTCATCAGGGCACAGCAAGGGCCAGGGGCTCCCAGAGGTCCAGGAAACCAGAAGAGACCCCTCAGCTCCAGAGCACAGCTCACCAGCAAACTCTGTCTCTCTCTTCCCAAAGAACCCATCCAGGAGGGGAGAATTGTTCATCCAGGAGTCCAGATCATCAKGAAAGTGCCCTACAACAAGGCAGGTCTGAAATGAAGCCAGAAGGATGAGGCCAGGTCAGGGTGAGAGCCAGCCTGGGGATCTCCTGGCAGCCCTGCAGTCCATGGGTCTGGGGGCCAACACAGGAGAGCCACACTCCCCAGTTCAGCTGGAGCAGGGAGTGATGGCTCTGGCAGAGCTCAAATGAACATCTCAGGGCCCATGGGCTGGGATCCAGGTGGGGCTGGGATCCAGGTGRTGGTCCTGACACCCCATGCTGCTCTCAGCCTGCACTGGTGGGTGCTTGTGCTGGCTTTCCTGGCCCTGCTCCCCAGCAGCAGGACTGAGGGCTCAGGAGGGTGCTGGGGTGAGCAGAGGGAGCTGCTGCAGGTCRTCAGGGGCTCCTTTGATGAGGCTGCTCTCAGAACACCTGGGGCAGCTCTGCTCTCTGCAGAACTTTCTCAAACCAACGACCAAGTGCTGCTGTGAGCTCACAGGGACTCTGCCCATCCCAGTGTGACTGAGCCAAGCAGGAACAGGGCCTGGTCTGCTCTGCACTGTCACAGCCTCTGCTGCCTTCCCTCCCAGAAGCAGGAGGACAGGCCTGGTGGCTCCTCTTACACCCAGGTACAAGCCCCAACTTAACCCAGGCTGCTCATCCTGAGGCCATCTGTGCCACACAAACATCCCCCAGGCAGTGAGTGCTGCCCCAGGGCACTGCAGTGCTCAGGATTGCTCAGCTTTGCACCATCTAGATTTATTCTTTCTGCAGCAGCAGCAGCAGCAGCCAGGCCCTGCCATGGTAACGAGCTTTCCTGGAAGGTCTGATTGCTGCATCTTCCCAGCAGTGAGGAAGCAGCAGGTCTCAGGCAGCCTGACCCCTTCCCCAGAGCCCCTTGGGCTGAGCATGTGGAGAGGGATTCAGCACAAGCAATACAAGARAAGCCAGTGCGCATTGCCAGGTCACTGCTGCATCTCAGCAAGACACTGCTGTCACCTGGAGTGTCCCCAAGGACTCCCCAGACAGCCCACCTGGAGCTCAGGTYGGGCTCAGGGGCTCTTTGATCCCACATTTTTGGGGATAAAACCAAGCTGGGAGCAGCTGGCTGCAAACCCAGCACCAGCCTGGGGGCAGGCTCGGGCCCGGAGAGCCACACGGGGCTAGTGGGGCTTGGGGCCAAGGACCCCCCAGCCAAACCTCCCCCTGGCTCTCTCTCCATGGTGTTTGTCCCCCTCCACTCACATTTCAACAGCAGCAAATTGCTGGTAATGAGCCGTGTCTCTCTGTGAGCTGAGAGCCTTGGAGATCAAAGATGCTCTTACACAAAACCAAAATATCATCAGTGGCCTTTAAAGGCCAGACTAAGCTTCTGAGGGGAAAAAAATTCAATTTTCTCTAGATCTAATTTGAAACCGTTTTAATGCTCATTAAGATAGAGGGACCCAAGCAGATTGTGTGGGCTGGGAGACAGGGAGAGAAAAAAAGGAGTTATTATTGACATTTTAGTTTAGGTCTTTATTCTATCCAGAGCTCCCTGCTTCTCGGCAGCAGCTTTGAGTAATGCTATTGTTAGCACTGGAACTGTAATTCCAATGTCCTTTTTATAACTGGCTTGGAAAAAAAAAGTAAATCCTGAAGGCTTTCACTAAATTCAAAGTGATGGAATTTATAGTGGTAAAAGAGACTTGAAAAGGGAGAAATGTGCAAACCCCTGCACTGTTACTCCTGTCATGGGGTGGCCACGGTGCTCACCCAGCCTGGGCAGCCTCTCTGCAGCATCCCCCTGGGGTGTTTGGTGAAGGAAGGGACTCCAGGGATGCCTGGATGAGGATATGAGGATGTGTCCCAGCTTGGTCACCCACTGGGCCACATCTCAGAGTCTCTTATCCACCTGCAGGGTCACAGCCCTGGGGACAACCCTTCCTGAGGGGTCCCTCAGCAGCACCCAGCTCGGTTCCTGCAGCCCAGGGCTGGCATGGGGAATGGAAACAGCCCCAGGGGGTCTTTATTTGCCGCTAACTGTGTGGAAATAGAAGATTTGTATTTCCCCATGAGTCAGGGTGGTCCTGGGGGCAGGTGGGCATGGTCAGAGCCTAAACCAAAGGAGCTTGATATTTTGGTGGTGCTTTTCCCCCTAAAARTACTGCTGACAGTTCTGTTTGGTGTAGGGAAAGGTTCTGTTGCAATCTCCTCTGATCCAACTAACTTGAATTTGGCTTTACAGCAGCAAGAAATTATTTGGAGTGCATTAAGCAGATTTATCTTCCTTCCCCTCCTCCCCATTGTATTTCTGTAAGGTGTAAGAAAGCCAAATCAAATCTGGGATCAGACTGTCTTTTAGTCATAGTCACTGCTCTTGGCATTGTGGCAGCTGCTGGATTTCTGGCTATCAAATATCTTTATTAGAGTAAAAATATGTGAGGCAGAGATCCACGTTTTATCCAGCACCTTCTACAGCCKGAGAGGAAGGTGGAGCCACGCAGGGGTCGGGCTCCTCTCCCAGATAACAAGGGCCACAGGAAAGAGCCTCAAGTCGCRACAGGGGAGATTTAGGTTGGATATTGGGGAAAATTCCCTCACCAAAAGGATAGTCCAGCCCTGCCCAGGACAGCGGTGGAGTCACCGTCCCTGGAGGGTTTTTAAAGCCGTGTGGATGTGGGGACGTGGGCACCTGGGTCAGTGGTGGCCTCGGCAGTGCCGGGGGACGCTGGGACTCGGTGATCCGGGCGGATTTTCCCAGCACAAACCGGGCGCTGCTCCCTGCGATCCCTGTCCGCGTCTGCAGAGGGCACCAGCCCCTCAAATGTCCCTGTCACCCCCGGGCCTGCGGTGACCCCGCCGGGACAGCCGCGATGCTCCGGGTGACCCCGCCGGGACAGCCGCGATGCTCTGGGGAATGCTCCGGGTGACACCGCCGGGACAGCCGCGGTGCTCCGGGTGACACTGCTGGGACAGCCGCGGTGCTCTGGGGGATGCTCCGGGTGACACTGCTGGGACAGCCGCGGTGCTC
>JACDOX010000208.1:701327-714855 GCA_014549065.1 Cardinalis cardinalis | reverse complement strand
TGGGGAATGCTCTGGTGACACTAACCCATCCATCCTGGGATGCTCCTGGGGAATGCTCTGGTGACCACAACCCATCCATCCTGGGATGCTGCTTCAGGAGAGCCCTGGGCAACAGTGACCCATATACCCAGGACTGTCCCTCCAGGAGAGCCCTGGATAACAGTGACCCCTGCATCCAGGACGGTGCTTCAGGAGAGCCCTGGATAACAGTGACCCAGCCTCAGCAGCCCCATTCCAGCCTGGATCCCAGCTGGGATCCCAGCACTGCTCCCACCCATCAGTCCAGCATGGAGCACCAGCACCAGTGTCTCCTCCCAGCATTTTCCAAACCTTGGATGGGGACACCACAACCCCTGCCACGGCCTCAAGGCTCAACCCCATGGCTGGTTCCATCCCCAGCACCTCACTGAACCCAAAAGTCCACCTCCAACAGTGGCAAACACAGCAAAACTATTGGAAAAATTCTTGTGGGAATGTGTTGTTGTCCTTGTTTCCCCTGTGCTATGGGCCCTGTGGGTGGGAATCACTTCTGCTTTAGGAAAAAACCAAAACCCTGACATGTGTTTTCTGGCCCAGTCTGACCTCAAAAAAGCACCAGTGAGAAGATCTGTGTTTTGGCAGGGGATAGCACGAATGCCTCCAAGCACACAGTGGCTCCTGGCATGTGGGGACAGGACTGATCCCAGCTCAGAGAAAAGCCCCACAAGTGGCTTTGGGAGAGCTCCTGGCTGGCCCTGGAGCCTCACCAGCCCACCCTGGAGAGGATGGTGCTTGGTTGCAGGGGAAGCCCAGGGTGARAGCCATAGACACAGAAGT
Organism: Cardinalis cardinalis; assembly: GCA_014549065.1. NCBI lineage: Eukaryota > Metazoa > Chordata > Aves > Passeriformes > Cardinalidae > Cardinalis > Cardinalis cardinalis. The sequence continues at coordinate 714,039 of JACDOX010000208.1, read as the reverse complement.
TTGGCTGTCCCACAGCGCTGTGTCCAGCCACAGACGTTCCCATGCTGGGAATGTGAACTCACRTGATTCCCAAATTTGACAGTGTCTGTACAGCAGCATGATGAAAGCTGAAGTACTTCAGCCACTGGTACAGCCAGGAAAGCAAACAGGAGTCTCCCCACTCCAGATTTAGCTCTTTATTGATTTTCCAGCTGCATCCATCAGTCATTGTCCCAGTGCTCAAATTACCCATTAGAGATACCATAGAAATGACAGGAAAACAAGACAGGCTTGTGGTTTTGATGAAAAACACTAAACATCCCAAACAACAACTTCTGGAAGGAAAATCCTTCCTTTTTAGGGTGGGGACTGGGTTGCATTTATTCTTGAACAGCTCAGAGGCACTGAGGGCTGCTGGCTGTTTGTGCTCTGGGGCTTGACCATCTCCCATGGCCCTTGSTCCCTGTGCCACTGGCAGCACTGTGCCCTGCAGGAGGACTCAGGGGCCTCCCTCCAGCCCAGATTGTCACCTGTGTCAGATTCAAGGATAAACATAAATCCAGTTTCAAAATCCACATGACACCACTGGATGTCTTCTGTCCATGCTGCTGCTTCCTCTCACCTACAGTGACTCCCTGCTGGTGGCCTGACCTGTCTGAGATGTTCCTGGGATTCAGGGGATGTCCCCTGTGCTTGTATCCATCACCCCACAGCTGCATTGCAGAGGGACCCAAGGGTCTGGGACTGGAGGTGCTGTTAACATCCCATCTACATGGAAATGCCCTTCCTGGGGGTTTTACTACATGAATTTCATAGGGTGTGGGTGAATGGCTTCAAACTGAAGGAGAGGAGGCTTAAGTTACATATTAGGAAGAAATCCTTCACCGTGAGGGTGGGGAAACCCTGGCACAGGGTGCCCAGAGCAGCTGGGGCTGCCCCTGGATCCCTGGCAGTGCCCAAGGCCAGGCTGGACAGGGCTGGGAGCACCTGGGACAGTGGGAGGTGTCCCTGCCATGGCAGGGAGTGGAGCTGGATGGGCTTTAAGRYCCCTTCCAACCCAAACCCTTCTGTGATTCCATCAATATATCTATGGCCTCCACCTTGTGAAGAGCCTCCAACCCAAGCAGCTGCACTGTGACCCTGTGGCTCACCAAGGCAGCAGGGGGGATGTCCCCAGGGTGCCCTGCTGCACGCAGAGGTGTCCCCAGAGYGGAGGGCTGTGCTGGCTGTGCCCAGGCCGGGCTGGCTGTGCTGACTCAGCAGCACACACCCTGTGTAAACGCCCGCCAGCTGCTGCTCCGGCCGCTGTTTGCTCAGCCCGCACTGCTCTGTTTGCCTTTGGGATCACGATGGAAGGAGATGGCCTTTGGTCCAGAAAATGAGGCAAGGCAGCTCCAGGCACCTGCCTCAAGGATCCTCCAGCATTTCTGCTCCTCCAGCTCCTGCCCAGGCACTCAGTAGCTGCAACCCACCAGCACCACCCAAACGAAAAACTCCACAGAGCTCTAGGAGCTACAGGAAAATGCACTCGCCACAGCATAACCCAGCTGCCACGCAGCCAGGAAAATTATTTATTATCATTTCCTTGCAACAGAGATATGGGAAAAAAAAAAAGCACCCTCCCTCCACAGGTGCAAACAGCAGCAGCTGCAGCATCCACGTTGGAATCTATGTACATCACAGTGTAAAGTCCATCAGGGAAAAAATAAATTCAATCCAAGTTTTTTTTTAAAAAAACCTCATGACCCAAAACCAGGAACCAGAACAAAGTAGTTGTGATAATAGGTTGGACCCCTCCCTCTTGCTATAAAATACATATTTCTAAGGCAAAGTTTCACAAGACCAGAAGCGAGGTTCCTAAGAAGAGTCTGAGCTTGCAGCTGAGGACACCGCACAGGCGCAAATCCCACGTCAGAAGCTACTGCAGGCACGAGAGCCTCCACCCACCCCGGGGCCTCAGTGCTCAGCGTAGTCCTTGGTCTCCACGCCGGTCTCGTTGAGCACCGTCGTCCTCATGATGGCCTCGGTGACCGCGTAGGGGTCGCAGTTGGCCGCCGGCCGCCGGTCCTCGAAGTAGCCGTAGCCGTCCTGGCCGACCTGGCGCGGGATGCGGATGCTGGCGCCCCGGTTGGCCACGCCGGCCGAGAACTCGAAGATGTTGGAGGTCTCGTGGTGGCCGGTGAGGCGCCGGGAGTTGTCCCTGCCGCCCCGCGGGTCGTACACGCAGATGTGGTAATCGTGCCGCTTGCTCAGCTTCTCGATGGCGGCTTCGATGTGCCTGCGGGAGAGCACAGGGGGCTCAGCAGGTGCATTCGGGGGCTGTCACCCCCTCCTCTCCTGGGCAGGGACAAGGACAGCCCAGGGGATCCCTCATATGATCAGCTGCTCTTAAAATAACGAGCTGAGATAACCCCAGCCCTGCCTGGTGCTGCCACACGGGTAGGGAGATGCTTCYATATGGCCCAGGACATGCCCAAGCTCCCAGGTGTCACAGACATCTTTTATGGAAAATCCTTTCCTTAGGATTTTTCCTCCTGAGAAGCTGAGAGGCCTCAGGAACAAAATGTAACCAATGGTTATCTGCTGCTGTGGAATGCAACAGGTGCATCTGGSATTGGTCTCATAGAGTTGTTTCTAATTAATGGCCAATCACAGCCAGATGACTCAGACTCTCTGTCCAAGCCACAAGCCTTTGTTATCATTCCTTTTCAATTCTTAGCTAGCCTTCTGATGAAAYCCTTTCTTCTATTCTTGTAGTATAGTTTTACTATAATATATATAATATATATATAATATAAATATTATATATATATAAAAATATATATATAATATATATAATAAAATAATAAATCAAGCCTTCTGAAACATGCAGTCAGATCCTCACCTCTTCCCTCATCCTCGGACCCCTGTGAACACGGTCACACCCAGGTACATCCCAGGGAGCCCCCAAGGACCYCCTTGAGTCCTGAGAGTCCCCTTGAGACCCCCCAGGACTCACTTGAGACCCCCCTCTCTGCGCATCTCCTCGGTGCTGTAGTTGGTGTGACACCCGGCGCCGTTCCAGTTGCCGGTCATCGGTTTGGGGTCCAGAGTGGCCACAACCCCAAAGTCCTCGCAGACACGGTGCAGGATGAACCGAGCCATCCACAGGTGATCCCCCATCTCAATGCCTTCACACGGGCCCACCTGGAATTCCCACTGGAAGGGGGAGCAGATGCACAGGTAAGGACGGGCAGGTGGGCGCCTCCCCTGCCACCACATCCCTGCCACTCTCAGCCTGGACTGTTACCCAAACAATCAGCAGCAAGGATGGGGAGCATTGAGGCAAGCAACAGGACAACTCTGGCATGCAAAAAAAAAAAGGGAAGAAACTGCTCATTGCTATGTAGAGCAAATCAGGAGGGCTTTTGATCAAAACAGAGATAAATAAACACATCTGACTGAGGCTGGAGCTGCTGCGGGCAGGACCCCAGCCCAAACTGCAAACAGGGCAGAGGATTAACCAGGAGCCTGTTAGTCCTTCCCAGGGCTGCTCCCTGGCTGGCTGGAGCCAGGGTTGCACCACCCACGGTTACTAAGCACAGGGTGACGTCTTTGTGGCTGCTGGCATGGGAGAGCCCGAGCCCAGGATGTGGAAGGCGGCCAAGAAGGACTCTGAAGAATTTGGGGCAAACAGTGGGGTGGGTAAAAGTCCTGCCTCGGCTCCACTGCTGATAAGCCCCCGCTTATCACTGCCACATCAGCAGCAGGACAGTCAGTGGCTGCAGGTCCCAGTCAGTCTGGCCACCTGCCTAATGCAATCAGGGGCTCCCTGCTGCTCACTCCTAGATAAACCCAAATCCTCCCAACWGCTCCCCAAGGCCATGTCCCACCCCAGCTTCCCGGTTCCAGGACAGGGCTCAGACCCCATCACTCCACAYGGTGCTCCTGCAGCCCATCCCAGCTCCCATTCCCCCATCCCTGCTCCCACGGGGAGCTCCCAGCTCTGCTCCGGCAGCCAGAGCTCAGGCTGAGCTGTGCAAGGAGCTAGGGGTGAGTAAGGAGAAAATCAAATGCACATTTCCACTCCAGCAGTGCAACTGCTCCCACCTACGCAAAACCGATGTGAGGAGTCACTGGATTTGGAGTTCCAGAGGAGTTGAGAGTTGCTGGGCTATTCCAGCCTCACAATATCTGATCCATCCCTGGGGATGGGCTGCCTGGGGCCATGCACACCTACCTGGGAGGGCATCACCTCGGCGTTGGTGCCACAGATCTTCACCCCCGCGTAGAGACAAGCCTTGTAGTGAGACTCCACGATATCACGCCCGTACACCTTATCTGCTCCAACCCCGCAGTAATAGGGGCCTGGAAAGAACAAGAGGTCACCACCCAAGGAAAACYTCAGGGAGCCACAACAGCTTTGTAACATAATCCCACTCTCCCAGGTACCTGCTGCCATGGGCAGAGGATTTATGGGAATTAAAATGATGTTTCTCTCCACAGGACATCAAGCCACCGACCCCAGTTCCAGGATTAGCAGCRTGAGCAGTTCATCTGTGCAACCTCAGCCTTATCTGGGCAGTTCAATAATGCTTGTAACACATCAGCTGGGAGGTGGCCTCGAGATAAGCAAAGTCTGGTCTGCCCCGGGGCACCTCCCTCACCCTCTGAGCACATCAAGCTTCCGAGATTGCTCTGACAACAGCTGGCATTGTTCACAGCTAGAAAATCCAATTCGCTGGGCTTTGACATCTTCCTCATTCAGGCAGGTAAGGCAAAGATCTTCTCCCCGCCTGGGGGAAGGGAGATGTTGCAAGCAGCAGCTCCACACAAAAATCAACTTGGCAAACCTCTGGCTCTGTCCCAGGAGGCGGCTGAGGAGCCGGCTCGCTGCTGCAGGAGGGCACAACGCAGCATGCCAAGCCCTTTCCTCAACAGCCAAGGGGAGGAGGTTTTTCCAGCCCAGTTCTCCAGCCCTTGCCAAACAAGTCGTGCGGCTGAGCTGTTTGTGCAAGCAGGGTCCGGCGGGAGCGGCTCACGTGAGCGCGGGGCGCCAGGTGCTCTSGGCAAACAGCCCCGGCCTGGGTCATCCCTGACAGCCGAGCTGCACCGGGGCTGGGCACGGGCTCGCTGCCGCCTCCCAGCACCCCGCAGGCAGCACGGTGGGGGCCGAGGGGGGATGTTGGGCTGGCGTTTTGGCTCTTACCCTGCGGGCCGGGGAAGCCGTTGTCGGGCCAGCCGTAGGGGTGGCCGTTGATGCCCAGCAGGGTGTACTCCTGCTCCATCCCGAACCAGGGGTGGCTGTCCTTCACCAGGTCCATGACTTTCTTGCACGTGTGTCTCAGGTTGGTCTCTGGGGGCAGAGAGACCCGGGTTAGGGCTGTGCTGTGAGGCAGCACCCACCACACTCTGCTCCATCCCACCCCGGGACCGAGGCTCCGCCACTGCCAAGGGCTTCCCACAGAAGCCTTAAGGAAATCATGAGTGAATCCCCCTCCTGCTCACCAAATTCCTCCTCACAGTTACTCCATCACCGGAGCATCAGGCCACAGGTCCAAAGGGTTTAATTACCCTGTTCCCCAAACCACTGCTGATAGTCCATCCTCCTCCTCTTACTCACTGAGATGAGGAGCATTACCCCAACCCCATCCTACAGGCATGCAGCAGACCCAGGAACAGGGGCTTCCATCACTCCTTCACCCCCATTCTCTTTCTACCAGCCTCACCTAATTATCCTTATCTTTCTGCAGCTCCATGGTTTTGGTTAGCATCCAGACTGGCTGGCCCTGCCTYGGCCTTTTGAGGTGCTCAAGGCAACTGGGGCTTTGCCAGGAAAACACAGATAGCAGAGAACTGTCCAGACATGAACGAGCCAGGCAAGGGCAATGGGAGCTTGGACCAAGACATCAGCGAAAAAGGCTGAAAAACTGCTGTGACAGGGATGGGCAGGCTCCAGGCTGCACATTCTGCCCTAACTTGCAATGAAACCCCAGAGCAGCTACAACAGAGGGTGGAGGGAAGCAGTGGCAGAGGGGGAGCAAACCTAAGACAATTTCTTCTCCTGAGCCCTTAAGGTCCATGGAAACCCACGCCGGGGGGGGCTGGAGGGGGCACTCCTCTCACCATCAGCGCTCCGGGCTGAGCTCTCTGTGCCCCGGGAGCCCAGGACCAGGGGCTCTCCGCACAAACTCCTCCAGTGGAGGAGCTGCCGGGCAGGAATCTCAAGCAAGACACTTCCCCCACCCTGTCTGGAGGCTGCTGGAGGAAGAATCAGCCCCGTCTTTCACCATCCCTGCCCGCTGCTCTCTGGCAGAGCTGCATCACCCGCAGATGCCCTCTCCCTCCCTCGCACGCCCAGCGGGGCTCAGCCCTGCTTCAGCGGCAAATATCCTGTTGTTTGCCGGCAAATAACCCCTCCGGGAGCCCCTCAGCGCGTGCCTGCAAACAGGCTCCTTTTCCTGTGTCTGGGGCTTTATCACAGGGACAAGACGGACTGCAGGCTCCTGCGAGCGCAGCCTCGGCGATAAGAGCGAGAGCCGCGCGTCCTGGGGCTGTTTGCTAAAGGTCACTCCGAGCGAGCACACGCCGTCTCAGCATCTTCTCCTTCCTTTTCTGCAGCCTCCCACCAGCGAGAAGAGCCACCACAACCCCGGCACGTCAGAACCCCGCGCTTCCAGCTCCCGCTCCCTCCGGGGCTGGGCGAGCTCGGGCTCAAGAGCCGGGAGRCGCCTCTGGTGAACTCCACGTCTCGCTGCTCCTCTCCTCGCCCCGTGCCACTAAAACAGGTTCCTGCAAACAGCCACCGCCACCAGCGCTTGGATTTCGGAGCCTCGGGCCGAGTGCTCGGCGTTCAGCTGTGCCCCAGGGCCGGCGGTCCCGAGCAGGAGCCCTGGGGAGGTGACACCCTAAATAATAAGGGGGTGACCCTCGGGAGCTCGGGGTGCTCACCTGCGGGCTTCCTGTTGTACTTCAGCACTTCGCAGAGCACCAGCTTGTTGGGGTCCAGGCAAAAAGGGTCCCTGAACATGCAGACAGGCACCAGGAACATGTCACTGTTGGAGCCCTCTGCCTGCGCCGTGCTGGAGCCGTCGAAATTCCACTCGGGGACATCTGCGGGCAGGAGGTGGGAGTGAGGRTGGGAAAAGGCCCACATACGGATTGTGCCAAGTGCTGGTGGCTCGGATCCAGGATGGAGCACCCAAAGGGTGCCGGGTTCCATGGGATGTCAGCCACAAGGGTTTCCTTGCACATCCCCGGAGCCCCTCGGTGCTCCCTGAGCATCAGCGTGCTCTCCCCACCCCAGCACCATSGGGCACGGGCAGGATCAGTCCCTGCCACTCCACCTTTCTCTGCCAAACCCCTTCCAGATGCCGACACGTCTCCATGCCTGTTTGCCTGGAGGAAAGGGGCGAGGAGCTCATCCTCCCCTTCCCACCCAGCACTAATAGCAGAGATTGGTGGATTAAGCAAACCGCAGGACGCAGGTTGGATATTCACCCTGCTGCTTGGTACGACCCCACCAGAGAGCTGCAACAGGCATCACCGGYGCCGCACAACCGGGGAGAGCCCGTCCCGGCTCCCACCGCCTGAAGCACCCCAGAACTTTTCCCAGGCGATGCTCAGGGCCCTCCTGCACACCGCCCATCACCCGAGGGACAAGCAGCCGCGTTACCTTCGATGCTCTTGGGCTCCTTCTCGAGGGTCCTGCTCTTGCAGCGCACACCCTCGCCGCTGCCGTCGATCCAGACGTAGGTGACCTGAACCCTCCCATCCTGGGGCAGCCTCATGTACTGCTCCCGCACCAGCTTGTTCAGCCTGGAGCTGTGCGACACCGACATGGCGACGGCCCTGCGGGGACGCACAGGTGAGTGCCACATCACCCCCGGCCCATCATCCCCAGGGGTAYGTCACAAACCAACCTCCCAGCCCACAGAGAGCCACCCCGACTCCCCCCGGCGGGACTCGAACCCGGCACCCCGCGCTCACCGGCCCCGGCGCTGCCCGCGCCCGCTCCGCCCGCGCTTTAAAGGCGCCCGCGGTCCGGGGGCGGCGCGGAGGCGGCTCCGCCCCGGGGCGGCAGCGCCGGGCCCCGGCCCCCACCTCCGGGACACCCACTGAGGGCGTTTAGTATCGTTTTCTTTTCTTATTAAAATATTACTTATTAAAAACGACAGCTATCTCACGGTTAAAGCATCGCTTTACTTGTTTAAAGTTGTGAGTTACTGGCTGAATAACTTATTGTTTATTTAAAGAAACAGGTGTTACTCATTGAAAATGTTATTCACCACCTCCGGGCCCCTCTCTGCGTGTGTCATCCGTTTTGGCCCCCTGTTTGTGTAGGGTTGCCCTCGTACACGCGTGCAGGTGTTTTTCTCCCAGCTCTGCAAATTCGCTGCCGGGGGGGAGCTGGGGAGGCTGCTGGGTTGTGCTCCCCCAGCACCCCAAAACCTGGCTGGGACCATGTGGATGTGTGATGGAACGGATCTGGGGGCCTGGGGGGTCCTGGGGACCATCAGTGACAACGAGATTCCCGGGACAGGGACAGACAGATTCCCGAGGACAGAGGCAAACCAATCCGCGGGGACAGGGACAGATTCCCGAGGACAGAGGCAAACCAATCCGCGGGGACAGGGACAGATTCCCGAGGACAGAGGCAGCCACATGCCAGGCAGCCCTACCACCACCTCTCTGCCCCAGTCCCGCCCTGGCCACCCCAGGAACGAGCCCTTCCCCCTTCCCACCCGGCTTCAGCTCCCCCGTGGCTGCAGGGCTGGGTTTGCCCCCAAGGCTTTCCTTGGAAAAGGGAGGAAAGGCTGAGAGCTGCGCGGTGAGCTGCTGGGAAAACACCGCAATCTCCTACTTCGGCCCTTCCCATCTATAAACCGCCGAGTTAAAGCACAATTTTTAAGCACCGGAGTGTAGTAGAGTCTCTTTAAACCCCCAAACTATCCACGCTCAGCACAGGCTCTGCCGTGATTYACAGTCAGCTAAAAATCCTCAGCCAACAGGTGTGAATTTGAGTCGATTATTTCAATATAGCAGCAATTTCCAGCTATTGAGCTGAACGCAGATCCAATTAGGAGAATTAAACGCGTCGCTGCCTTCCCGGTTTTCCATAGATCCTGTGTGAGAGGCTCCCACGTGTCGGGGCAGACAGACCCCAAACGTGCCAGGGCACAGCCAGCAGGGGCACAGCCAGCATTGGCACAACCAGCATTGGCACAGCCAGCAGGGGCACAGCCAGCACGGGCACAGCCAGCACGGGCACGGCCAATATGGGCACAGCCAGCAAGGGCACAACCAGCACGGGCACAACCAACACGGGCACAACAAACACGGGCACAGCCAGCACGGGCACAGCCAGCACGGGCACAACCAACACGGGCACAACAAACACGGGCACAGCCAGCACGGGCAGAACCAGCACGCACGGCCAATATGGGCACAGCCAGCAGGGGCACAGCCAGCACAGGCACAACAAACACGGGCACAGCCAGCAGGGGCACGGCCAATATGGGCACAGCCAGCATTGGCGCAGCCAGCAGGGGCACAGCCAGCAGGGGCACAGCCCGTGCCGGCGCCTCCGGGGTTATCTCAAACACTCCCGGCTTTTTTTCTGGGAGGAGGCCAAGGTTCCAAACAACCCCCCCAGGCAAACCCAGCGGGGTGAGCGCGCCTCGAGTCCGCAGCCTCGGGTTTCGAGCAGCTCTCCGACGTTACAAAAGGAGAACGGGCTTWAAGGCATGACTGGGCTCTAAAGCAGTTGGGGTTTTGCTAACTCCCCCGGTTCTTAAGACAGCCTCATGTTTGTGGCTGCCTGACTCACCGCCAGGAATGTTTTTTCTGCAAAACACCAGGGCAGCTAAAAAAACCCCCGCTCCACGGTTGATTGCCTGCCACAGGACATCTCCTCCCCGGGCGCCGACCCAAGACATCAGCTCTGTTTTTCTCCTGAAGGTGTTTTGGTCCCGCAGGCAGATAAAGAATCGGGAAGAAACCGGAAAGCACTTGGCATTGCACAAGAACCAGGAAATGAGATTGGCAGCGGCAGAAGCAAAACTGAATGAGCAGCTGGGGTGAGCGGGCGGTGACATCGGCGGCAGCGGGCTGCGGGCGGGCCGGACGTCACCCGCCCCACGGCCCGGGGGCGCTGCCCGGGCACAGCCTGGCAGGGAGCTCGGCACACGKGCCCAAGGTCCCGGAGCCACGCAGCTCTCCCCCGTGTCCTTGTCGCCGCCCCGGTGACATTCAGGGTCTCCTGCAACTGCGGCTGGGGTGCAGCTCGAAAGCGGCCGCCTCCCTCTGCGGGGTGTCTTAGGGACACATCCACGGATGTGGCTGCAGAGCTCAGCATTTCCTCATTCTTGTTTGGAAATCGTCCCAGGGCGGGAGGAAATGAGCCCCTGGCTGTGCAGCCCGTTCCCGGAGGCGTTGCAACACCCAGCAACACCGAGCCGGGGGGGGCGCCAGCGGCTCCGCCGGGTCCTCGGCTCCTGTCCCGTCTCCATCATCTCCATCTCCATCATCTCCATCTCCATCATCTCCATCATCTCCATCTCCATCATCTCCATCTCCATCCCACCTGGGGAGCTGGAGCCCGCGGGACCGGCCTCAGGGCTGGAGAAGCAACGGCTGGTGCTGTGTAGAAAGCTCAGAGGTGGATCTGCATCCCTTGGGAAGGATTGCAAACCCCACCGAGGAGAGGGGAGCTGCATCCTCCAGAGGCAGCAGGAGCAGCAGGGGTGTGCTCAGTGTGATGGGAGGGTTCTGCCGAGCCCCTGCATCCTGCTGGCTCAGCTGGGTGGGGAGAGGCTCATTTTATCCCTCTGGCTTCCTTCCTGGATGTGCCCACCTGTGCAGAAACACCCCGGAGCCTGAGTGGGCTCAAACCCAGGGAGAAATGGAACGAAATCCAGGCTGAGTTAACCCAGTAACCTGGATTGGGAAGCTCCTCTGTGAGCAGCTGGAATCACTGAGCACCAAAACASCCATAAGGGGAAGGCAGAACAAACACCAATAATCCCTCACCTGGTCAGAGCACCCCTGTCCCAGGAGGGCAAACACGGTGGGTTTGTGCTGTTTGGGGACAGCAGGGACAGCAGCAGCCTGTGGGGGCACAGGAGTGGAATCACAGAATTCCTCAGGGTGGAAAAGGTCACTGAGCCCAGCTGCTACCCAGCACTGCCAAGGCCACCACTACACCCGGTCCCCAAGTGCCACGGTGCCATCCCTGCCCAAACACCACCCCCGAGGCAGCTCACCAAATATAYACAATGATTTCACACCAAAAAGGATTTTGGTAAGCAGGAAAAAGCATTTCTGCCATGTAAGTTGGGCACCTGCTTAGTCAGTTTTTCCTGGGATCAAGCCTCACCTCCCCAAGMCTAATTCCAGGCATTTCCATAGCAACAGCCCTGTTACACCAACAACACAGCACCGTTCACCTGGCTCCCGAGGCTCTGCAACAACATTTCCCCCAACGAGCCCCGGCTCTGCAATCAGCGGGCTCCTGCCTGCTCCCCTCCTCGCCAGGTACAGTAAATATTAACCACCAGCAGCTCCCAGAACCAGCCACTGGCCCAAGGTCGGAGCCAGGGCAGGAAAGGGAGCAGGGGTGTCCTTGGAGAAGTAAAAGGTCACAGATTAACTCTCCTGAGGACTTTGTGGAGCCCGTTCAGCGCTGCAGCAGAGTGGTTTCCCCGCATGGAGCACAGCAGGGGGAGAAGCTGATTCTGCTGCGCTGCTCCAGCCCAGAGCAACCATCACCTCTGGTGCCACTGGGATTCACCCCCGTGCCACAGGGATGCAGCAGGGCTGCTCCCCTTCCCAGTGTCTTTTTTGGATCAGTCTGGAGACCCAGCCTAGGGAGACCTGGCCAAGCCCTAAATTCTTCTTCCAGTTTTTATCTCTCTGACTTCGAGAGATACCTTATGCTGCATCTATCAAACTGAAAAGAACCTTTGCTCAGGGGTGCATAATCCTTTCTGCTCCTCGCCTTATAATAAACTAGATTTAGCCCTRACCTTCTCTTCTGTATAGCATTTTGCAGACCTACTACATGTRGGTTTTAAACCAAATTTGCAAAGATACTGCTTTCCAATTTTCTCCAGAAAGCACTCCTAATGTACATTTCCTTCTTGTACAGCTCTATCAGCCTGAGCATTTTCCAGCTTTGCCAAAATGCACCAGAGGTATTTCTTGCTTTGATAGGATAGTAATAAATCATTAAGAAATTTCTCAGATTGAAAATCTTCAGTAACACAATATGTTTTACCACAAAGGGATTAAACATGGACTAATTTACTTCCTGGGGTGGCTTTTTACACCTTCTCCTGATGCTGCAGCACGGCAGGGGGCTGAGCCTTGGCTGTCACATCCCTCCCCACACTTGTCCAAGAAGATCCCCGGGCACAGAGCAGGGATTTGGGGATGGAGAGTTCAGGTTTTACTCTAAATCACCCTCCAGGATTCAGGACGCTGCTCAGAAYGGAGGGAATCCCTCCCTGGTTGTTGAACCCCCGCAGCACCTCCCAGAGCCTCTGGAGAGAGCATTCCCTCTCCCCGGGATCGGTGGGACCAACCCGGGCTGGTTTTTGTCCTGCCAAACAGTTCCGTGGGGAGATTAGAGGGAAGGCAAAGAGCAGCATCGGCAGGAGGAGCCCGGCACAAACACCATAAAGGGATTAGAGGGGCTGGGGGGGAATTCTGCTGCGTGCACGGGGCTGGGAGAGAGGGGGGGCTTCCTGCAGCT
>JACDOX010000208.1:640602-662086 GCA_014549065.1 Cardinalis cardinalis | reverse complement strand
CCCCTGTACCCCTGGAATCCCAGATCCTGCACCCCACACCCCTGTACCCCTGGAATCCCAGACTCCACGCCCCTGTACCCCTGGAATCCCAGCCCCTGTACCCCATATCCCTGTACCCCTGGAATCCCAGACCCCACGCCCCTGTACCCCTGGAATCCCAGACCCCACGCCCCTGTACCCCTGGAATCCCAGCCCCTGCAGCCCAGTGCAGCCAGCTCAGCTCCTGCCATGCAGGGTTTACCTGCACAACAGGGGTCTCTGTAATTCCTGGCACAGGAGTGAAACCTTTCTCATCTCAAAACATGGAAGATTTTCACTACCAAAACGTGCAAGCAGGAGGAGGTGTTCGCTACGAAAATTGTGTTCTGGAGTTGTGTCTCCTTGAGCAGCAGCAGGCCAGGAGAGCACGGACTGGCAGCCACTCCCTCTCAGCTGCCCAGCTCTCCCCTCCTCAGCCAAACTTGCCACCAGCACTGGGAATGGCCAGTTCATACTCTGGGCTTCAGTTCCTTCATGGATGTAAAAAACTGGGAAAAATCACCATTCTGTGTGACAGTTCTACAGGTACAGGCCTTTGTACCAAGCAGTAAAAAAATAACCATCCTGGATGACAAATTCCCACTGCAGGRGAGCACAACGTTACCTTTGGGATATAGGAAACCTCAAGTGACCAAGAGARTCCCCAAAACAATCCTAAAATAACYTCAAAGTCTGAGCAGRGCATGGGCCTGAGCAGGTTYATGGGCAGGCTTGGGAGCAGGGTGGGATGTTGTTTGGTCTAAGTTACCAGGACAGTTTAAACTGTTTGAAACAAAAACTCTGCAGGAAATTGTTACACCCAGGTGCTGTTTCCAACAAATCCAGTATCAGAGCTGCTGAGAGGCTCCCAAAGGCAGCCCTGACCCCAGGAGCTGCAGTGGAGACAAGAGAGCACAGGAAATGTGGGGTACAGGCCAGTGCCCCTGTGTCAAACACAAACATCTCCCACCTTCCCTGTTCCCCCACAGGGTATCTCCTTCCTGCACCAAAGGAGAAATAAAGCACCAAGGTGGTGAAGGGAGGGTGTCACTGCCCTCACACAGCATTTCTGAGCTCAGGAGGAAGAAAACCACACAGAGGGGGAGGGAGCAGCACTGGGGAGGGAGTTCCACCCCTCCACTTAACTACTGTGTTTGTTTGGGTGTTTTGGACACAGCTTCAGGAAACAGAGGAGTCTCCTGAGCATGACTTGGCACTCAGAGAGCTCAAGTCCCAGGAAACAAGAGCTGATGGGGGAAAGAAGGAAGGAGGTTTAGGTTGGGTATCAGGATAAGGCTCTTTCCTCAGAGGGTGGTTGGGCACTGAACACGTCCCTGCACACTCCAGCTGAGGCAGAAGCAAAAGCAGAAGTGGAACAGAAACAGTGACACGAGTGAGCCATGAAGGACAGGCCTGCCAGCCTGGAGAGCAGCTCTGGGTGACCCAACTGCAACCTTCCAGGGCCTGAAGGGAGCCTTCAGGGAAGGTGGAGAGACTCTGTACAAGGGCCTGGAGGGACAGGACCCAGGGAATGGCTCCCACTGCCAGAGGGCAGGGCTGGATGGGATATTGGGAATTGGGAATTGTTCCCTGTGAGGGTGGGCAGGCCCTGGCACAGGGTGCCCAGAGCAGCTGGGGCTGCCCCTGGATCCCTGGCAGTGCCCAAGGCCAGGCTGGACAGGGCTGGGAGCACCTGGGACAGTGGGAGGTGTCCCTGCCATGGCAGGGGTGGCACTGGATGATCTGAAAGGTCCCTTCCAACCCAGGAAACTTCTATGATTCTATTTTTTCACAAACTGAATCTCACAGCACCTACACTCAAGCCCTACTGTCACTGAGGAACATCCCAGCCYTGCTCTTTGTAACTGGCTCCAGGTCTCACTTCAAGCTACTCCTCTGGAGAAAGGTTGGGAGGAAAGGGGAGAGACTGGTTCAATTTCTGTCTGTCTTTGTGGAAGTCCATCTGAGAAGAGGCTGTTGACTGCTGCCCGGGTTGGTGGCAGCACTGGACACCTCTGAGAGTGCAGCACATCTTAYCATGTGCCACACGAGCTGGAACCTCAAACAGGAACTGGTTTCAGTGGAGCTCATCTCCTCTGAGTCCTCCTCTTCTTGAGCATCTTGTCCAGAGACCCCAAGGGGCAGACCAAGGCCAAAGGAAGCCATGATCAGCCTCAAGAGCCCACACCACCTGCTCAGCCACACCAGGGCTCCACACTCACTGAGCAGAGGTTAAAAACACAGGATGCTAAGCTTAAAAATATGCATTTTCTTTTTTTTCTTTTAAAAATGTACAGTCAAATTTCAAGTGGATCTACAAGAAGACACTCAGCTATCTTTAAGAAAAGTAAACCTTGCAATGCACTGCATACAGTTTTCTAACCAGCCAGAGCCAGTGAGTTGGGTGAACTGCAGCAAATCCTGAAGGAGCTTCAGTGGCTTTGTTTTTGTCTCCACCACGTGGGCAGAGACACTCAGAAGGCAGCAGAGGCTCAGCTCCTCTCCCCTCAGGCCTGCCCTGCAGCCCCTGCTCAGCGGGAGGCTGGGGTGGGCACGGTGGGCAGGGGCAGCTCCATGGAGGGAGTCTCAGTCACTTCAGCYGGGCTGGGCTTGCGCAGCTCCAGTTTCTCACTGAGCTGGTTGTAAAGCTCCTTCACAGCTTCYCCACTCTGCAGGAAAGAATCAGGGACAGGGAAACAGCACAGTCACACTCCATTCTAGCCAGAGCACCAAGGGTGCTTCACCCTGTGTGTTTAACACAAACCAACACAGGAGGAGGAAGCCACAAGGTAATTAATGAGGCCACAGCTTGGTAACCTTGGAAAGCAGAGCTTGTGTTCCATTAAACAATGTCTGGCAAGGCAGCTGCTTTCACTTGCAAYCAGTATTCCCTTTCTCCTGCTTCCCTTCCTACCTGCTTGGTGGGCTCCAAAGCCTTCTGGAGAGACTCCAGTTTGGCTGGGGCCACTTTGTGATGCAGATGCAGCAGCAGCCTGAGCACATGTCTGTGCACGTTCTCCTTCCTGCAAGAGCCATTTGAGAGCACAGTAACCAAGACAAACAAACATCTTGAGAACAAGGAAGCCAGAGCAACAGAATAATTCACCCCATCACAGACTTTGTTATAATTATCCAAACTCCTGAGAACTGGAGCTTCTGGAAGGGGCTAACTTAGTGTAAGCACTAACACTGCCTTAGACCTTCAAGGATTCAAGGCATTGTTGAACAGGAGTGGAATACCTGCACAACCATGAGGAGGGAGGGGGAGATTTTAAGCACAGAGTGTGTGGAGGAAGCAGCAGAAGCAGCAACAGATGCTGCTGTGCTCCAGCAGGAATTTCAACCACTTTCAGGGAAGCTTTCTGGCTGAATTTGTCTGCAGGCCACCAGCTAAACCAGAGTGAGTGACCAGAGGTAACAACAGATTTTTGTGTGCTGCTGATATGGCAAAGAGCTGAAGTCAATTCTACACAGCCAGAATTACTGAAAAGCCTGAAGGACATTCTCCTTTGTAACTCCACCTTAGGGATAATGAATAGCAGTTTAGATAATAATTCACAGTCAAGACATATCCATTTGGCTGATAAAAGCTTCATCCCAAAACATTCACCTTTTCTTAAAGGAAAACAGCATCAGGCTGATATTTCCATTGCTTGTGAAGAATTTGGTGAACTACTAAACTATTGCTCAGAGCAGTAAAAGCTCTCTCAGGCATTCTGTAAACTCCCTCTCTCCAGTGAGAAAAATCTGCTTTACCTGGAGCAGGCAGTGAGGAAGAAGCCATCAAAGAGACTGGTGCAGAACTCCTCGAGTGCAAACTCATCACTGAGCAGGGTGAGGTTACCAGTGAGCAGGTGCAGGAAGATGTCACTGAAGGCCAAGTCACTGAATGTCTCAACTACAAAACATGGAAAGGAAAGAGACACAGACTGACAAGGATGTGCCAACACCTGTCCACACAGCTCCTGCTGAAATCCCTGCAGTGAGGTTTCATCACAGAATGGTTTGAGTTGGGAAGGACCTTAAAACCCATGCAGTCCCAGCCCTGCCATGGCAGGGACACCTCCCACTGTCCCAGGTGCTCCCAGCCCTGYCCAGCCTGGCCTTGGGCACTGCCAGGGATCCAGGGGCAGCCCCAGCTGCTCTGGGCACCCTGTGCCAGGGCCTGCCCACCCTCACAGGGAACAATTCCTCCCCAGTATCTAATGTAAGCCTACTTCCTTTCAGTCATTTTTCTCTCATTTCCTTTGCTAACAGGCAGCCCAGGCAGGTGGCTTTGATCCTTCAGACATAAAAGATTAGGAGCAGATTGCTCCAGAGCTCTCCTGCAGCTCATCCCAGAGGAGTCAGTGAACAAGACAATACTGGTGAAAAAATTAAGGCTGTGTTCAGTCCTATTTTRTTACCAGTTTTTCCACCACACAAAGCCATGTCCCAGCAACTTCTGGCCACCTGCAATCACTGTGGGCAGCAGCAGAACTGGGGCACCTGCTCTGCTATGTTTTCAGATTCATTCCAAATGGTTCTCACCTGATCTCATTGTTGATGGAGGCCTTGATGTAAGGAACCACTGACCTCAGCACTGCCCCTAAATTCTCACATCAGCAGAAAATTGCAGAACCCAAACACTCCTGCAAGGACTCACAACTAAGTCACCAGAAGAGCCAAAGGCAGAACATCATGTCCCTGGTCTGACATCCCTGTCACTCCAGGCTCAGTGGCCTCCTGGGTGTCCAATACAAGGCAAACAGAAGATGAGACAAAAACTTACCTAGTGCTGGCAGGAGCCTCAGAAAAGCATTCTTGTTCCTCTGTTTGGTGATGTGAAGGATGTAATACAGCCCAATCTCACAAGCTATTCTGTTCTCCTGCAGGAACCTGTTATGACACAAGCAAAGTTTATCATCAATAAACCTATTTTTTTAATTTTTAAGAGTTTTAAAGTACTTTTGGGATGGTTATCAAGCAGGTACAGCAGTGGCTAATCTCAAACCCATTGAAGAGCAGCTATTCAGTGAATGAGCAGATGGCTCATCCCTGTGTTCACTACCACACTCCAGAAAACCTGAACATTCAACAAACAGCTGCATTTAACTGTCAACATTTATAAAGTATTCCTGATAAAAGTGCTGTTCAAAATGGGCTTTAGAAGAAGCCCAAATACTCAAAAATTACACAAAGTCCAAAAATGTTTTAGTCTCCCAAAAGTCAGACATAACACTGTGATAGAGGAGAGCACAATTACCAGGACCCAGTATCCCAGATTCTGGCACACAGACAAGAACTGTGCTAGAAATGAGAAGATCTGAACAGAAAAGAGCAGAGAGAGGTTTTAATTATCTTTCTGATGTCCCTGGAGTGGCAGGTTATCAACAGAGAGCRTGTGAGTGTCAAAAATGCCAACTTTATGATTTCCAATAGTGTTCTTCAACATGGGCACTCATCCAGCTGCACCCAAATACCACCCCAAACTCAGCATCCACTGCCTGGGAAGCTGGACAGAAACACCAAATATATTTCATATTCAAATTCATATATATCTCATATTCAATGAGAGAATGGTCCATTATAGGAAATATTACTTTATGTTGATAAATTTTATTTGAGGGAGCACAAGGGAAGCCTGTTTTGTTAAAGTTCAAACTCGATGAACTAGCACTGAATCCCATCCCAGGAAGCCCTGCCTTTAGCACAGGCAGTTTTTCTGTACCAGGTCTGGCTGGCTCCCTGCTGCTCTGGTGCCAGAGCCTGCAGTGGGTGGGGCAGGCACGTACTTGGTGAAAGCCTCGGGAATGGCGCTGGGGTAGGGGATTGGTCCCTTCTCCTCCGAGGGCAGCTTCTGATCCACTGTGAAGGTGTGGTCATCCACCACAAAGGACATCAGCAGGGGCAGGAACCTGGTGATCAGCTCGGCCTCCTTGGAGGGAGGGAAGGACAGGGGGAAGAGAACAAAGCCATCATCAGTCACTTCATGCCACCTGATGGTCCTGAAGGGCTGTGACAAATGCAAGGCAGGGTGAGGAGCCTCAGTGAGGAAAACCAGCTGACAGACATCCAGTTCCAGCCAAAATTCCTGAATCACTCACTTTCACATGTTCCATGGTAATTAGGAAAACTCTACTTCATCTCACTATAGGAACACTGCTGCTCAAACCCTTTCTTTGGACAATTGTGTAGCACTTCTGAGAGGCCCTTCCCAGCACTGCTGCAGGCATGGGATGTGTTCAGGATGACATCAAACTGCTGATGTCAACAATCACTGACTCCCAGCATGGCCCAGAGGCTTATTTGTGGTAACACAAGCACAAATAAATCAGATYTTAAAGACTGATTCAGAGACTCCCTTTGGAAAGAAACTGAGCATTTTCCCTTGTAGGTTCATGAGAGAGCACAAATGACAGCACTACCTTCAGAATTACTGGTCACTCTCACTGCTACAGTCCCAGTGCTATGCACACCATCCCTGGGTGAATTTAAACATCCTAGCAGCCAGGAGTGAATGCATTTTAGAGACTTCAAATGTGCCCCTAGGTGTTTATAAAACATTTACTGCTTTATAGTTCAGAACAGAAACAGCTAATTCCTCCTGAGGAACAGCCCTGCTGTGCAACACCAGGGTTGGCCCTCCTGCCCTCAGCTGAGCTACACCAGGGATTCCTGTAACACTGGGAAAGCATTTCCAAAGCATGGAAAGATTACAGCTCAATGTGGCACTACATTAAACTGCTGTAACAGAGAGCTGGGAGGGAAAAAAAAMCAAACATTTTTTCTTGTCAATGAAAAGCTTCTGAACTGCTACCAGAGCTTGAGACCAGTCCTGGAAATCCTGCTTTCCTCATGCAAGACATGTTCTACAAACCCATCAGTTGTGTGCAAGACTCCAGGAAAAATGAGAGAGCAATGAGCAACCAGTGGAGTATTTAAAAGAGGTACAGGCTGATTTTAGAACAGTAAGGACCAGGCACCCATGGAAATAAAAAGGTGGGTAATGGAAGCTCTCAGCATGTCCAGAACAGCTGCTCTGTGACCACTGTTTTTTCCCAAGAAAGCTCTGATGAGACACTTGGAGAACAAATGTTTAATCAGGAATGCAATAAAATAATAARTAAGTCTAAATTTGATTAATTGTGTTAAATTCTTAACGTCAAAAGGGCTCACCATTTTTGGTTCCTTGAAGACTTGGCTGTCAATCATGTCCCAGGCCCCCTGTCCCAAAGACAGCATCCTAAGGAGCAGCAGCAGATCCGGGCTTTCCTCCAATTTTAAGGGGAGAAGAAAAACAGCTATTTTAATCTTCACACGAGATATTTATTTGGAAGAAGTGGTTTATATTCAAAGCTGTTCTGGATTAGCAGCTTTGTCCAAGACTGCTAAAGGCATTCAGTTCAAGTTAATTGAAAASTGATCCTCAAATGGGCATCAAATAWCTGCCACACCTCAGGGTTTGGGGAGGGTTTGTAAATTTATAATGCACCAGGAAGTTTGCAGTCATCTGAGCATGTCTTTTTAAAATATGTCCAGCCCAATTAGTGCACTGGAATATAATGTGTGAGAGTACAAACCAAGTCATCTCAGCAGAAGAAAGGAGAAGAAAGGGTGTGTAAGAATGGATTGTTTGTGTCCTGAAACCCAAACGACTTTCAGTCTTAAACTGTCACAAGGAAGTTGCTCCATGCAAGAACATTTAACAGCTCAGGGATAAAACAGCAAGTGGCTCCCATTGTTCAGACACCTGTCAGGGTGCCCTTCCTTAACCCTTCAGCACCTCCTGCAGACTCCACTTGCAGGAGCTGTGTTTTATCTCAGCCACCAGACCAGACCAGAACTGTGCAAACAAACCCACRGCATTCACCGTGGCAGGAGGAAGGTGCTGCTGTCAGACAAACTGATGGAGGCACAAAGCAGGGAGGCACAGATTCTACACATTATTCTGTATTTGCACAGCTGCCAGGCAGAATGAGCCATGCAAAGAATTCATGGTCAGTTTGGAGAGTTCCAAAATGCCCACCATGTCCAAAGAGCTCCTGCAGAGCTCTGCAGCAGGTGMTGCAAATGGACAGGAGTCATGTTTCCCTTGTTCCAACTGCCACATTTGGGAACTTAATGAGCCTTGGATGGTGCCAGTCCTTCCCTGATGGCTGTCAGTCAGCCTAGAGCACAGYCCAGGTTAGCTACACAAGCTGCAGTGCTTACCCTGGGTAAGGTGTCCTGCCCAACCAGGTCTTGCAGGTGCCTTATGGTGCTCAAGGCTAAGGTGTTAATGGCAAAGGGATCACACAGGATCATTGATAAGTCCCTGAGAAGTAAAAACCAAACACTTGTCATACATAACCAACAACCCCACTGTACAGATCCAAACCCAGCTGTGTGCACCTGATTAACCTTGTCCTGCCTTGTAAAGAAATAACATTCATGGGGGTTTTGATGTGAAAGAGCACAAACAACAATTGTGAAAGTCTTCTGCACTGAGATTAAGCACAAAATCCCCCAAAGCCAGTTGAAGATCTGCTGGGAGACAGCCCACAGGTACTGGGGCTCTGGTAGCCCAGCTCTTTGAGCTGGCAGGGTTTAACCATCTCCAGAGTGCTGAGGACAGAAAGGTCTCAGAGGCTTTTGAAAAACAACAAGTAAAAGTGAATTCTTAAATAGTTTAAAATACCAATGGACAAAATCTGAAAGTACCAGCTAAATAAAGTACTGTGAGGGCAACTTCCAGAAATGTCAGTGTACCAGATCACAGCAGGGCTGTCATTTGAAGCTAATGAWGTACTTCAACTGACAAACATCACCAGCCCACCTTCTCTGGGTTTAAAGCCAGACAAGTCATTCATAAGTTATTCTGACTCCTTAAGAAAGGCTCTTGAACTTTGTTATGAGGCCACAGGGGAGACTCAAGGGTGGCAAGTGAAGCAGTGCAAGCTCTGCCACCAGGATGTGCTTGGCTGTGACTCTGTGACTGCACAGAGGGGCTCCCGGAGGTTTGCTGGCTTTAGGGAAGAATTAACACCTGTCAGATGTTGTGAGTGCTAGGAAGCCAATTTCAGTTTCCCAATAAACAGCCCAAGGGCCTTACCCCAACACTTGTTCYTGTCCTTTCTTCACCCCATCCAGGAATCCTTGCAATTCCCGAGCTCTCTTGTTGTCCACGAACTTCTCCCGAATGCAGGCGTCGAGGCACCAGGTGAACTGCCAGCAAATGGAGGGAGCTTCATGAACTCATTAAACCAGCAATAAAACACATGATGTCAGAGAAAACTGACTCAGAAAGACCTCCAAATATCTGCAGTTGAGATGCTTCATTAATGCAACTAGGCACAGTACCACACTGGTGACAAACACAGAGGTCAGAAAGGCCAACACCCCAAAAGCAGGTTAGGAATGCCCAGGGAGTTAACCTGGGCTCACTTCCTCACTTCCAGGGAAGGTATTCCCTGGCAATTAAGGAGCAGGCATTTATTAAATCCACCACAGCCCTGCACAYCTGTGGATTTACACAAGTAGGAGACTGAGAAAGAAGCAGCATCACTTAGAAATAAAGATGTGGTTTATTTTGGCCATTGCAATAGCACTACCACTCYCTAAATAAAGGAATATTGACAGTGGAGGTGTTCCTGCTTTAGAGCTGTGTTACTGAACTATTTCTTAAGCAGAATACATGAAAAACTTAACAACTACTTCAGAGAAAAGGCTTTGTTCCAGGTCAGAGTGATGCTATCATGAACAAGGGGCCAGTAACAAGATCCTGCTGTGACATTATGACATCTGCCACTTCCCAATATTTGAATAGTTTCATGTTTTCATTTTCATGTTTTCATTCAATATCTGAAGTATTTACTGTTACACACACAGTTTACTGACAGATGGAGCATATCCACAACTGGGAGGGAAGCCTGGAGTAAGAACCTGGGGCCAGCTGATGTTTTTTATTATTTTTGCASCATCCACATAGAATAGTGGTCAGATCAGACATTGCTTTTAACACTTCCAAAGCACCCTAAATTTGAATGATGCATGGGTTATGAAATGAAAGTAAACTGCTGGTTAACCAAGATGAAGTTTTCACCTGAAGGTTTGAGGAGTACAAGATGACATTTAGGTTCAAGGTCTGAACTCTCTTTACAGAAAGGACTCATTTTTTCCAGCAAATTCTCCACAAACACCCCCATGTGCCCCACACGACCRGTACCTTGTGGCAGGGATCAACAGTGCAGATCTCACTGATCTCCAGGTCGTGCAGGGACATGAGGAGCTCAGCCCTGAGCGTGCAGTAGTGGACGTTCCTGGTGCGCAGGAAGAGCGTCCTGAGGAACTGCAGCACCATGTCATAGAGCTTCACGTTCTTCCCGATCATCTGCGTCAGCTTCTGCACCACCTGAGCTCAGGGGGAAACGTGCGCTCAGCACCAAGAGGTGCCCTCATTCCACACACACACAAATGTAAATTAATTATCTTACGTGATTTACCAAGAYTGAAACACCTGCAGGGACATGAGGTCCTGAAGAGGAACTGTTTACCCCAAGATTTCCAAGAGCATTTGTTGAGACATTCACCAAATCTTCAACAACCATAACCTGGTTTTGTCTCAACCACTAGTTTCATTCTTCTATCCTTCTGATTCTCCCCCCATCCCCTTGGGGAGTGACCAAGTGCATGTGTGGTGCTGAGTGTCCTGCTCTGCAGTGCAAACCTGGAGTAAATTGCACCAGGGCACTTACACCAAATGATTCTGAAAGCAAAACAGGCCTAAAGCAACCCCTCATGTAACAGATGTGCTGCCCTCTCTGAAAGTGAAGCTTTATACTTCCTTCATTTAATTCAACTTTTCTGGATGCCAATTAACTACAACTTTCTACATCCTTCAAAGAAAAAAAGGCAATTTCAATTAAGCTATGTCCACTAAAAAARGTCCCAAGAAAGCAAATTTAACATATTAGCATACTCAAACTGATGTGATAAGAGATGTTCAGGCTTAAGAACAGCTGAAGTTAATTAAAACCTGACTGACCAACAGAGAAAAAAAATCTGCCCTTGCTTTTTTTGAAGTGCATAAACAGCTTAGAACATTCACCATTTATTACACAACAACTAAAATAATTCTTGCTGTTTTCATCAAGATGTGTAGGAGAAAATGGCCTGGTGTTTGTTGCAAAGAGTTTGTCCAGCTAAATAACTTCAGCAGTGAAGGTGGACAGAAGAAAACAGCCCAGGTTATGTGATGGTTGACTGAAAGCTGATAAATTCCCCTCAGACACACTGTGAGGGTTTCCTCGTCCTTACCTCTCCYTGACGTCTTGTTTTGGGAGATGGACTGAAGAAATTTTGCAAGAAGGAAATATCATTGCTGAAGAGAATGTTCTCCTTCTCCAGGATGTATTGCTTCAGCAGGGGTGACACCTCATCCCCAAAGAGGGCCTGGTTGTCCTGCCAGATCTGTCTCTTCACCTCCACAGCACAGGCCTTGTACAGGTCCTTATCAGCCATCACCAGCTTCAGCTTCTTCTCAGGGACCTGCAATTTCCAGAGCAGTTACACAGTGAGCAGCACCTCACCTGCCTGCCCCTGTAACCACCCACACCATGGAATCACAGAATGTCCTGAACAGGGAGGGACCCACCAGGATCACTGATCCCTGCCCTGCCCAGACCCCCCACAACCCCACCCTGTCCATCCCTGGCAGCGCTGCCCAAAGGCTCCTGGAGCTCTGGCAGCCTCGGGGCCGTGCCCATGCCCTGGGCAGCCTGGGCAGTGCCAGCACCCTCTGGGGGAAGAGCCTTGCCCTGAGCTCRGCCTGAGCTGCCCTGGCCCAGCCCCAGCCGTGCCCTGGCTCCTGTCCCTGTCCCAGAGCAGAGATGGGAGCTGCCCCTCGGGAGGAGCTGCAGCCCCGGGGAGCTCTGCCCTCACTCTGCTCCAGCTGAACRACCCCAGAGCCCTCAGCTGCTCCTCACAGCCCCTCCAGACCCTTCCCCATCCTTTTAACWTTTTCCAACAGCTTTAGATGTATTTTTATCTTGTGCCTAAACAGCCCCAGGACTCAAGGTGAGGCTGCCCCAGTGCAGAGCAGAGCAGGACAATCCTCTCCATGCCCTGATCCCCATCTCAGGCAGTCTGGGCATTCACCCACCTCATGTAGCAGTACAGCAGCCCCAAGAGACTTCAACAACCAAATCACACCCCCTTAATTCTTTCAAAGAAGAAAAAAGATCTACTTTACATCTCCAGTGCTGAGATTTGAGGGGATATCCAAACTCAGTAATTTACTGAGTTCAGCAGTGTTTTGAGTCCATTACCTTGAGTGCAACATGATGCTTTTAGTAAGRACACTCCTAGAAATTTTTATTTCACAGATCTGATTCTCCCTCCTGCCTACTTTTAATTGCACTCTTCAAGTCTTACCTTCCACTTGTCAGAGATTTATAAAACAGCTGTGGAAAAATTTACCTATCAGCAAACTTGGCTTTTTAGGAAGCTGCATGGATTGAAGAAAACAGGGAAACAGTCTTGTCTGACTATGAAAAAGTGAAATGYTTTTTAAATTAGTCCACTGAGCTATTAGCAGACACAGGAATGTAATGAATCCTCAGTCAGCCCCTGGTACTGAACAACACACTTGCAGAAGGTGCAGAGGGAGCAGAGCCCATCTGCCAGAGGCACACACCAGAAATGTGACACCAGTGACACACCAGAGACACACCAGGTCACACCAGTGACACACCAGGTCACACCAGGCCAAGCAGTGCAGTGCTCCCACCTTGGGCAAGTGCTTCATGACACACATGACCACGGGCTGTATTGAGGGCATCTTGACCAGGGAAAAGCTCTTCTCTAGGAGATCTTCCAGCTTCTTGTATCTGAAATCATGGAAAAACACCATACTAGGTACCTTCTAGCAGTAAAGGAACAAAGTGGCCACCTCAAAGGCACGGGAGCTCAGCCCCTGAGGGACCTTTAGAGAAGTCACCCATGCACTGCATTCTCACACAAACTCCCAGCTCACTCCAAGGAACCAAGGACACKGCTGACAAACCTCTCCTCGACCTTCCCCTCCAAAGCGATGGCAGAGACTCTCTCCAGCAGCTTCTCCCGCAGCTCATCGAACACGGACTGGTGGAACTCGAGCCGGGGGGTGCCGTGCAGGTCCAGGAAGGGCAGGGCATACTGCAGCGAGGGCAGCAGCACCCCGTTCTCCGTCTGCACACAACCRGAGGGAACTGACAGCGGCACCCGGGATAACAAACAAAGCCAGGAAAAGCCCAGAGAGCACCGGGGGCCGTGCCGTGCTCCCTGTCCCCGCTCGGCCCGGCCCCACACGGCCCCTAACGCACCTGGAACTGCTCGATGGCCTTCAGCGGCTCCGTGCAGTTCGTGAGGGTCTCCTTGAGATCCTCGCCGTTAGCCACTCCCAGCTCCTGCAGCCCCGCGTACATGTCGGCCTGGCCGGGCCCGCGGGGCCGCTCCCGGCTCAGCTCCCGCTCCCGGCTCAGCTCCCGATCCCGGTCCCGGCCCCGATCCCGCCTCAGCTCCCGCCCCGGCTCCGCGCGGTCCGCCCCAGGCCGCCCCCGCCGCGCGCGGGCCCCGCGCCGCAGCACCAAGGTTCCGCCGCACCAAGGTTCCGCGGGCGCTGCCCCGGCTGTCCCCGGGCTGTCCCCGGGCTCCCCCCGGCCCGAGGAGCTCGCTGCGGCTGGCTGAGCGCCGGGCACGGTGGACGGGGCTCAGGGAGCCTTTGGACAGCGCTGTCAGGCACATGGAATCACAGAATGACAGCATGGGTCGGGTTGGAAGGGACCACAGARGGTCATCCAGGCCCACCTTCCTTTCCAAGAGGGCCGGCCCAGCGCACACGGCACAGGATCGTGTCCAGAGGCTCTGGAATATCTCCAGCGAGGGACACTCCACACCTTCTCTGGACTGCCTGTTCACCCACACAGGAAAGAAATTCTTCCCCATGCTCAGGTGGAACTCCCTGGGTGTCAGTGCTGCCTCTTGTCCAGTGCTGGGCACCAGCAGAGCCTGGTCCATGCTCTGACAGTGCCCTTTAGACACTCATACATATGGATGAGCTCCCCTCTGGGCTGTCTCTKCTCCAGCCTGAACAGGCCCAGCTCCCTCAGCCTTTCCTCRCTRGAGAAATGCTCCAGAGCCTTGACCGACTCAGCAGCTCCCCACAGGACCTGCTCCAGGAGCTCCCACATGGTGGGACTCGTGGGGTGTCCTATGCAGGGCCAGGGGCTGGACTCGATCCTTGTGGTCACTTCCAACCCAGGAGATTCTGTGATTCCATGTTCCTATGCAGCAAAACTCAGGGTTCCTGGGGGTGTCTGAGGCTTCCCTCCTGGCTGATCGTGGGCAGACAGCAATGAAAAGAGGAAATGTCACCAAAAACAGAGAAGTGGCCTTTTTCCATTCCTGGTTTGATTTTCAGATCCATGACCAGTCTGTGGACATGAGCAATCAGCCAATTGCCTCAGTGCGAGCAGCCACGGAGTTTTTGTTCACAATTTCCATTTGCAGGGATGAGACTTTGTGGCACTGTCAGGAGAAAGCAGGCGTGTGTTTCATGAAGGCTGAGCCTTGGTTATTTTCCACAGGGAGGCTGTCAGGAAGGGGGGCYCAAGCCCTCAGAAATAAAGTAAATCCAGTGACAAGCAGTTTCCCCAGCTTCTAATTTGGAAGCTCATGCTGCCAGACGTGGAATACCAAAGGGATGAGTTTTGGCTGCTTTCTGCTCATTACCCAGCTGAGTTAAGCCCACATTTGTGTTTACCTCAGCCCCRCTGCCTGGGGCAGTTTCGAGGTTGCAGCGGTGCCGTTGCACAGCTCGCCCTGGGCCGGGCACGGAGCCCTCCTGCTCTTTCTGGGCAGCAGGGATGGCAGGGAGAGCAGAGCAGCCTGACACAGCACCGCCAGGCCCACGCTCCCTGCGGTCCCTGTGGCTTGGGGCTGGGCTGAACTCAGAGCCTGGCCCCGGCCACGCCTTTCTGCTCTTTTTAAAGGGTTTAGAAGCAGCCGGTTTGCTGCTGCACGGCTTCCTCTGCGGGGAGAGGAGAGCGCTCTTCATGTCTTGGCGAGAGCTGCTGCCCCCCTGGCTGGTGATCGTAGCGGGGCTGACGGGCATCGTGCTGCTCTGTGTCTCCACCAAAGATGTGCCCGTGGCCCCACTCAGGACCCAGGTAAGGGCTCTCCAGGGGGAGACAGGCAGCTAAGCTGGGCTGATTTGTTGCTTTTGACATTATTTTATTATTGAGCTGCTTACACACCGAGGAGGGGACTGGGACAAGACTGTCAGGACAGGTTGGCATCTTTCAGCACGCTGTAGGTTTTCAAACCAGAAGCAAGCCCACCACTTTGCTTGGTCAGGGAATACAGGCTGGATATGGTCCATGGATCAGTGGAGATGCTCAGGGCAGGCTGAGGGGAGGCAGCCCATGGCAGGAGCTGCCCCACAAAGAACCAGTGGTGTCAGTGCAGGGAAGTGCTAGGTCCCTCTCAAAAGTCAGTAGGAATGTGCCCCTGAACTGCTGCTTCTGTCCTAAAAACAAACTGGCTTTCATGCCTTCTTCTCTTTGGTCCTATCTTGATTTCAATCAAAGAGCCAGTGTGCTCCTCACAGCTGGGTGAGGTCTGGGGGGGTTAATGCCCACCTGCTCTGTCTCTTGATGCTCCCGTTGCTGAGGCGAGCTCAGTGGCACACCATGGTTTAACCCAACAGAAGGAGGCTATCCTGTGTGTTTAGAGATAGCACCCCTCCTCCATGTTCCTCTTAGAAACAAAACTGGATTAAAACCCCCCTTATTGCTCCTTGTTCTGTCCTTTCCTGGTGTTGAGCTGGACATAAATGTGGTGATCCCTCCCCTTCTCCCTTGCGCTCCCAGCAGCAGCCTCTAATTTTCTGAAGGAGGAAAAAAAAAATTCATATTTCTCCACCAATGCCATTCCTTTCTTCCTCTTCTGCAGCAGCCAACATGTCCCTGCTAGAAACCCGAGCTGTCACTGGTGTGGGAGGGTGCCAGCAGGCTCGGGCAGGGAGCTCCAGCTCCTTCCCTTCCGCATTGCTGCTCCAGCCCAGCCTCGCCGGCCCCTGACCTGGGTGCCTGGACTGGTGCAACTGGGAGCTCCAGGAGGGCAGCAGGCAGCCAGCCTCACTGARAGCCTGCAGCCAGCTCAGTCTGGTGCTGAAACCCTTCTGGTGGCATTAACATCACCCTCTCAGGAGGTTTCTCCTCCCACTCAGTCCCAGCTCTGTTTGTGTGTGAGATCCAGCTTCGACCACGCACTGCCATGCAGCTCATGAGCTTCCTTCCTATCTGTGTAGGAGATATCCCAMACCGGGGTCATGTAATAGGAGCAGAGGAGCCCCAGGCTGGCTCTGGAGCTATTTTAGCTGTGGGGACATCCAGAGGTGTGCTGCAGGGTAGTCCAGTGGCCTCCACTTGCTCATCCCCATATACTGGGAGCAGCAAGGCTGGGTCAGCAGCAAACAGACAAACACTGGGGACAAAGAGACAGAGAGCAGCCAGGGGACAAGAGGCTGAGCTGCTCATGTCCATTGCTGCTGTTCTTCCTGCCAAGACATCGTCTCTGTCTCTGAGGGCTGCTGTGCTGTACAGTGTCTGTGCTGGTTGCTGCAGCTCCCACAGCTCTGCACACATCAGGGCAAACCTAGCCTRTGTCACACCATCACTGCAGTGGGACATCAAAGAGACACAGGGCTCCTGGGACAAGCGAGCTGCAGCCCTCCAATCCCTGCACAAAAGCCTGAGCAAACCAATCAGCAGCAGTTTGTGTCCCAGAATCCGTGGAGACTCGTACAGTGCCATCTCCCACTGCTTTAGGACCTGTTTTTCCTGAGCTCCAGGTGGCTCAGCTCTCAGGGGAAGCCCTCTCCTGGTTTCAGGAGCAGCTCCAGCACATGCCACTGTAGGGCTGATGTATTTCTGGGCGTTTCTCCACTCCTGCTGTTCCTCATATATATTCAGAAATGCAGATGGTTCCCTGCAAATCCTCATCATCTTCTGGCTTTGCCTGCTCTTTGAATGTAACAAGCAAACTCAAACACTGCACTGCAGGCCCAGGGGTCACCCAGAATATTTATATATGCTGGGTAACCCTACAATATCAATCAGCATGCATTCAGTAGTGTTTTTCAGTAGAATGTTCTGGGGTTTTTCCAGTATGGCATTGTTCTGGATGCTGGCCCCTCCCGCAGCATCCTCTTCATCTACCAGTGGACAACCACCAAGGCAAACAAGACCGGGGTGATCAGAGGATGCAGTTCCTGTCCTGTGCAAGGTAAGGTGCCCACTTCCTGCTCAATGGTCTGTGAGACTGCCATGGGATGGATGGAAAACCAGAGACCTGTGCATGGGCCAGTGCCATAAATTCCTTGGCTCCTGCACCACCCAGCTGTGCACGGAAAGGGTGAAGCACAAGTTGCTTTTCAGCATGGCTCTTCTCCACCRGGCAGATTTAGCCACACACAGCTGGACATCAGGCACTTGGCAGTAGCAGGGTCAGGATTTTGGGGCTGCTGCAGGCAGGGAAGCATGCAGAGAGGATGTGGCTTGTCCTGATGTCCACATGGATCAGTGGTGGRGCCAAGGTTGCTGGAGCTTCTCACCCAGGAGAGGCAGTGAACAGCAATGGAGACAAATCTGACTGCAGGATGACTCCTGGTGTCTTCTGCCTCCTCCTGACTGTGCCCTGGGCAGTGGGGTAGCTTCAGGACAACAGAGCTGAAAAAACTCCAATCCCCCATATGGCATTTGACAGCACAAGCATGAGTTCAGCTTGCCTTTAGGTGTCCCATTTCAGAGAATTTGGGGGTTTTCCTCACAAATTTGAATCAGTTTGGCCCTGCCAATGCCAGCTGAGAGGGTTTAATGCATTAATGCATGGGGTTTTCCTTCCCTATCTCCTAATCTTGCTTTGATGTTAAAGCCTGGTTGTAGTGGGATGCTGGGAAGGACTGAGCCCTCAGCAGCAGTGTGCTGTGGGAGGGCAGCTGCACAGCAAGCAGGGAACAGGGCTTGTGCCCTTGCAGGCTGTAAACAACACAAATCACACACAGAAGATGCAAGAAGGGCTCCCTGAAAGCTTGTTCATGTCCCCCATTCAGGGGCTGGGTTCAGCAGCAGCTCTGTGAGGCAGTTTGCTGCCAGCAGCAGCACAAGAGGCCCAGGCAGGGCTGGAGCCCGGGTGTGAGTGGCCCTGCCTGCATGGCAGCACAGCCACGGAGAGCAAAGCACCTGCTGAGGGAATCACGAGGGTGGGGAAGGGACACTCTTCTTCAAAACCAACGTTTAAGACCCCACTGAGTTGCTGGAAAAATGAGTCAAGGCTGGCACACAGTTTCCCTCTGCAGAGCACTGGCTTCCTCTAGGGCAGGGGTGTCTTGCTTGCCAGCAGGGGCTCGGTGGCTGGAGGACAGAGGTGACACATCAGCCTCTGTGTCCTTTGCTTATTTCTATAGCAACTAAAGCCACACTTCTTCCTCTGTGGGCTGAGACAGCCTCAGCTGTTGCAGCAGTCATGTGGCTGGTATRGATGTCTCAGCTGCAGAGCTAGGGTAGTCTTAGTGTAATTTGGGATTTCTATGCACATTTTGGTCCCAGTTCCATATTTTAGCAGGATGGATACCTGGAAGACCTCTTTCATTCCACCTGTGACAGGTTCTGTCTTAACCATGTCCTAGGATAGCAATCTCTGGGGTAACAGTTCTCACAGCTCTCCCATAACTTCCCCTAAAATTCTATTCTGTTCCGTGGTCCTCAGGTCCAGGAGTCTCCAGCTACTCAGATTCTCCTCAGAAAGCTGGGAAGAGCTTGGAGCCATGTTTGAACTGGGCCCAGAATGAGATCCCAGCAGAGCAGCACAGCCAAACCCCCCTGTACCTGGGAGCCACTGGCAGCATGAGGCAGCTGAAGTGAGTGAATGTTGCAAACCCACACCCAGAGACCAGCACACATCACGGGATCATCCTGTAACAGCCATCTCGCCCTGGCTGCTCTGCAGGGTGAGCCATCTCTAATGTGCTAGCCAGGTAAAYCTTCCTCTGGCCCTGAGGAGAGGATGGCTGTGTCTCCATGTGTTGCCCCAGGCAGACATGAAGATGACAGTCCTGCAACTGCTGCCAGACTGGCAGTGTCTCCTTCACAATTACACTTTCACAATTAGTGATTGGGAAAACACCCATCAGTCTGGAAGCTCAAGTGGTTTCAGTTTGTGTGACAGCCCACATGGGCTTGCAGGAGGGYTTCTTGTCAGCACATTGGAAATGGTGGTGGGAAGGTTCCCCTTATCCCACACACTCTTGTGAACCCTCTTCTCAGTCACATTACTGGGACCTTTATCTCCTTTTAGACACTGGGGAAAAGARGGTCTGGAGGGGACCAGGCCAGTGGGATAGGACCAGAGGATTTCCTCAGTGACAGAGGGTACTGACATCCTAAATTCTTAAATATTGGCACAAGTGTTCAAACCATCCCTCTGCTGTTCTTGCTCCCAGTGCCATGTGAGGGGAGGGGGAAGCAGCAGCAGGAGTGGGATTGTCACTGTGCCTCTGGGCTGCTCCCCAAAGTAGGGAGCACCGCAGAAGCCCTGCAGTGTGCC
Organism: Cardinalis cardinalis; assembly: GCA_014549065.1. Classification (NCBI taxonomy): domain Eukaryota; kingdom Metazoa; phylum Chordata; class Aves; order Passeriformes; family Cardinalidae; genus Cardinalis; species Cardinalis cardinalis. Next base: position 642,463 of record JACDOX010000208.1, on the reverse strand, counting down.
CTCACTGCAGGCAGCTCCTGGCAGGGTCCTGTAACATCAAATGTGCCTTGTTTTTCTTTTGTTTAGCCTCACCCATCCCATCCTCTCTGCCAGTCTCCTTGCAGCTCTGACTGGCACCCTGAAGTCATCCCCCTTCAACTTTCAAGGGGCACAAATCCTGTCCAGCCCAGAGGAAGAAGCATTCAATTGGGTTGCTGTTAACTACGTCCTGGAGAACTTCTTCAAGGTAAATCATGATTCTCCCTGGGGCACACAGAGCTGAGCTCAGCAGCTCCTGTTAAGAGACAGCCACAGAGACAAGTGGTGGGATGGGTAAACCCTTGTACTTAAAACAATGCTTCAGCACAGCTTCCACTGCCTCTCAGAGGAGGCAGCTTAGATCCAGCACAGGGTGCCCAGAGCAGCTGTGCCTGCCCCATCCCCCAATCCAATGAAGTGTCCAAGGGCTTGGAACAGCCTGGGACAGTGGAAGGTGTCCCTGCCATGGCCGGGGCTTGGAATGAGGTGAGCTTTAATATTGCTCCCAGCCCAAACCATTCTGTGGTTCCATGGTCATTACTAGGCTGAAGAACCAAATCTCTGCTCTGGCCTTCCCTGAACACATCCAAGCATAGGATACATCCTTCCATGAACTATCCATGCATCCTTCCATGAACTATCCATGATAGTTGCCCTATCAGACATGGGGCTTTCTGCCAGCACATCCAGGATGTTCACACAGATGACCTTACACAGCCTGGCCATGGGGCATCACCAAGAACTCCACTGCAGCTGTAGCTCAGTGCCTGTCAAACAGGAGTTGCTGTTTGTGCTGTGGGATTCCCACTGGAGTCCAGCTGGCCCATGGGGAGTCTTGTGGATGGTAAAGAAGCAGATTCTGTTACTGCCAAAGCAAAAGCCTCTCTCRGAGTGAGACACCAGGGAGGCTTGCTCTGTATTTAGAAGGCACTTGCTAAACAGAAAGAAAATAATTTCAGTTTTCTTGTTTCACCCATCACTTCTCAAGCCAAAGGGTCTCAAAAAGAACACAGAAGGCAAGAGAAAGGTGGGTTAGACTGAGCTATTCCTCATCAGGGATGTGAAAAGTATCTCTGATAACCAGCAGCAAGCACACACTGGTTAGGGGATTGTCAGACCTGTTGACAGCCTCCTCCAGCCAGGCACAGAGTGTTTACCCCATGTAAACTCTCCTGCCTSTACTGCAAACTTCAGCATTGCCAAAGTCGGTTCTGCAGGACCACAGGAGATGATGCCACAGGGTTCCTCTGACAGGAGGATCACTTTAGCATCAAGGCAGCACTTGAAACCCACACCTGCCCTCTTGGAAACATCCCTGCCACTCCCCACCACCCTCTCCACCGTCCCCTTCTCCTGCCTGCTGGGACCACTGCCAGTACAGCCAGCCAGGCTGGGCAGCCCTGTTTGTCCCCACASRCTGTGGGAAGGCTCTGTGCAGGTGGCAGTGCCTGCACACTGGCTCCTCTGTTCCCTCCAAAGCCACTGCTTCAGCATCCTTGTCCTGTGGGCAAGAGTTGGGCTGTGGGCACCATCAAGCTTTCCCTCCCTGTGCACTAATGGTGGCACTTGGCTGTGACTGAGATGCAGAAGTCTCAAGGATTGACCTCTCTTGTTCTTTTTGGGTCAGTATGACTGGCAAGGACAGTTGGTCCCCTCCAGGAAGGGCATGGCAGGAGTCCTGGCCATGGGAAGAACCTCAGCACAGCTCACTTCCGAGCTGGAGGAGGAGCAGCAGGCCCCAGAGGAGGCAGTGAGGCTGCAGCTCTACGGGCAGACACGGAGGGTGCACACCCGGCAGTGCCCCTGCCATGGCACAGAGCAGCTCCGCAGCAGCCTGGTGACT
>JACDOX010000208.1:620636-640010 GCA_014549065.1 Cardinalis cardinalis | reverse complement strand
GAGTGTCTCCTCTCTGTGCTCATCCAGTGCCTGCTCAGAGGCACACCACCGCCAAATGGCAGCTGCACAAGGTGTGGCATTGGTCAAAGTGTCGATCACTTGAAAGTCAATCCCTCTTTAGCAGAGGCTGTTTGCATATATTAGAAAAACCCAGTGCATTTGTAAAGCAGACACACAGGCACCAGTTCAAGGGTTTCCTKCTTACAGGTTCTATTTGGCTCCTACTTAACACACACAAGTAAAAAATTGCTCTTCAGAGGTGTCAACATCCCCTTCAGGGTGAGGAGAGGCAAGGCTTGCCTTGGCTCCCAGGAACTGCTCCTCCATCCTAGAAGGGGAGCACCCAGGGACCAACTGGGACCTTCCATTTGGGGTATCTCCTTTGCTGACTTTAACTCTGAAGCATCTTTAAAAGAGCAGTATTTCATTTTGAAAACATGCCAGTGTTTTGGTTCTTCCAAATTTTATTTCACTTGGGGAATAGGGAGGGAGGAAAAGAGTAGTATAGGATGGTACAAACTCAAGAATCACTGTAGTCCTCATAAAAATTTTTTTTTTTCAGGAATTAACTGCTTCCTGTCCATTCACTTTCTTCCCTATAAACCCCACTTTGCCCTTATTTAAGACCTGTCACACATTGGACACCAATTTCACCACAGTTAGAGTGCTAARTTGCTAGAGATAAGAACCACTGAGTCTTGTGGGGTTGAACCATCTGGAAGGCAGATCAGAACAGCCTTCTTCTTGCAACTAGAAAGAGCACAGGATGCATGGAATTGTATTTGTGCTCTAAGGGAGGGTGGTAGGGCTGGGACTCAYCACCTCTCAGCAGGTCCAGTCACTGCACTGAGCTCAGCTGGGACCTGCCTGGGCCTCATGGTTGACTCAAGATTTGCCATAAGATTTGGCAAAGCTTTCACAGCCTCCCTGCTCAATCTCAGCACTGTGGTGCTTGGGGAAAGCTGTTCCTAACCCTGTTACATTCTGTCTTCCTGTGTGAAGCCCTGGGATGCTAATGTCCTCTCTTGCTCCTCTTTGTTTTATTCTGCCTCCAGGATCAGAGGAGTGCTAAAACCGTGTCCAATCCCTGCTGGCCCCTCACCTACTCCCAGSAGGTGCAGTGGCAATCAGTGCATGCTGGGCCTTGTGCTGCCACACGGGACATCCCTGGCCCCAAGGAGGTCTTCAACATCACGGGCTCCAGCAACCCCACAGCCTGCATGAACCTCATGCAAAACCTGCTCAACTCTTCCTCCTCCTCCTGCAGCTTCWTCAAGCCCTCCCTCAGCAGTGGTCTCAAGCCCCTTCAGACCAGRCTTCTGGTGAGTTCTCATTTACACTGGGGTAAGAAACTGGCATGAGGAGCCCATGAAATGGGACCAGTTTGACCATTAATCAATATAGTGGGAACATCCAGACCATGACCATCCAGACTCCTGCCCTCTCCCCCTCATTGCCACACAGCTGTTCAAACATGGACCACTGGCTTCCCACAGGGACTGGGGGGGGAGCTTTTTTCATCAGTGTCCCCTCAATGTCTGCTGCTGAGACCAACTCTAGGGCTCCATGGAGCCTGAGAACCTGGGSTTAGTGGCCAAAGTCGTTGGATTGTTAAGCCAGGAGAAGCTCAAGATCTTAGGACAAGCTGAGGGCATTTCCAGGGAGGGTTAACTGGAAATTTCCCCAGCTCCCTGCTCCTGAGTCTCCCATGGACATGGTGCTGAGGAGCATGGGGATCATCTCCCAGTCCTCAGCACTGGTGAGGTTACACCATGATTATTGTGCTCAGTTTTGGGCAAGAAGGACACTGAGGGGCTGAAACATGCCCAGGGAAGGGAACGGAGCTGGGAAGGGGCTGGAGCCCCAGGAGAGGCTGAGGGAGCTGGGAAGGGGCTCAGCCTGGAGCAAAGGAGGCTCAGGGGGGCCTTTGTGGCTCTGCACAGCTCCTGCCAGGAGGGGACAGTGGGACAGGTTGGGCTCTGCTCCCAGGGAACAGGGACAGGAGGAGAGAGAATGGCCTCAGGCTGTGCTAGAAGATTAGACTGGATATTAGGGAAAATTCCTTCACCAAAAGGAAGGTGTCAAGCCGTGGCACGGGCTGCCCAGGGCAGTGATGGAATCACCATCCCTGGAGGGATTTAAAAGCTGTGTAGGATGTGGCACTTGGGGACATTGTTTAGTGGTGGGTTTGGCAGTGCTGGGTTAATGGTTGAACTTGATTTTAGACATCTTCTCCAACCAATAGGAATTTTTGATTCTATGACCARTCTACTTATCCAGGCAGGCCCAGGAAGGCTGGGAACAGACCTGTTTCCATCTCCACACAGCACCAGCTCTGCTCATGTCCCTTGAGCCCTTCCAAAGCACTGGAACCAACCCTGCACACCAAGGGCACCCTGGCAATGCTCAGCCACTGCCCCTCACTTCCCCAGGGGCACTTTCTGGTGTGCAGGGCAAGGACACAGGGCACAGTCCCACCTGATGATTATTTCTGCTGCTCTTGTAGGTGGTTTCTGAGGCCATGGACTTCCTGAGARGAACTGCACCTTCTCCTGACTTGGGTCAGGCTGTCCAGAGGCTGTGTGGGATGTCTGTCAAAGAGGTAACTGTGGAGTAACTCRGTGTGCAGGGAGAGTAGGAAGCAGGGAACAGTTTGCTGCAAAAGTGCTCAGGGCTCAGACTGACAGAGCTGTAACTTACTGGCTCCCTCAGGGAAAAATTTGGATTTGTCTGGATTTTGTGGGTTTTGGTTTTTTGTGGGGCTTTTCTTTGGGTTGTTTTTTTTTACTTTGAGGAAACAGGATCCACTTATTTTCCTTCCTCCCAAATCCCGGCTGCTGCTGGTAACACCTGGACCTAATTAAACAAAAAGCCACAAATACCTTTTACAGTATYTTAAGGAGTAAACAGGAAGGTTRTCTACTCACTCCTGCACATCACCTTGGTCTTTCTGTTATCCTTCTGTCCTTAAGTGCAAGGGACACATCCACTCAGACTCCAGGGTTGCTCCCATTTCACCTGGGCCCATGGAGCCCAAGCCAGAGGGAGGTTGTCACTTCTTTCCCTGAGTTGGTGGTTCTGAGGTCACCCTCATTTGCATTTACACTGATGGAGCATCCACAGTAACATTCCAATGGGGCAATTTCTCCAGGGTTTGTTAATGAGCCATAAGCAGTCCCCTAAAGCATTCTCTTCTGGAAGGAGGAGAAAGATCCCAATGTTCCAGCTGGGAGAAAGGCTGCAGCATCAGCTCAACCTAATTAGAGAGCAGGGCATCAATCCTACCAAGCAATTCACCAGCAGGGCAACCTGGCTGTCAGTCCTGCTGCTCTTGGATCTGGCTTAGTCAGATGGGAACAAAGGAACAGATGACATGGATTTCYACCCCACAGGCCAGTGAGTGCAGGAAATGTGGTTTCAGTCTGCACAGGACACAAACCCCTCCTCCAGTCCCACAGTCAGTTTTAGAACAGGAAAGGAGAGGCTGTAGCAGGCCTGAAATTCAGTTATTGAGTATTTACTTCTTTTCTTTTTCTCCCCCATCTTCTTTTTTTTTGTTCTGGAAATGGCACCAGCTGATTAGGGAGTCCCAAGCAAGCCTGGATACACTTGTTGATTACTGCACTGTGTCTGCCTTCATCTTCCATCTCAGTACAAGAGGATACACACTTGACTTTGACCAGCCTGCCTGGACTGCATTCCAGAAGGTCAGTCCCTACAGCACAGTGCTCCCAGTGACCAGGAGGGCTGCTCCCAGCACAGCCAGCCTGCTCCCACACTGCCAAGCCCTAACCAGCTGGGCTTCTCCAGCAGGACAGTTTTGTAAAATGGATTCATAGTTGTGATAAACAAGAAAACCAGTGTCAAAGAGCCAGGGATTAGACTTGTSCTCTCTGAAAAACACATGGGTCAAAAATCTTCTCTGGATCAGCACCATCTTTAGAAATCTGTGCTGACAGGGAAGGAAGTACAGCTTGATCTCCACTTAATGCTAAGGACAAGCTGCTGGTAACATTTCCTGACCCAAAAGGTGCTTCCCTACCTTTCTGCAACCACCTTTATAGTCATGAGGGTTGATAAATACCTTATCATCATAGAATCCTAGACTGGTTTTGGATTGGAAGGAAATTTAAAGCTCCTTTCATTCCACCTCTGCCATGGGCAGGGACACCTTCCACTATCTCCAAGCCCCATCCAACCTGGCCTTGGACACTTCCAGAGATGCAGGGGCAGCCACGGCTTCTCTGGGCACTCTGTGCCAGGGCCTCATCACCCTCCCAGAGAATAATTTCTTCCAAATATTTAATAATCTAACCTAATCTGTTGTAAGATCTGAAATTGCTCCAGGATCTGGAGGCCCTAAGGACAGGGGGATTTGATTCAGGTCATTCCCTTCACAAAAGAAAAGAAAGCCTGTTCCCAGACCTCTTCACAACCAACAATCACAGCCATGGTCCCACTGAGCAGGGCCAAGCAGTGACCATCAGAAAAGACAAGGTAATGAGGTAGGTCCAGGACCCCCAGGGAGCCCAGCCTGAAAAGACAGAGACAAGCAACCTAAACCATAGGTGTGAGGTTCAGCCAGGGCCAKAGAGACAACTATCCACAACACAGACTTGAGATCCACTAGAAAAACCCATCAGTAAGCAGAGAACAGCACTGCCCTACAGCAGAGCTCAGGAGAGATGGGGCTGCCCAGGCCAGAGCTTACATGGAGTGCCCATGCCCGCAGGCAGAGGTGTGGGTGGAAGTGCCACTAAGGCTGTTGGTATTCTCAGGGCACTCAGAGTGGGAGAGCTCCTCACTGCAAGCCAAATCCTTGGATCAGTCTCAGATAATGCATACAAAGCCTTGAGCCCATGCACAGAAACACAGCTGGGGTCCAGGCCATCTCCTTATCTTCTGACCTCTCCTTTTTATTTCAATAGATGGGTGACAGATCATCTGGCTGGACTCTGGGGTACCTGCTGAGCCTGACCAGCAGCATCCCCCAGGACAGCCCAAGCTTCCTCAAGGGCATCGAGCCRGGGGTCTGGTCCTTGCTCCTGATCCTCTTCGTGGTGCTGCTCATGGGCTCCTTCCTGCGCATCTCCTACCGAGTGATGGCCAAGGAGAGCAGCTCCAGCCACAGGAACAGCAGTGTTTTCGATGACTGATGGCTCTCTGTGACTCAAGACTCTTGTCAGAGCACAGTTAACAGGGTCCAGACAGAGATCACACTGGAGGATGCAAGTGATTTTCCTGCAGGGCTCCCAGCAACTTGCTGGTACTTGCACTGCTGTACTTTGAGACAATGGAGCCTGCTGCACAGGAAGTCTGTGATTCCTGGTGGATGGCAAGCTACTCATTCTCCAAACAAGAACAGCCTGCATGGCTCTTCCTTGGGCTACAGCTGGGATTACTCATGTCAGACATGAAATGATGCCTCTGAGCAGGCAGGCCCTGAGCTGTTGTGAAGCTAATACTGTATAATCCTGTCAAATCAGAAGAGGTGGTGTCTGAAAAATGTGCTCTGTCCTCTTCTGTGGCCTCTCGAGAGATGATACCTGCAGTATTGCCATTAGTGAAGACTGGAAGGGCATTAAAACACAGTCAGAATATAAGAGCCAACTGCTTCCATCTTCTAGGGAAATGCAGGTATTTTATGTCTGATCTGTCTGTGCTTTCATGTCAGTGATGATGGCCACGTGTCCCTTCCAATGAACGCTCCTTGCTGACCAGGAATCCTTCAAAACCAATCCTTCTTAGTCTTGGCCTCTACAAAATGTGCAGAGGATCAAAGGAGAAACAAAGGGCACAGCCACACAGCTGAGTTTTTGTCTCTCAGCTGAGTCACAGCCACACAGGGTTAAAATTGCCAATTTAAACTCTTTAGCAAGGACTCAAATGAACACATTTAACTTCACATTTGCTAAAGCTGGGCTCACACTGGGCTGAGGCTCACCTGTTTGTTCATTTGCACTGACCTGCTTCTCTTGCTGACTCTGGAAGTGTCTCAGCTGACACTGCCCTTTAGACCAGAGCAGACTCAGGAACAGAAGCTTTCCTAATTGTCACTTTCATATTTCACCATGACCAGAGTTACTTTATGATCTAATAATCAGGATTCCCTTGGGACCTGGCAGTCATTCCAGCTCCTCTGCTCTGTTCTGCACGTCTGAAAGATGAGGTGCTGTACAAATTCTGAGTTATGTGAAGAAAAGGGATCAATTCACAAGCACTGTCCTTTGACTGAGGCATTTAGAGCTCTCTTCTCGACTGCTTCAGAGACTTAAAACACACAGACTGTTAAGAGCCTCAGGGACAAGTGTCTCCAAGGCTTTTCAGACCACTTTAAACAGAAATGTAAATGCTCACAGATGCAGTGGTGAGCCTTGCAGGATTTTTAAAGCTACCATGGCACCTAAATCCTTTCAAATCTGATTATTCGTCCCTTGTGCTCCCAACTGATAATATAGGACACACACACCCCATAATATTGGGGTATTCATGCATTTTCAGGCCAATTAATGAAGGTTTGGAACCTGCCAGTCAAGTTTAGAGGGCTGTGGAAACAGACTTAAGCTTCATATTCATTTCTTGGAGTTGCACGTTAGATATTTTTAATTGTATCATGTCATTAAAGATGTTTTAATAGACTGTCTGTGTTCTTCTTGGCAAGAGATCAAAGCAGGGGGTTATTGTGAACACAGAGTGTTTCAGGGAGCAGGATGGGGGTGCTGCTGCTGCCTCTACTCGAGAGCTGTTTTGCTGTGTACTTTTGGGGTACACAAAGAGAACCCCTGAAGGCACTTTGCAGTGAAAGAAAAAGATTTCAGATAACCTGACTGCTGGGATTTAGTTGATGAGAGACATGCCTACACCTTTTGATGTGTTCTTTGCTCAAACCATCTGAAGAAGGTAGGAGGCATCCAGGCAAGGTGGCAGAGAAAAAATGAAGAGGTTATCATGGAGTCAGCAATGTCAGGGAAATTCCTGAGACTTCATTCATCCTGCACCTGGAAATGCAATCCTTTAAAGAGCTCTGGCTCAGTGACCTGACAGCACAGGGGTGAGCTCTGGGATTCCTGGCTCAGATTTGGAACATGCCAAGGAAGAATCCCACCACAGTCAGAAATGGAAAGAAGCCAGTGAGATGCCAGGAACTCCTGGACTCCRGGTGCTCTGGCCTGTCAGTCACTGCACCTTCCTGAATTGGAATGATCACAGGGTCCAAGAGAAAAGGATGTCAGCCAGACCTTCMCCAAGCTCTTGTTTAGAAGCTTTGGGACTTCCACCCAGATAATAAGAGAGTAATTAGGCAATGAGCTCAGCGTGGCCTCCTGACACTTCACTTTTGCCTTGCACATGCCACTGAATTAAATCCCTGCCCCTTGAGCCACCCTGACAATGAACACTGCTCTGCCATGAAGAAAACCACAACCACTTCTTTTTCTGACAGATAAAAACATTTAGAGATGTTTTTACTACATGATAAGATAGATTGGGATTTTTAAACTGGTGTTTTGGTAATAAAAAAAGGCATAAAATAACAAAATGGGGACCCATGAGAAGAAAGGWGACTAATCCTGGTAATATATTCCTTCCTCCCAGCTCTCTGTAGAGCAGCTTGTTCATGTCAGCCCCACAATACCTTTGCAGAATAAATCTCCAGATTGCCTGGACAGCCGAAATCTACTTAAAAGGAGATTCTAGATGAACTCACTCACTTTGAAACAAAGATGCTTGCAGGCCTTTGGTTACAATTCAACTGTGGAAATGATAAATAATGAGGATTTTCTAGCTGTCTGTAAATTCTTTATGTTTATATACAGGGCCCTTGCTTCTCACTCAGGCTGAACCATGGCAGAGATCTTCTGGCAGATAATAAAGTCTGCTCAGGTGCAACTGCAGTTCTGCTGCTGTCAGCAAATACCAATAAGAAGGAAATAAAAGTATTGGATAAAAAAATTGACACCAGAAAGGACTTTCTCTATTTTGGCTTCAGGCACACAACAGGGTGACTGATCTGCTCTTGGCTATTAGGGCTTGACTGTCATTTAGGCATCCCAAAGCACCATGGATTCTCAACCAGTACATCCCATCTGAGTTGTCCCAATGAATTCCCATGAATATTGAAGGAAATAGTTTGTTGCCTGTAGYTCCCCTCTGCAGTACCCACAGGGCCTGAGTTGTTTCTTTCTTCCCAYTCTGACATACCCAGGCTCCCTGTGGTAGGAGAGACCCAAGCTGAGGCCTTGGAATCCACAACCTCTTGTGGAACAAACCCAGCAGAAGATGAGAGGAATGCCTTTCATGGATGGCTGCATTTAGTATATTTTCATCTTGTTCTTCTACCCTGCCTCTGATCCTGCATCTGAGTGTCTTTCCAGAGAAGCAGGCAGCCATATGATGTTTATATCCTACCTCATGGACTGTCACTCCTACTTCAAGAGCTAATTCTGAACACACTGAAGAAAAACAGGCCTGGAGGAATACTGAGATCAGAAAACCTGCAATTTTTGCCACAGCTTTCTTAATATAAAATCCTCTCACAATGCCATCAAACCCAGGCAAGTCGCAGTGTTTTGGTGTTTTCTAAGTGCAGACACCAGTGTACACTGAGGTGCCCAGGTTCCCCCCATGTGAGATGCTCACAGCCCTCCTGCAGTGGGATGCTGTCAGAACCCTGCTCAGGTCAKACAAACAGAACAGCAACTGCTGCAGCAGTGTGCAATGCCAGGGATCAGGCACGAGAGGGAGGCTGGCACAGCACCCCTTAAAGCCTGAGGAAATCTCTGACACAGCCAGCAGCTTCTCCCACCACAAATGACATCAGTCAGCAAGGAGAATTCTCCAGGAACACCTCGGGGATGCAGGGGAAAGACACTGCAGTATGGGAACTCTCTGTGTGGGGTGTGAAAGCCACTCTGACCAGGGATTTAAGAAGCCATGGCACTGGAAGAAGTCCTCTATGCAGGGAGACAGGCACTAGCATGGAATATGGATGAAGGCTGTTTTGAAAACAAGAGAGAGAAAGAATAATCCCTACCAGGAAGAGAAATGCCCTGGGAATGAAGAGGAGGTTTGAGAGAGACAGAGGAATGACAAAATCAACTTTTGTGTGAAGGAAAGCTTATTTTTGTTCACAGCAGGGGTGTCACCATATGTGCACCTCATGACCAAATTAGTCACCACTTCTTGGTGGAAAGTCTCAGGAGAAACAGATCCTGCACAGGGAAGAAAGGCAACAGCTCTCAGGCTCACCACTGGACAAGGAACAGCAGCAGAGCTGTGGAACCTTCATGGGAACAATGTTCAAAGTTCACAGGTTTCAAAGATGAAGGAGATGTAAATGGCCAATTAATGCTGAACATTACACAAAGTAAAAGCTGGTTTAGCATTACCTTGTCCCACAGTATCACAGAAAATGTTAAACAGTCCTGGAGTGAAAACTCTGAAGGGACAGACTCATGGCCCTGTGAATGGAGTTACTCACTGGAAATCATCAAACCAAATGGAAGGAGCTCTTCTTCCACACCAATCATAGTTAAACCACAGGACTCACCAGGACAGGAGGCTGTTTATGCCATAAGTTTACATGGCTGCAAAAGGTGATTAGATAAATTCATAATAACCCATTGGGGCTATTAAACAAAAAGTTACTTGCTTGTGGCTAAAGAATTGCCCCAACCACCTGCCACATCCATATCTGTTTGCCCTGCTCCTCTTTGGTAACTGCTGCAGAGCATTAGAGACAAGACACTGGCCTGGGTGGGTCTGTGGCTTGATCCCAGTCAGTTACTCTGATTTCCCTTAGGCACAAATCCCACAGCTGCACCTCTCACTCACTGGTCTCTAGAAGCAGCCTCTCACCTCCATAACTTCAATATCACAGGTGCAGTAATTTCTGGAAAACAAGACTGTTTATCCTTAGAAGTAACAATCAGACGAGAATGAGAAAACACCTGCACATACCCACACTTCAGTGTTACCATAAACCTGGAMCAACCCCAACACCAAAAACCCTCTGGTTCTGGAGGCAGCTCCCACCCACCCTCATCCTCCAGCGTCCCTCCCTTAACTCTGGGCTTCAGGTTTTTACCTACAGAAACAGGATTAGTTCTGTGATTCCTGTCTGGGCTCCTGCCAGCCCCAGGTAGAGGCTCAGTTCAGATCCTGTTTCAGACACAGGCTGCAATCTCACGGGTTAAGCACCAAGAGAGGAATGACAGTYGCTGTGTGCCTGCCTGCTGAGGGGAGGGATCAGCTCTGAACACGCACACAGACAACACTTGTTCAGYAGAAGGGAAAGGTAATATGCAAAAGTGAAAAGAAAGTCCCTCCCCACTCTGTCCAAACCAGTTGTGTTTACAGTAAAATCTGTTTCCAAGCAAAAGGTAGTTAGAAAACCAAAACAATTGCAATGAAAAGTTTTTTAAAACCCTAATATCAAATTCAGCAGAACATAAATGTGATTTCCCACTTGTTTTAACTTCCCTGTGCCTCTCTTTGGGTTATACCCAGAATCTTTGGCCATGTAGCACTGCCCTGATGTCTTCTAGGACCCCTCTTACCACATTAATTTATGCAGCACTTACAGATGGGATCTTTCCCTAAATGAGGTGAAACCTCCCTGCTTGTCACTTGCAGCAGAGTTTGAGAGCTTTCAAAGCAATTAAATACCAGCYGAGACAGATGTCTGCAATGGAAACACAACGTGGGAGCCACAAACATCCCACCTCAGTGCCGTTCCCTTCTCTGCCCTCCCAACTGCCTTCCAGCACTCCCTACTCTGGCAAGGTGCAGCCTCTCCACTAAACCAAGAAATGCACTTCAGCATTTGGCTCAGGCAGGACCATGGAATGTGCAGCTTTTTGTCCCAGAACTTGCCTCACACTCAGTATTCCACGCAGAGGTTCACCCTGGGAGGAAYGCTCCATGTGAGCCAGGGTTCTGGCACAGGCCTGCTGTGGCATTTGCCAGCTCACCCCCTGGCACACACTAATTAATGCTGGCCTGCCACAGCCTTAGAAATACCAGGGCTGACATGGTCAGCAGCTCCAGCAGCTCTCCATGGAGATTCCTCACTGTGCTCCTTCTYAGAGAAAAGTACTGGCATTTTACTTCAATTTAAAAATGGAAAAATATTTAAGATAGAATTGTCCTTTCCTTTGGATGTGCAGGTAGCTAAGAACAGAAATATTCACTGACTAGGCCAAAATTAGCAAAAATTAACGTTGCATAAATAATTTGAAATGCCTCCTCCTTWGACATTCAGGTGGCTGAATCTCCTGGGGAAACTTCTAGAAGCTCAGAGAGCAAAGCTGAGCTGCTCCATAGGTCCTAGCCCTGCCCCACTGGGTTCTGCAGGCAGGTATGGGAGCCTTAACCGAGCAGAGCATTTCCCCTCTCACACTCCCTCTGGGAATGCTGGGGGTGGCAACAATTGCTCACTGCACACATTACAGAGCAGCTTCCCAAACATGAAAGGCAGCGCAGGCTGGAGTAGAGGCTGTGGGAAGCACAAAGGCTCGGGATTGCTCACACAGTGAGGACATGGATGGCACTAATGCACAGGCCTTTGCCTTCTGGCCCTGGCTGAAAACCCCCAAAGCTGTGCCTGCATTAAATACAGCAGCACATGTACCAGAAAACCTCCCCCAAGCCCTGCAGTGGCCCCCCACTCCATCTCAGGGCAGGTTTTCCAGGGTTCCCCGAGCACACGTGCCTCTGAACGCTGTGCTGAGCACACCTGAAGAGAATTGATGCTGAAGGTGCCTCCCCAGACAGCACCACACTCCACATTCCCTGCTTTTAATCAGAAAGAAGCCTGGATTCTTTTTGTACATTACTCTGAAGAGAGGCATCACATCCTGCAGGAAAAGCTGTCTTGACTGATTAGCACAGCCTTGTGTGAAACCTTGAGCAAGTCTTATCCAGATTCATCCTGGCTGCCTTGAGTACCTAAATGATGCTGCAGTTTTTGGAACTGGTCACCTCAGACASCATCACAGAGAACAGAAAGGTGATGTCAGAGGACTGCTCCGAGCTGGAGTGGGCTGAGCCATCCCTTTCCACTGATTCCAGTGTGAACACTATTTAATCAATGCCTGTAATTAGCAGGATAAATCTGGACCCTAATRGCTCTGCATTACTCAGCTATCTGAGGCAAAGGGAGCTGCATGAACCTCCTGCATTCTGGCTGTGGATGTGAGGGATGAGCTGTCTGTGTCTCCCCAGACACCTCAGAGGCAGACACAGGCCTTTCCCAGGACCCTCTCAGTCACTCCTGATGCCTGGGGCTGCCCCAAGTGCTCCTGGACTCCTTCCAGCACCTCTGCAGGAATATGTTGTTTATATGCCAGAAATATCGACCATCATAATCTTTGTATTAAGCCGACTACCAGAGGCCATTCAGCCTCCAGCCAAAGCCTTCACGGGGCTTCTATATCCTGCCACCTCCTCCTCACCTGACCCAGGCACAGGATTGGATTATTGTTAYCCAGGCACAGATTCCAGGATGTGTACGAGCCGTTTGTGTGTCACGCAGAGCTGGCCTGTGTCAGCAGAATTGAGGTCACGGCTGCATTTGCCTCAGCCCACCCCACGGCAAGGCAGCAGGACGAGACTCCCTGCCTTGGGAGCTCCATTAGGAGCCTCTTTCAAGTTTTTGTTCCAGTATGAAACAAGAAGAGATGCTGGGACTTGTAGACCAAGCTGGCATCACAATGAATACATACAACCATAAAAAGATTCTGCTGAAACAATAATCAAATATGCTTAATAAAACTGTGACCAACGGATGCACTGTCTGGGCAAGAATGTGCTCACAAAGCTGGGAGGTAGAATAAGGGACAAGGAAAGGCGAGGGTGGTATTTATCCAGCACGGGGTGTCTGGCTGCCTCATGACAGGGCTGCAGCACCCACACACAGCCCAGGATGGAGGTGCCCATGTGAGGGAGACTTGATAAGTAAGCAATGTCTACCTCAAATCCCCTTGCAGGCAGGAGGCCCTCACTGAGGCCTTCCCCTCACCTCACAGGGGCCTCTACAGAGCTGCCATTGCAAGGTGCAGAGCAGCCCTAAGCCCTCACAGCCCCTCAAGCAGCCAGACTCCCCAAACCTCCACACTCCCCTCACAGCTGCCAGRACACCCCTGTGCCCTCACAGCTCTYTCACTGCTCCCCATGCCCCCAAACCCCTCAAGCCCTCACAGCCCTTACAGCGTCCCCCAAGCCCTCACAGATCCTCCAGCCCCCACAGTCTTCTCATAGCTGCCAGACCACCTTGAATGTTAAGGGTCCCCCGAGCCCTCACAGGAGCCAAGCTCCCTCAGAGCCCCTCTCGGGCTCACCCTGCCCTCACACCGCCCGCCCCAGCCCCTTCCCGCCACCCGCGCGCGCTGTCGCCATGACAACGGCCACAACGGCCGCGCGCGGCCCCGCCACACTCGGGCCGGGGCCGCGCGCCAGAAAGTGCTGGAATGTCGCTGCAGCCCGCGCATGCGCACGCGGGGTCCTTCCCCCACCCGCCGCGGCGCTGCGGCGGCGGCTGGAACGGGATGGGGGGACGGGCGGGGAAGGCAAGAAGCAGACCTGGCTGGAGGAGCGGGGGTGAGGGGCGGGGGGCGGGGGGCGGGGGGGAAGCGCTAGGGACCCGCGGGGTACCCGCCCTGTCCCGCAGTGAGGAGGAGCCGCGCCTCCGCTGCGCAAAGCGCGCACTCGGGTCCGTGAATGGGCGGCTGCGGCGGCCACCGCCCAGAGCCCGCTGCGGAGTCACTGCGACGGTTACCAGGGCACTTCGTTCTCCGCCAATCAAACGGTGTTAGCTCATCCCCCACGGCCGGCAGCCAATCGGCTTCGACATCAATCATTCAATTGAGCCAATCAGAAACGCCGTGAGCGAGCTGAGGCGGGCACTCGCGGCTCCCGGTTGCCTAACTGTAAAGCCAACAGACAGGGGGGCAGGGCGAATAGGAGCCGTCGGTTTGAGTGACAGCGGCGCAGCCAATTAGATTCTCTCATTTGTAGAGCCTCGCTATAAGCATCCAATCGTTGCTGCGAGTGGCCGCCTGGGCGGGGAGAAGAAGGCTGCGCGCGCATTCCGCTGCTATATAAGGGCTGGCGGTTGCTTCACGCAGCCAGAGTCGGTTGGGGAAAATCTGGGGTTGTAGTGAGCGCTCGGAGCTGCCGCCATCATGAGAGAGATTGTGCACCTGCAGGCCGGGCAATGCGGAAACCAGATCGGAGCCAAGGTCCGGGCGGGGRAAGAGGGCGCGGGGGCGGGAGGGGAGCGCGCCCGGTCCGGCGCGGCCGCCGCTGACGCGCTTCTCTCCGGCAGTTCTGGGAGGTGATCAGCGACGAACATGGTATCGACCCCACCGGCACCTACCACGGGGACAGCGACCTGCAGCTGGAGCGCATCAATGTCTACTACAATGAGGCCACAGGTAGGGCCCGGACCCGCCCCCCCGTGCTCCCCCCGGCCCCCCCGGCGCGGTAGTCACGGCTCTCCCTGTGTTGCAGGCGGCAAGTACGTGCCCCGCGCCGTGCTGGTGGACCTGGAGCCCGGCACCATGGACTCGGTGCGCTCCGGGCCTTTCGGGCAGATATTCAGGCCAGACAACTTCGTGTTCGGTGAGTGCGCGGGGGCGGGAGGAACCGCGGGGTGGGGCGGGCAGGGCACTGCGGGGCTGCCCCGCCGCACATGCTCCGAGGGACCGGCCCGGACGGGGCTAATCCTGGCGTGGAATACCGGGATTGCGGCTGGGAGCAGCTCCCAGGTGGCACCAGAGGTCGTTGCTTTTCGGTTTTTCATTACCGCCTCCGTGCGTGCCACCGGGAGAAATGGAGTGGCTGCTGTATCATTGATAATTAATGTTTGCCTGTGTCTGGCGAGCCGCTGCAGAGGTGCCTGTGTGAAACCACAGCCCTGTGCACGATAAGATGAAAGCTTTCATGGAGCCTGATGCTCTTAGGCTTTGCTTGCAAGCAATAAGCAGGAAGCAGTGACCGTAATCTAATACGAAAATGGCTCTTTTCCAGGTCAGAGCGGAGCAGGAAACAACTGGGCAAAGGGCCATTATACGGAAGGTGCTGAATTAGTCGATTCGGTGTTAGATGTTGTAAGGAAGGAGGCAGAAAGCTGTGATTGTCTCCAGGGCTTTCAGCTTACTCACTCCCTGGGTGGTGGCACAGGCTCTGGCATGGGTACCCTTCTCATCAGCAAAATCCGTGAGGAGTACCCAGACCGAATTATGAATACTTTCAGTGTGGTGCCCTCCCCTAAAGTGTCAGATACTGTAGTAGAGCCCTACAACGCCACGCTGTCGGTGCACCAGCTGGTGGAGAACACGGACGAGACGTACTGTATCGATAACGAGGCGCTGTACGACATTTGCTTCAGAACACTGAAGTTAACGACCCCCACCTACGGTGATCTGAACCACCTCGTGTCGGCCACCATGAGCGGTGTCACCACCTGCCTGCGGTTCCCGGGCCAGCTCAACGCTGACCTGCGGAAGCTGGCAGTGAACATGGTTCCCTTCCCACGTCTGCACTTTTTCATGCCCGGTTTTGCCCCGCTCACCAGCCGTGGGAGCCAGCAGTACCGGGCTCTAACCGTGCCAGAGCTCACCCAGCAGATGTTCGATGCCAAGAACATGATGGCGGCGTGTGACCCTCGTCACGGCCGCTATCTGACGGTGGCCGCTGTCTTTAGGGGCCGCATGTCCATGAAAGAGGTGGATGAGCAGATGCTGAACGTTCAGAACAAAAATAGCAGCTATTTTGTTGAATGGATCCCTAATAACGTTAAGACAGCAGTCTGTGACATTCCACCTCGCGGCCTCAAAATGTCTGCCACCTTCATTGGCAACAGCACGGCCATCCAGGAGCTGTTCAAACGCATTTCTGAGCAGTTCACTGCGATGTTCCGCAGAAAGGCTTTCCTGCACTGGTACACGGGTGAGGGCATGGACGAGATGGAGTTCACAGAGGCTGAGAGCAACATGAACGACCTGGTGTCTGAGTACCAGCAGTACCAGGATGCCACAGCTGAGGAGGAGGGAGAGTTCGAGGAGGAGGCTGAGGAGGAGGCAGAGTAAAGCTATGCAGTTGAACACCTGTAAATTTTGTTTAAAGTTGTATGAACTCTCTCATTCAAAAGTTCTGTTTGTGTTGTGTTATTATTGCTGTTTCCGAGTCACTCCCAATGCTGTACAGGCACCATTAAAGCAGTTTTCACAGTGCAAGTCCCCGTCTCCTCTGTTCCCAGCGGTACGATTCCCGCGTGCCGTCCCCATAGGTGAGCCCACRGATCTCCTGCAGATCTGGAACACAAAAACAATAAAACACTGGGCTTAGCACTAGCACTGTCACCCTGTCCATGGTACCCCCCCTGTCCTGCCCTCTGCCAGGTGCCTCTGYTGTGTCACTGCCCCGGTGGCAGTCTGGTGTGGGGACTGGAGACGTTCCCTGGTGTTCTCTTACACTCAGGTACTGCTGGAGGGGGGCACATTTAACGGGGAGGGTGGAGTTAACTCCAGGCTGTATCTAAATTTAGGTACCTGCCTGTGGCCTGGTGCAGCCTGGCCTGGCAGGAGCTGAGCARGGGTTACAGGAGCTTTGAGCTGCCTGAGCACAAAATGGTGCCACAGAGCTGCACCCAGCGCTGGGTGTTTGGTGTTCCTGCAGCAGCTGAGCTGCTCCACTGCAGCTCCTCAGCCCTGCAAACCYGGCAGGGAGCCCTGGCCTGGCCCAGGGGTGSTGGGTGCACTRTCACCAGTGACACCAAAGCTGTCCCGTGTACCCAGCCCTTCTGCAGTGATTTCAGAAATCGCAGCAGAGGTTTGGGTGGTCAGGTGTTGATGCAGCCTCTGCTCTTTGGGTGAGCTGAAGACCTGACAAGTGTCTGGCACCGGTTTGTCTCATGGAAACCCTGTATTAACAGCAGGTTTTTACAATGGAACCAGTTCATGTTTGGTGCTGCTTCAACTGCCAAAGCTGTCACCGAGGAGCTGGACAGGAGGGAGCAGGCTCCTTTCCTGCTGAAAAAATTCTGTTCAGTGTTCTAAATTAYAACTGCTTTTGTTTAAAGGTTTTCTGCCTTAATTAATTTTCTCCACCCAGAGCCAGACTGGTTRGAGCAGTTAAAACTGTGCTGACTGGTGGCTCCAGAGGCAGGGAAGTGGGAATGTCTGCAGAACAGGGCCCAGTGTCACACCTGCACTCAACCTTCTGCTCTCTGGGCTCAACCTCCCCATCAGCCACAGCCCAGCCCTGCCTGGAGAGTTGTTTTCCCACTCTGCTTTCAATCCTGCCATATTTCATATCTTCTCCCATTTTTCTTTCCCCTCTGCGCTGCAGCAAGGACGAGCAGCGAGTCCAGTTCTTCCCAGCTGAGCTCCGTGATTTCCCACCCACATTACTGAGCTGTGCCCAAACACAGCAAAGCATTWGTTGCTGATTTGTTGAGATTTTTTAACCTGGTACATTAATGCTTTCAGGTGCATGGACACACCTTCCCCTTACACACAAAATTCCTCCAGACCTTTCCTTTCAGGCAGCCCAAGACAGGGCTCAGGCAGGGACCTGTCCTGATGGCAAATACCATTTCCCTACATTTTCTGTGCTTTCTCAACCCCTCCACACCATCTACCTTTTCCTTTTTATCAGACTTCAAGCTTTTTAGAACAAACCCCTTTCCTGGCACGTGACAGGTGGGATGTCACTGAGCCTGGGCAGGGAATGGTGGCTGGAAATGTGAAGCCTGGGAGAGGCTGGCAGTGGGAATGCTGGGCTCTCCCGCAGCCAGGGCATGGCAGAGCTCCAGCACCTCAGCACAGAGCAGAAAAAACCCACGTGGAACACCTCAGTGATTGTTCACTGCTATGCCRCTCCAGCCAGCAGCAGCACTACTTAACCCAGTAATTAGCATTAGTGACTTTCATTTTTGCTCAGCTGATGAACTTACGTGGTACAAAGCCCATGTAGTTGGGGATGAGTCCAGCACGGYTGTAAATTTTGGTGTCTGGCCAGTGTGTCAGGGGGAATCTCCTGCCCAACGTGTAAGGTGGATTTCTCTCCAGAAGCTGGAAAACAAAACAAAAAAGACCCCACAACAACATGGAATGGTTTATTTTAAAACACACTATTTTTACCTAAGTCATGTGCTTTGACTCTGCATTATATAAAATATTTAAGCCAACATAAAGCAATTCTCCTTCCAGTCCTGCTTTTTTTCTAATTAAGAGCTACATTGCATTGTCCCTTTTTCCRCTCCATAAATTTTTCTCCTGGCAGGTGTTGGCAGCAGTCCCTGCCAGCTCGTCCCCCGTGCCCCCAGCATGGCCCAGGTGCTGCCCTTGAGATCCTGATCCTGATTTATTCCCTTGAGGATCATCCCCAAGTCCCAAAGCTCCTGCTCTGCTGTCCCTGGAGCTGGTGTTCCTGTGCTGTGGCTGTGTTTGGGCTTGACCCCGTTTGTGTTTCCGTGAGTCCCACCAGCAGGAACAGCCTGGAATTCCCAGGCCGGGGGGAACAGGAAGGCTTAGGGAGCGTTAACTGAAGGAGGAGTGCAAATCATCTCCTGCCCTCTGAGGCTGGGCAGCAGGGTGGGTGTCGCAGCTGCTGTCAYAGCTCTGCAGCCACAGAAGCCCTAAAGGTGTCCCTGGAGCTGTGTTTGGGATGCGGAGAAGGGATGTGGGTCAGGGAGCSCGGCACACCGAGCCCTTTGTGCGGGGATGGAGCCCAGGCCGTGGCTCCTGCAGGGCGYTTCTGCTGTGCCTGCTGCAGGCAGCGAGCAGCGATCCATGGCACATCTGGAACCGAGGACAACAAAGATTTAGGGCAGCAGATTAGTGGCTTGAAGTCAGAAGCCATCTTAGGTGGAATTGTGGTGTGATCTCCCTGCAGCGCGTCTGCCGAGCCCCGCAGCCCGGAGCGCTGCATCCCGCACGGACGGACAGACAGACGGACGGACGGACGGACCCACCCCGGCTGCTCCAGGGCACGGCAGGCGTGTCCGAGGCACCGGGGCAGGAAGGGTGGCACACAGCACGCTCAGGGATAAATGCCCGGGTTTTGTTCTGTTTGCTCCATTTCAATCACGACAGCAGCGCCGGGAAATGCAGCGCATGCAAAGCTCGGCTKCCCTGCGCTCCCCGCTCAGCTCTGCCCGGATGATTTCCCTGAGCTGGGGACCCTGAGCCCGGGACGCTTCTCCGACATCAGCCCCGTGTGCTCGGGGATGGAGGCACGGCCGTGGGGCCCGGGGAGCAGCAGGGGCTGGGGGTGTCAGCCTGTGGGTAATGCGCTGGTCCGCTGGACCTGAGAGGCTGCTGCACCCCGGGATCACACTGCACCCCGGGAATGACACTGCACCCCGGGAAT
>JACDOX010000208.1:573957-596323 GCA_014549065.1 Cardinalis cardinalis | reverse complement strand
AAGGGAAGGGAAGGGAAGGGAAGGGAAGGGAAGGGAAGGGAAGGGAAGGGAAGGGAAGGGAAGGGAAGGATCTTTGTGCAGTGCCTACCAGCAGGATGCTCTCCCAGGCCATCCAACGGATGGGCAGCACAGCTCTGCCCTGGATCCTGTAGTAGTCCCCACTGTAGAGGTTCCTGCTCATGCCAAAGTCTGCAATCTTGATGGTGTGGTTGTTGCCCACCAGGCAGTTGCGCGTGGCCAGGTCCCTGTGCACAAAGTTCAGCGATGCCAGGTACTTCATCCCCGAGGCAATCTGGGTGGCCATGTACAGCAGGTTGGAGTGGCTGCAGCAAAGGGAAACACAACAAAGAAAAATCACTGGAGTTCCCCCACACTCAGGGCTTCATTGTATTTGATGTGTTAGTGACCTGTTGTTTTATTTTCTGCCATAACAGTGGAACCAAACTGTCTCATTGCAGCCAAGATCCTGAGCTGACTCAGCAGGAACAGACAGGCTCTCCCTGAAATTCAGGCCTTCACAACCTGACATCCTTTAGATTTATTTTTTTTTCAGTATCAAACATTAATCTCGAGATTTTCAAAGAGTCTGTGCATCAAAGCACCAACTTTTTGCAGAGAGACATGAAAAATTGAGTTCAGAATCTCATATCTTAAAAACCACTTAGCCTGGTATTTCAAACAACACCACTCTYGAATGCTTATATTAACATAAGTGTGTCACTTCACATTAAAGAGAGTTGACTTGGTTTTAAATATGCTAAACATTACTGAAAATAGAAACAGATGCATTTTCCATCTAATTTAATTTGAATTCCTCCAGTGGCTAAATGAAGATAGGATTAATAAAGCTGCAGGACACACAGACAGAGTTTGGACCATCAGACTCTCAGCATTCCTCCCACACTGTTGCTCTGTGCTGCTCAGCCTGTTTCCCATTGCTGGTGCTCAAATGCTTCACACGACCAAGAACACATCTGAAAAACTGCTCACAGTTTGTATTTTTCCAGTAAAGATCAGAAAAAGAAATCTTTGCCACCAGAACACAAAGAAAAAGGAGACTATCACAGAATCATGGAGTGGTTTGAGTTGGAAGGGACTTTAAAGATCATTTTGTTCCACCCCCTCCCAGGGGCAGGGACACCTTCCACTATCTCAGGTTACTCCAAAACCCTTCCAGCCTGGCCTTGGACACTTCCAGGGCTGGGACAGCCACAGCTTCTCTGGGCCTCACCATCCTCTGAGCAAAGACTTCCTACCTAAAACCTAATCTAACCCTGCCCTCCGGCAGTGTAAAACCATTCTCCCTATCCTGTCACTATCTGTCTGTATAAAAAGTCCTTCTTCCTACTTTTTATAGGTTCCAGAGCAGTAAATCTTGCACTCCCCTGTGCCCTGATATCCTGGCTGTTGGCCTGTGGCACAGCAATGGCCTYCAAGATCCCAGGTTTTCCCTTCCCCAACTCTGCTGTGGCTCCCTCCCTGCCTGGGGCTGCTCTCCCCATGGTCCCTGTCCCACCTGAGCCTTGCCAGGGTCCCATCAGAGCTTCCTCCTGGCTCCTGCCCCTGCTCAGGCAGTTCCCAAAGCTCCACACAGGCAGCTCCATGAGCAGAGAGCCAGGAGGGGATAGGGCTGGATGGGGCTGGATGGGGCTGGATGGGACAGACCCCTCAGCAGAGTCACTGTGGTGCCTCAGGGCAGCACCCCAAAGGTAGAGGGGCAGAGCTGCCTTTGGAAAAGCAGCAAAGCTGATGGAGAAGAAGCTGGGAAAGGGGCTCAGCCTGGAGCAMAGGAGGCTCAGGGGGCCCTTGTGGCTCTGCACAGCTCCTGCCAGGAGGGSACAGCCGGGGGGGTCGGGCTGTGCTCCAGGGAACAGGGACAGGAGCAGAGGGAACGGCCTCAGGCTGGGCCAGGACAGGTTTGGGTTGGATATTGGGATAAATTTCTTCACCAAAATGTTGTCAGGTCTTAGCACAGGCTGCTCAGGGCAGTGCTGGACTCACCATTCACCATTTAGAAGCCATGTAGATGTGGCACTTTTGGGACATGGTGGCTTTGGCAGTGCTGGGAGAACATCAGTGATCTTAGAGCATATCTCATGATCTTAGAACATCACTGATCTTTCCAACCTAAATGATTCTGTGGTCTGACAGCAGGGAGATGCATTTCAAGTACCAGAGAGCCATAAGGACTGAAGAATGTGTGATCCCTGTGCATGAAAGGGCTGCTCCCACCTCTGATGCACCAACCCTGGGTCTGCAGCTGGCTGGGGTGGCTGCACCTTGTCACCTCCATCAGATGGCCCCAGGCACCAGCAGAGCCAAGCTGCTCCTGGGGCAGGGGCATTCCTGTCACTGCCAGGACACAACCCCTTCAGAGCTGCCTCTGTAACACTCTCTGCCTGGCAGGGACAAAAGGAGAGTGGAGGATCAGTGGGAGACAATGAAAAACTCGAGGTGAAGGCAGGTAATGGAAAGCAAGGAAGAGCAACGTGGGTGACAGTGCTGAAGTCAAATGAGAAGCAAAGAGGAGATAAAGAAAGAACATTTTGAGGCTTTGGCCAGGAAAAAAAGCCACAAATATAAAGGTGAATGAGGTTTCAGGTGGGCAGAAGGGGCAGGAGACTGGAGAGAGCTGGAATCTATTTCTTCTCAGACACAAATCCTCTCTCCTCCTACAGCTCCTGCATGTCCTGCCTGCAGGACACCAGGTTAACACTCCTGACAGGACCACTGACAGGTCCTGGCAGCAAAGCTGGTGTTGTCTGGCCAGGGTAAAACCCAGGCACCTCCTGCCCAGCACATCAGAGCTGGCTCTGCCTGCCTTGTGCCTGAACCACAAACCCCAGTACTGCCTTGGGGAGGAGCACACCAAGGCTCAGCAATGCTGCAGCTCCTGCTCAGTGTAGGGCTCCTTATCAAGCAGAATATATTAATTTACATGACTCTCCTCTGGGGAAAGCACTTCTGCAACAGCAGAGATGCTTTTATGGCAGATTTAATCCTTCCACTGAGGAGGCAGACAAGTGCCACTGCTGACAAAATGTGGTTTTCTTTGCCAAATATTCTCCTTCTGTTGGCTGGTGAAATCTTCTCCTTACTGAAGCTCCTCACTCAGCTCCTCTCATGCAATATTTTTTGGACACCAGAGAACATATGAACCTTCTTAAAAGCCTCAGAAAAATTCTTGATTTTTGTCCTAAAATTCTTGTTGTAATGCAACTGATTTTCATATCAATTAAATACCCACTAACATAAAGAGATGGTCACCTCAATAAATACATCTAAGATGGTCTCTGTGACCAGAACAGCTCTGTCAGGGGCACTTCAGGGGAACACAGACTCCAGAGGCCTCAGGGACAACCCCACACCATGGCAATGGCCAGGCTGCAGGAGGGTCCCTGCTGGGAAGGCACAGCAGATAAAACTGACAGCTCTGTTTTGCTGATTCATCCAACAAGTCAAACAGCTTCTCTTACGTGACACAGGGGATGTTGTTGGAGATGGCAAACTTGCTGTAGATCTCCCTGTGGGACAGGAACTGGTTGAGGTCCCCGTTCTCCATGTACTCTGTGATCATGCACAGCGGGTCCTCCCGCACGCACACGCCCAGCAGCCGGATGATGTTGGGGTTCTTCAGCCTGGACATGATCTTGATCTCCTTCAGGAAATCATTCCTTGTAAAACAGAAAACACTTCTGAATCACCTTGAAAACATCTGAAGCTGTTCCTTTGCCTGAGGACAGCACAAGGGCTGTGTTCTGAGCTCAGAGTAATTTACACTCTGCACGCACGAGTGTGAAACTGGTTCTGAGCTCTCCCAGCTCAGGATTATTAATGCAGCATTTCAGGCTGACATTGCAGCTTCCCCTGCTCCCCACGCCCTGCTGTGTCCTGCTCCTTCCAGGAACACATGGAATACACACCCCAGACCCACAGCAGTCCCCAGGGTGCCCTGTGCTTGGGGGCTGTTTGTTTCCTCCCCAGCTGTTGGCACTGCAGGTGCACTCACCTGGCTGTTTTGTTGACATCTGATCTCAGCATTTTCACTGCCACAAGAACAGGCTGGTGAGTGAATTCTGAGGATGAGACTCCCAGGAATTCCAGCAGGCCATCAGCTTCACAGAGGTGCACCTGCAGGGCAGAAGGCAGAGGCAGCTGTAAGAGCACACACAGGCAGAAATCCAGAGGAAAACAACATCACAGCCAGGTCACTGCTGGCAGAATGAACCAGGGAATGATCTGGGGATGGTGACACAGCTGTGACCAGGAATGGCCCCAGATCCTGGCATAACACAGCCCATGGCCTAGGAGCCCCCAGGGACCAAAGCCAGGTGAGTCCCCACACGCTGGGTTTACTGCACTGCTGCAGCAGCCTGGGCCAGCCCAGCTCACCCAGCACCCACTGGGGATGTCCAGGAAGGCTCCAGAGCCTGGATGTGTCTGCTCTGCACTAAAGCACCTCACACAACCCCAGAACCATCAAACCATGGCCTGGGTCAAGGCATTACTCAGACTTCACTGAGGAGCACCCAAGAACTACAGCCAGTTATCCAAAATCCTCAAATTCCAGAGGGAAAAAAAAGAGAAAAGTGTGTGCACATGTGTCCCTGATGTGAACACCTCACCTGTAGGTATACCCAGAGATAAACAGATAAATACTCTAATGACTACACACAATTCCAAATTTCTTCCAATAAATTAATGGTTAGTGATATAAAATTACTGCCAGGGTTGTACAAGAAAGGGTGACAAGACACTTTCTTAAGAAGTTCCAGAATGTGCATCCAAATGGAGAWCTGGGTGGGGAAAGCAGACAGACCTGAGGGTGTGGATAGGAAAAAGGACTGGGAAAGAGGAGCAGACTGGATGTGTCAGTCAGAGACCTGCAGCAGTGAGGGAATGTAATGGGAGCATGATGAATTTTGTATGAAGAGAGCAGCAAGAACTGATGTCACAAGCATGGTGAGGGGGAAAATGAGACAGCAGAGAAAATGGGACAAACCTGCAGAACAGGAATGAGGGTACAAAGATGCTGCTGCAGTCTCACAGAGAATGAATCTGCTGTGGGAAAGCAAAATCATGAGACCTGGGACAGGTCAGAGCCACAGGACCAAGYACAGGTAATTCCAAGGTGATGTGTCACCAGGGAGGGGTGGTGCTGCTTCCTTGGAGCAGGGAAAACAAAAGACTGGAAGGAAGGAAAAGTGGAGACCTGAAAGAAGCAATGATCCCTGTTTGTAGGAGCACACAGAGCCAGAGCAGTGGAGCAGAGCAAGTGATGGCCACTGGGGAAAGAATAAGGAGAAGGAGAGACAGGAAAATGTGGTGAAGCACATTTGCAAAAGAGCCTGTGATACATGGAAAGGAACAGGCTCTGAATSCATCCTCAAGGAAAATGGAGATGGGAGAGCCATGTCCAGTCAATACACAGGAGAATTTATTACAGTTTTTAGAAGGACAGCATGAGAGGGAAGGAGAAACCAGAAACAAACCAATGAGAAAATCCTCTCTGCCCCACTTTTGGAGCACAGAGCAGGCAACAGCAGAAAAGGCTGCACTGACAGCCAGGTGAGGAGGCTGRAGATGTCAGCAGCTCCCCAGAAAAGTGAGGCAGGAAGAAAACAGTAAGCCAGGAAAGGGGCTGGGGTAGGGAAAGTGGGGTGTCAGAATGGAGGAACCACAAAGATGGGCACATCACAGAGCAGGAGGCAGTCAGAGAAGGGCTGTGCTTGCCAAAATGTAATAGAGAGGCAGAATTTAGGGCTGTGAGTGAACAAAAGCTGGGAAGAGAAAAGACAGTGGAAAAGTGAGAGCAGGAGAGGGAAAGACCTGCTCAGGATGGAGCTACAGATGGTGAGAAAATGAAGCAGAGAGAGAAGAAAAAGCAAGRTGAAAACGTTAACAGCTTGAAAGGAGCTCAAGGAGCCAAGGGAAAGTTGGGCAGATGACAGATGTGTGCATCATCCTGCCTGAGGCTGCTGACAAACTGGGCTTGAGCAAGCAGCAATGCTATAAAATATGAGGGWGCCACAGTGCTTGGGAAATGTCTGTCTTTGCTTGGGTCAGTGTGCAGAGCACCCCAGAACCCCCATCTGTGACTGGGAGAGCTGTTCTAGCAGCCAGGATCAGTGTTAGCTGACTGTAGAGAGTTCCCAAACCCACATGTCTAAAGGTGGGTGGCAGCCATCAGATGTCCATAAAAGCTGTGAAAGTCTGAATTCCCAACCCTGGGTGGGAATTTACAGAGATACAGACAGCAAGCAGAAAAAGTCTGCAAGTTCCTCTATTGATGAAGACCCCAGTGGTACTGAGTAGAGCCTCACAGCTGCTCAGTGGCTTGGCCTGGGGGATATCAGCTTTCCCCAAAGGTAATTGTAATTTTAACTAGAAGGACAAACACACATTTTAATTTTAACTAAAACACTGGAATGCAGAACCCTCAGTCCCACTGAGCAACACCTCAGAAGACTCCTCTGTGCCCGGCACCTCCCCCCTGCAGGAGAACCAGCAGCAGAGTGGCTGTACCTCTCCAAACTGTCCTTCCCCCAGCTTCTCCTTGAGGCGCAGCTGCTGCCGGGGGAACTCCCCCACGGAGATGTCCTTCTTGGTCAGGGAGTCCACGGTCAGGGCGGGCACTGCGTACATGTTGTTGCCAGTGACCCCCTGCAGGTGCACGATGTCGGTCTCAGCATAGTGGGGCACGTTGTTCTGGAAGCCTTGGTGAGGGGTGGACTTGGTCAGGTCGGGCTCGGCGTAGTCCCCGCTGCACACTGGGGGGAGCAGAGACAGGGCAGTCACACCTCACTCCCTCAGAACCAGTGTGGCCCAGCTCCCACTGCTCCCAACCCCACAGCTCTGGGAATTTGCTGCCTTGTGCTGAGGGGCAYCTACACRGGACAMGYRGGAAATAAATTTGTAGAGAATTCTCAAAGCCTCATATATATATAGTATATATATATATGTACAGTAKGCACAGTATCTCACATAGTATGCATCTGTTTGCAAACTTTGAAATAAAAAATACTAACTTAAAAATACCATAAAATAAAACAGATATTATTAAAAGAGAAATAGAACTAGAAACAAAGTTTCAGAATATATAATGAAGAAATAAAGAAATATATAATAAATAGAAAATAAATATAATAAAGAAATATAATATAGAAAAAGAAAAATATAATAAAGAAATAAAAATAATAAACAAAGAAATATATAATAAAGAAATAAAACTAGTTACTTAAAAAAAATTAAAAAGATACATTGTACTAAGACCCACCAAGAGTAATTTTGCATTATTAGCTTTAAAGCATTTACAACATAGTATAGCAAAAGCTAATAAACAAAAAACTCACTCATAATGTATTGTAATWAGGAAATAGTTACCTTCTAATTATAATYATGACATCTATATTGTCTCACTCTTCACATAAGACTAAAAATAAAATAAGAGTTTTGAAAACACCTCTCAGTTGTCCCATTTCTAAGTCAAGAAAGGGCTTAATCCAACAGGGACACACTGCTCTGTTCCACCCAGAACAATACCTGTGAGCTGCCAGCAAATTCCTGCTCAACACAGCCTGTTCTAGCCAGCCATGGCAGCCACAGGTCCTGCCCAGCCAGGGAGGCGAGTCTGAAGTGATTTTCTGTTTCTGATTTATCCTGAGTACAACCAGTTCCCATTACCTGGTGCAGGGATGTTGTTTGCAACGTCAAACTTGCTCTGGATTCCCTCCTGCAACAAGAACTGATGGAGGTTTCCATTTCCCATGTCCCCTGGTAGSAAACTGCTCTCCCTCTTACAGCTTACTCACATAAATATGGGGCAATGCTTTAGAATTAACTCCCTGCAGGGTCCATATTACCCAGAACATTTGTTCTGCTTCAGATTCACACCCTGGCTCAATCCAATCAGTCTCCCTGGSTGGAATAATGCTGGATCTTAGCAACTTGTCAGTGTGAGGAATGCAGCACTGCCCTTCCATTCAGTGAGTACCAAACACTGTTGGAAACATTCCCTTCTGTGTGGGTCCAAAAGCTCCCCCGGRGCTGGAAGCCAGGATACCACAGACAATTCCCTGCTCTATTTCCTTCTGGCATTTCTATAGGAATTTCAAAGAGCCCTGTCTGCAGGAAAAGGTGTTAAAGGTCTTCTCCCAAGAGTGCTGCAGGCAGCATCTCCACAAATGATGTGTGATTGCTCTGACTGCCCAAACAGGCTGCTGAAAGATGACCTGGGTAATAAATAAGCAGTCTTCAAATAAAACAATAAAAGGCCAGACCCTCTAGTGGGACTGCTGCTCCAGCTGTCATAACTCCATGCCAAGAAGTGCCAATGTTCCACAACACTGCCTGAGCTCYCTGGGTTATTGCATTGCACAGGAGCCAAAGATGGCAACTTGGACACTGACAAGTGGCGCATTTTACAATCTGACAGAAATAATAAAAGAAGCAACATGCAGCTTCCGGAGACTGATGATGTTACCTGAATCCTCTGCACTTTGGGAGAGCTCTGGAAGCTTCTGGAGCAGTGTAGCTGGCTGGTGGTATTCCAAATCCAGCGGGAAAGCACGTTCATAGGTGGGGTTTGACTGGTGGATCTGGGTCTGGTTGTTGGCAATGGTGTAGCTGTAGAAGGAGAGGCGAACAGTGGCATCCTCCTCCAGGATTCGACGTGGGGCCTGCAGAGGAGAGGGGAAAACCAAACCAAAACACTGAGGCAATGCTCAGCTGTTAAGTAATGCCTTGGCTGCAACCACAGCAACTTCCAGTAATATCTTGGACAGGGCTGGCATCCTCCCCTGCTGTGACARCAGCTTTAGCCACTCCATGGAGCTGTGCTTTTCACATAGTTCTGAGCTCATTAGGGTTAATGATTAGTTCTGAGCTTGTGTCTACAAAATAGCCCCATTGTATTACCTTTTCCAACCTTTTTTGAACATATTGCTTCCAAAGAATGATGATTATAATCATCAGGAGCAGCAGAATAATAGCCACAAGGCAGCCCACAAGGATGGAGGTGTTGGAGTCATCTGCCTTCTCCCCTATCCAGGTGCTGGTTACAGAAGATGTGGTTCCTGCAATCAGAGAAGGAGAATCTGGGGTTAATGTACCAGAGGTTTTCTATGCCAGGCAACTTCYTACAGCCTGGTAGAGAAAAGATCGTGGGCAGCTCCCTGAACATTAACACCAGCTGTGTTCACATTTTGCTCTTAGCAGAAATTCTCATTTTGGAGGCTCAAAGAGCTAAGAACTGTGCAGAGAACTTCTGCAATCAAAGATTGCTGTGAGCAGAACAGATTCCTGCAGTGGATCCATCCTACAGCAGGCAGTGCTCAGAGTTTCACTGGCTCCACACAAGTCCCCAGCCATGTTCTGGGGCAGCCCTGGCCATCTGAGGCTCAGGGGACTGTCACAKGCTGCCCTGTGCACCAGGCACTGATCAGGCCATCCCCAGACCTCCAGAAATGGAGGGAAAGACCATGTTAACTAGGATGTTCCTGTGGAATTCCCCAGCACCTGAGCCCTTGGCATGGCCAAGGGGCAGAAGTCCTTACCCCAGGTGCCCTCAGTAGCGTTGTGCTCCGTTTCCAGGAGCTCCGTGGTGCTTGTGGCTGCCGTGACAAAACTGGGATTCACACTCTCCATGTCTGTGGAAGGAAGGGCAGAGTGTCAGCCCAACAAAGCCTCCCTGCTCCTGCCAGCAGCCCCTGCAATCCCAGCCCAGCAGGAGRGGGCTGCTGTTCAGGGAGCAGAGCAGGAACAGGAGGGGCTGCTGTCTGCAAGGTAAGCAACAAGCAGCTCCCAGGGAATTCCTCCCTCAGGAATGTCCTCTCACTACAGCTGATTAGAGACTTTGGAGTAGAAAGCTACAGCCACATCTTTCCCTGTCAGTCCTGGTGGTTTTCTCCAAAATTTTTGTCCTTTTCCCTCCAGAGCCTTTTAAAGCACCTCACGACATGGACTTCTGCATCACAGTTAAGATTTAAGGAAAAAAAAAATCAGCCTCTATTTTTTAATAATAATTTTTTAAAATAATGTTTTAATTTGCTAAACTTGATCTCATAATCTCCAGATAATACTTGAATTATTCCTAACAAAATATTTGGCAAAAAGAAGCAAAAATCAATGTCATAGCCAGCAGGCAGCTGGGGAAGTTGAGGCAGGTACTGATCTCTTCAGGTGAGCAGTGACAGCACTCAGGGGCACGGCTGGGGCTGGGCCAGGGTAACGCTGGAGCTCAGGGCAAGGCTCTTCCCCCAGAGGGTGCTGGCACTGCCCAGGCTGCCCAGGGCATGGGCACGGCCCCGAGGCTGCCAGAGCTCCAGGAGCCTTTGGGCAGCGCTGCCAGGGATGCCCAGGGTGGGGCTGCTGGGGGGGGCTGGGCAGGGACAGGGATGGCACTGGATGATCCCTGTGGGTCCCTCCAGCTCAGGGGATTCTGTGATTCCATGAGATCAGCCAGGGATGTGCTGAATTATCCATCATCCACGCTGCGACTGGTTGTGGCACAGGCCAATTGTGCAGGCAGGCACTCCCCAGGAGCCTGAGCTGAAAATGTGGATATTCCCTCAAATCAGAAGCACTGTGCTCTCCTGGCTTTTCATTTCGTGCTCCACTGTGCAGCCTTTCAGAATCAATCAGTTTGCAAACCCCAGRGTSAYAAAAAGGAGCTCACATGGATTTCTCAAGTACAGAACAACCTCAGTTTCCTTTTTCTTTGGTTTGTGGGAGACAGGGCCTGGGCTGGGTGATCCTGGTGRGTCCCCTCCAGTTCAGGATACTCTGTGATTCTGTCACAGACATATTTTCTGAAAAATCCTTTTGCCAGGATCYTCTCTCCTGAGAAGCTGGGAAGCTTCAGTTTCTCCATGTTTTGCTACTTTAGAATGTGATTTAGAGAATTGTTTACCCAGCATGTGAATTGCTTTGACTTGATGACCAAYGACAGCCACCTGTGTCGAGGCTGTGAGCAGTCACAAGATTTTATTATTCCTTCCTTTCTAGCTTTCYGATGTCTCCYTTCTCTTTCTTTAGTATAGTTTTAATATATAATTCTCTCTTAATATAATATATATCATAAAATAATAAATCAGCCTTCTGAAACATAGAGTCAAGATTCTCATCTCTTCCCTTGTTGAAGTTATCTGCAAATTCCACATGATTCTATGATGTTTCAAAAAAACCAATTGCACTACAGTCCAAGTTTTGGTTGCCCTGGTCATGCTTCTGCTCACATGCATMAACATTGGCTTGGAAAGCACCCACTGCACCTTTCAGCTCCTTCAGTGTCTGTACAACTGTGGGAACCCAGGAAATCCCTCTGGCTGCCCTGGAGGACTGAAGACCCTGACCCCTCTGACCCAGGGCACAGAGCCCAAGACCCCTGTGCCTTTGATTTAGCCCTTGGAAAAAACAATTACCAACCTCCATATGAAGGATTACAAGCCACAAAAGTTTAAGTAGAATGATAGTGAATTTATCACGGGGTGAAAAAGTAGATTTTGGGGTTTTTAGAATGGGGGTTCAGGGGGCAAGATGGAGGAATCTGGGCATGTCCAGCCTTTCTCCTTCTTCTTGGCACTTTTAGATTGGTTTAGAGTAGCAGCTCACTGTCTAACATAGGTAATAGGTACTGGGAAATAATTGTAAATAATGTACACGTAGTTTTTAGTACAAAGACATAACACTGCCCTGGGGGCAGGCAGAGTGCCTGGACTGTCTTGCTGAATGGACCTCAGCTGGACAGGAGAAAATATTTTATAGATAAAGAAAAATAAACAACCTTGAGACCAAGAAATGAAGAGTTCTGACTCCTTCTTCAAGTGCCAGGCTGGGAAAAAGAGACTTTTTAACTTTCCTTGGGCAGATGCTTTAATAGGGGTAAGCATCAAGATTTAGGGCCAGGCATAGTGGGGTATCTAATCCCAGTTTGGGCCCTGGCTTTCATGGAGTTCAATTAATCGTTGTTCTAAGATCTTCTTTGATGGGGAGGCCTTATTGGCATCTAGGGCTTGTGACAGTTCAGTTGCTTTTTAATCTTAGCTACTTGGATAACATGTGACCACTCTTACGCCATTATRAAGTTAATTTGTGTCTCCTGTTTGACCTTGGTGGCTGGCACAGGATTTACCAACCCTAGATTTGCTATGGCTAACTCAATTTTACACTCATTGCTTAATATTAAYGACTGCTGAGCACCCTCAGAGGGTGACTCTGAGCAGCTAGAGACCCCGAGATACACCCTCCTCCTGCCCCCTGTGCAGCCACTGTCCCATCAACCCAGACATCCTGCACTGCCACAGCAGCTCCTCTGCTCCCTGTGCTCCTCCAGGGGCGCCTGGCTGAGGAGCCTCACCTGACTGGAAGGAAATCTCGCTCATCATCATCCAGGTGTCAGCGAAGTAGAAGCGGCACAGGATGGCCTTGCCCACGCGCTGCTGCAGGGGCACGGTGACAAACCTGGCGCTGGGGTTTTTGTCATCCAGCACCGTGGCCACCCCCACGGGCTCGGGCTCCCAGTCTGCGATCAGCCTGGGCTTGAACAGACACTCCACCCTCTGGAAGATCTTCACCCCCTTGGAGAACATGTTGTTGCAGTGCACCTGGGAAGAGGAGAAGGGATCCATCAGAGAGGAGATTTACTGGCACCTAAATCAAGCCCCAAGGGTGTTCCACTCAGGAAAATTTCCCATTCCCAGTATCTCCCTGTATGAATGCAGAATGAGTGACTTCTGTGCAATGAGAACTCTGCAATGAGTGACTTCTGTGTGCAATGAGCACTCTGAGGAAAAAGCTGTTCTGAAACAGCTCTGAATTTTACCTGCAAAAGCAACATTAATGGCCAGATTCTGGCAGGCTCTTCAAAAGGCCCATATAAAAATCAATCAAGCAAATCTTTAATTGATTAATCAATGGTCAACTTTAAATTAGTACAATTAATCAATTTTGGGTAACCCTTAATCAAGGGTTACTCAAATTTGATTAACTGTACTAATCTAAAGCCTTGCAGACCAATTCTCTTTGAACATTCAACATAAGAAGGGAAGGAAAAAACAAACCTAAACTCTTAAGTGTTAAAATGCTGGTATTATTTGAATTGCTTGACATAAGTAGCTGGAATTGTTAGGCCACAAGCTGAACTTTATCTGAACTACATGGCTCTGTTCTGCAAGTCAAAGATGGATTGGAATGAGCCCTGGAGCTAATAATCTGATCATTWAAAAAAGTAAAGATGGATTGTAGTGACACTTGTATGTAACAATCTGATCATTAATAATAGTTAGAATAAAAAATCTRCAGCTTAAATATTACTCAAAGATCAATAGCTGGGGTAGACAGCCCATAGATCCTGGTCTGTGAACTGGAACAAYCATGTTAAAAAATGAACTACTGAACCCATCAAATCCCCACAGAAACCAGTCTGAGAGGCCAGTGTGGAAACAATGGCACAGCAGCAATTTGGTAATGAAACAGAGAAGAGCATRGAGAATCCAGACCCTGATATTGCTCTTGGATTCTTCTGTCCCTCCTGGCAAGCGGGGTCCCAGGAATTTCTTTGTCCTTGGTCCCTCTTTTGAGGGACCAGCTCGAGCTGTGACATATCACAATTAATCTCTGCCACTAGATAAGAATTGGGTCCCAAATTTCTTTGCATTTAGAAACTTTTAGCAGCTGCAGCCTAAGCTAATTCCTTCCAAAAGCCACAAACCAGGACAAACCCAAGCAGTGTACCCCCAACACACCCCTGCTCTGGTTGCACACCTTGAAGACAACTAAGGAGCTGAGTTTTAGGGAAACCATCACCTAAGCCTGCATCCATCCCATTCTCCTGGTGGCTCAGCACCAGGCTGAGTTCTGTTATGCTCAGAATCTGCAGTTCTGTTAAGCTCAGGGCCACAATATCTCAGCACTGTGCCTACTGACCAGCAATCAGAAGAAATAAGGTGACTCAAAGCCTTTAGTATCCCTCAGCCTGCTCCATTCCCACAGCCACAGTGGTCCAACCCSTCCAGAGACCCCAGGAATGATTTCCTGGTGACTGTGGACTATTTGCCACTGTGACAGCAGCAGTTCCCAAATCCCCTACAGCCCTGAACCCCATTAATTGCTTGGCCCTGCAAGGTCCTGCAGTAAAGCACTAATGAGGACAACAGGCCTGATGAGCAGCAAAAAGACAAAAGGAGGGTATTTGCATATAATTAAGACCAGATGAAGCTTTGACAACATTATTCAATAAGGAGAAACAGTCATTCATAAGCAGGCAGGAAAGYCTGATGCCTGGAATACACAATTTGTGCCATATTTGGACAGGAATTGGATCTGTTTCCATCCTGGACTGATACAGAAACATCTTCTATTGCAAACATCTCCTACTAAAGTCCAATTTTACAGCCTGCAAGCCTATGCAATRCAGCTGCAATGTTACTAACATTTATTTTTAATAGTTTCTTGGATACTGGGAAGGCCCAGAGGACTGGGATAAAGCTATCAGATAAGAAGATGCAAAAATTACCCACAGACCACTTGGCCTGTACAAAAGAAATGCAAAGCTGAAGGAGGCAACATTCAATAAATAATGAAGATTAATTTATGCTAACCAGAACAGCTTTTTAATTAGATGCTAGATGAAGTAGCTGTTCTTATGAGCTGATGTGTTTGGTTTATCAAGATGGTTGTGTTTATGAGACAGATTTTTGGAAGGCATCTGTCCCCAATTAGCACAGTGTGGGCTTGTGTATTATATTAATTTGATTAAACAYTATCAACTAGTAAGTCTTACAAATTTTAAGGCATAAATTCTTCTGTTTTTCTAAGAGGAATGCATTCCTAAATCAAAATTATTTGCTGCTTTTTTCAATGACCTGAGGGAGACAGCAGAATCACCAACAATAAAATAAACTAAATAGGAGGGARGGAGTTTCCTAAAATAATCTCAAGGACTGACTCATGTCAGGGTAGTGAACTCAGGGACAAAATCTAAGTGATGCTTTCTACACTGGACTTTCATCCTGGACACTAATAACTTGGAACTSATTTTTAGCATGATCCCAAAGCCTTAATGACCACTGGCTCCCTCTCTCTTGGCTTGGAGGATTAATATCATCACAAGATTCACAAACAAAGAGGAATGGTCCAAAAGCAGGAAATTGGTACCATTCTTTTATGCAATTTGATGGAAAGGCTGCATCCAGATCCAGCAAAGAAAGAAAGGATTGGGTGACTGCTCCAAAAATGACCCTCGGTCTCACCAGGAAGGCATTGAGAAATCTGCCAACTTAGTTTACTGAAGCAAAGATTAAAAGAGTGGTTTAATCATGGTTTAGAAGCAGAAGGTTCCTGAGAAGGCAGGACTCTTTCTTTGCCAGCAAAAGCAGGCAAACAGCCAAGGGTTGCAAGTTAAAAATAGACAAAATAAAACCAGAGTAAGTAACCACCAAAACAATTTACTTAAGGATGTGGTGGGTTCTCCTTCATTTGAAATCTCTCAAGAAAAGCCACCAATCCTTTTTAAAAGATCCTGCTGTTTACTACAGACTCAAAGTTCAACTCGTGCTTTTCCTGCGTGTTTAAATAATTTCCCACAGCACAAGCACAGGCTGAGGCATCCAGAGAAATGTTTGGTCAAAATGGAAGCACAGCCACGTTCCTTTACCTCAAGGGTCAGTAAATCCTACATCCTAAATCCATCTCAGCTGCCTAAAAACTGCTTCAGGKGTCAGCTTTTTATTCCTTCAAGAAAATACTGGGGGGAGAGCCTGAGCTCTGAAGAAGCAAGTGCTCACCTGCTTCACCTGTCTACACTGGAAAACCTGGGATATGTCCTGCTCAGATTGTGGATTCAGGAGGATACAGGGAAGAGTTCTCAAAGCCAGGTTGGATGGGGCTTGGAGCAACCTGGTCTRGGGAAAGGTGTCCCTGCCTGTGGAAGAGGGTGAAGCTTTAAAGCCCCTTCCAACCCATTAAATGCTCCAAAGGGGCAACCTGGGAGCCCCCAGCCCCAGAGGCTGTCCCCTGGAGAGGGAGCAGGCTGAGTTACCTTCATGGAGGTGAAGTTCCTTGGGCGGTCAAACTGGAACTCCATCTGCACGGCGCCCGTGCTGAAGCTCTCGTTCCTCCAGCCCACGTAGTCGTAGCCCGGCCACACGCGGTACTGGTGGCTCTGGGTGAAGTCATCCAGCCCCAGCACTCCATCTGTGAGCTGGCCCAGCCCTCCATACAGGTGCCTGGCCAGGGAGAACCAACAGTCAGCCAGAGCTCCAGTGGGAAACCACATGCATCTTTCAWCTGGTACCAGCAGAACTTCCATTTYCCTGCTCTTGACCCATCCTGGGCAAGAACTCGTTCACTGTTCTTATGCAGCACCACCTGGATGTTGCTTGGGCTGGGATTTTAGCATCATTCCCAGCTTGGGGAAAGGCAAAAGTTTTTGCAGTGCTGTGAAGGACCAACAGGAAAGCTGAGCTACAGGCAGAGCCTCTGGAGAACAAAAACAGACATTGGAAAATGACACTGTGTGTTCTGCCAACAGAGCTGGAGCTGCAGCATCTCACCAGGCATGGCAGGAACGCTGCTCCATCCTCTGCTGGGGGAACCTGTGGGGAACATCCTGCAGGCAGGCACAGAAAGGCAGGAAAGTGAGAATTGAGACCATGGGCAGCTCRTGAGCCACAGCCAGGCCTAACCAGGATCATTTCTGGCATTGCTCCTAAGAGAAGAGTGCTACTGGCTCTTTCCAAGGCTGACTGGACTCTGCCAGGACCCTGCCTCACCCCACTCCTACGTGAGGGTGCAGAGCCCCTCACAGAGTTTCCCAGCACTGTTCCAGAGTAGAAGATRCCCATGTGGCACAATTCTGACCCCTCTGCATGTCCTTGGCTCTGAAAGTCCACCCCAGCTGAGGCCTCCTGTCACTACAGCACAGGCACAGGTGCCTTTGAACTCTAAACCAGGATTAGCAGCTGGAAGAGGCAGATTCCTACCAGTCAGACACATGAACTAGAGGTTGAGTAGTTTCAAAGAGTCCTGGCTTAGCAGGTTGGGTTTTGTGCCTACATCTGCAGCTCCCTGACACTCCCAGGGACCAGCTGTCCAGCAGACCCAGGTTYCTAAGTTAATGTTAGACAGCTACATACAACACCTATTCTGTACWTAAAAACCTTTTTTTTAAAACATCCAAGCTCTACTGTGTCAGCCCAGCTTGAAACCAACAGATATTTATATATCAAGACATGGTTACCCAGCATTTTCCAACATCCTACAAGCATGAAAAAGTGTTTGGGTATTGCCATAAGGTAGGACAATCATACAGAAAGGCTTCATAAAATCAGACCTGCTCTCCTTGTCAGGCTAGCCCTTTGTAAGTCCCTGTGTGAAAGCAATCTTAGTGAGAGCAGTTCATCAGCATAACAATCTATTCCTGGGTGAAAAACAACTTACACCTGTATAAACTGTTTTTACACTGTTAGATAGAAAAATGCAAACTACCTCTCACAAAGAACTTTTCCTGCAYATATACACCAAGGGTTTGAGTCACCAATCAATACAGAATAACAACATGTTAATAACCAATAAAGTGATTGGCAAGAAAGCTCCTGACCAATGGGAGYGACACACGAGCTCTGTAAAACTGCAYAAAAAGGAGTTCTGTGAATAAAGAAMGGGCTTTTCCCACCATTAAAAAATGGAGTCCTGTGTGATTTATTCCAATATTTGGGATACAAGGTTCCAGTGACAGGGTGAGTAGGAAAGAATTTGCACAGTGACAGAGAGAGAACAGGACAGCTTCTCCCACCTGCGYTCCTGGTAGCCATCGTAGGTCGAGTCATTCAGATAAACAATGGGGAAGCCAGGAGCTGCTATTGTCCCTCCTTCAGGGATGCTGTAGGATGCCAAACCATCTGAAAAACAAGGCCATGCACCTCAGAAATACAGCAGCAGCAGCCTCCCATCACCTGYGTCCATGTGACATTTCTATATGTGACACTTCTATATGCGACACAGACCAACAGCAGCAGTGCCAGGGGTCCCCTCTGCACACCTGGGGAGGCAGGGGAGCCCCAGGCAGGGCTGCTGTGCCCCTCATACAGGGGAGGTATTGTAAATCAAAGGCAACTCTGACAAAGGGGAGAGAACAATGAGGAGGACTCCATGGATATCAGAAGGCTAATTAATTACTTTATTATACTACRYTATATATATTTCATCTAAACTGAATCTGCCAAGCACTCACTCTGCACACACTGCACTGAATCTCATGACTGTCACCCAACAGTCCCCACACACACACACAGCTGGCCCTGACAGGCCAGGGAAACAAAACATCCTCACTTTGGATAAGCAATTTCCATATTGCATTCTACTTTGGCACAACACAGGCACAGCAAGCGATAAGAATCGTKTTCTCCCTTTCTCCGAGGTTCAGAGAACGTGAATCTCAGAAATCCTTGGGAAGAGCTGTGCCTTGCTTTTCTCTGYGGAGAGAAAGGCGGCAGCAGGGAGGGGCTCACCGTGCCAGACGCAGCCGTAGAGCTCCACCCTCATGCACACGGTCATGGGCGCCTTGGTGACCGGGATGAGGCGCACGAAGCGCGCGATGATGGGCGGCCGCAGGTCCTTCAGCACCACGTCGTAGGTGTCGGTGTTCCCTTCGATCACCTGCAGGACACAGAGCCTCAGCTSACAGCTCTCTGCTGGAACCCACCCSTCTGGCTGCCCTGGATGGCTCGAGCSTCTCTCAGGGGGCTCAGAGGCCTTKGCACAGAGCCAAAGACACCTGTGCCTGTGATTTTARCYCATGGAGAAAATCACCAACTTTGTGCGAAGATTTACAAGCCACAAGAGTTTAAGCAGAATGATAGTTTGTTGCAGTGTGATGTCACGGCTTGCCCCAGATACCCCGGGTTTCTCCCTGAAGATTTCTTCCCCACCTCTCCTTCCCACACCCTGACCCCTGCCAAGCACTGTCTGTCAGTCCTGGCATTCCAGAAGGGCATCGAGCGATTGGCAGATCCACAGGATGCCCTCTACCCCTGGGGGGCATTGGGCCATCCAGGTGTCCTCTGTCCCTTGAGACCTCCCCCCCTGGCTGGTGGTCCCCCATGTTCCTTCCCTGCCCTCTCCCCGGGGTTCAAAGGAGCAGCAACCACAGGACAGGGAGCTCTGTTGGAGCTGGGGCTGCATTCAGAGGCCTGTGGGCCAGAATAAAGCTCTGGATCCAAACCCTCCATCAGAACCGACTCCTTTCCTTCACCATCGCCTTAAAGCTTCTCCACAGAGGGAAACCTGAGGACCACCAGAGCTCCTGCAGGCCTGGACCTGGCTCCATGTGCCCAGCTGCAGCACCCAGCCAGCCAAAGGCGTCTCTGAGGTGACTTTCTGATCAAGCAACAAGGGCCAGACAAGCTCAGGCATGTCCTGTCTAGCTATATTGGTAATTATTCCAATAATAGTTAGTTTGTCACAGGATGGAAAAGTAAAATTTTGGCGTTTTTAGAACGGGGGTTCAGAAGCCAAGATGGAGGGATTTGGGAGTGCCTTGACCTTCCTCTTCCCTCTTCTTGYCCTCCACCTTCAGTGTGATGGTGGCACTTTTGGATTGGTTTAGAGTAGAGACAGACTGTCTAACATAGGTGATAGGTGTTGGAAAATTATTGTAAATAAARTACAYGTAGTTCTTAGTATAAAAAACTAACACYGCCCTGAAGGTGGTCAGTGTGCCATGGACCGACTTGCTAGACAGACCTCAGCAGGCCAGAAAAAGAATATTTATTTTATTATRTTTATTTTCTGTATAGATAACAGAAAATAAACAACCATGAAAAGCATAGCTGAGGAATCCTGACTCCTTCGATTGTGGGGCTGGGAAAAAGAGACTTCCCAACACCTCAGGGTCATCTCRACCACAGAGACTCTGAGACCTCTCCCTTTTATTATCGAAGGGATGGCTCCACAGTCAGACTAATAATGATTTATTGCTCAGATAAACTTCAGTCTCAGAGGCTGTGAGGCTTACAAGAGCAAGCAGTTGGCCAYAGCTCAAAGTAGTCACAAGTTCTTCATTACAAGACAATATGTAACTCTCTAACCCAATGGAGAGCTGCCACAAAGTTTATTTTCCTTTTCTAACCTATCACCTTTACTTACTTCTACTGCACTGTGGATGCTTTTATCCAGTGGGCTATTATCACATGTACACAGATACATTTCTATTATAACATCTAAACTCTTAGCTTACTCTATACAATTACACCCCTACATTATAAACCCTTCACCATCTTATCAATACAGTTTCCTACATTATAAACCCTTCACCATCTTATCAATACAGTTTCCTACATTGTAAACCCTTCAGCATCTTATCAATACAGTTTCCTACATTATAAACTCTCCACCATCTTATTAATACAGTTTCTCACTTAAGGCATATTCTTACTTATTATAACTTTGTAGTCGTAACTATAAAAACATAAGTTTATGATTTTTCTACYTAATGTCTGTGTACTTTATTTTTACATCAATCCAAGCTTCTTCCAAGGCTGCAGATCAAACCCTTCAGTGTCTGTGGAAGTTTCTATCTTTGCATTTCCCACACTCCCTGTTGTGCTGTTGGGCAGCAGAGTGGTGCTCCTGTGCTCCCTTSTTAGGGACTGGGGAGTTCCCCAGGTGGGATCTGCAGGGGGGAGCTGCTGCTGCTGCTCCTGTGGCTGCTGGGGTGTGAGGGGTGTGAGGGGTGCTGCCATTTCACCTCCTGCCCACTGCAGAGCCCCCCAGGCAACTGGGGGTGAAGGTGTGAGTGGATGTTGCAGAGAGTTCTGGTTACTGGATGAAACCCCTTCCTTTAAGGCATCCATGGGTTCCAGCAACAGGAGCAGAGCTTGCCCTCATCAGGTGGAGGGTCCTGATGTCCTTTCTCCACAAGGCAACACAGTTCCAGAGGTGCTGCAGTGTTTGGTGCTGCACAGGAGGCATCTTGGCCTGAGGTGCTCAGCATCACCCCAGCCACCCCCTCCTGCTGCAGTGCAGTGACAGGCAGGGACAGGCAGGGACCCTCCTTCCCCTCAGTGCCACCATTGTCCTGGGAACTCTCCACTGTTTATTTTGACTTCCCCTCCCATCTCACAAACAGCTTTTGTAGCACACACCAAAATGTGAGGGATGGGCAATATAATGGTAATGGCAAACAGCTGATCAAAGGTCTGGGTGAGCAAATAATTCATTAACAAGATAAAAGCTGTCACCAAATACTGCACTGCAGAGCCTGCTGGGACTTCCAAAGCACCCTCAGTGCAAGGAAACACCACACCCAGTAACCTCTCCAGTCTGGCTTAGGCCTTCAGGCTCCACAAGGCAGCCTGAGGCAGGGTCAGAGGAGCTACAGGTGAGAGTCCCAGGGGACGTTTAACAAAGGTTATGAACACAGCCCCAGCTCTGTGCTCAGGTCTGGAGACAGCATAAGACAACTGTGGTGAGCAGGGAAGCCTCTGTGTGTGGGCTCAGCACATTTCCTACTCTCTAAACTCCTTCCTCCTCAACATCCACACACCAAACACTGCCATCAGACACCCAGAAACTCCTTAATTCCCTGCCACCCTCTCCAATTTTAAACCCCAAAGCAAACATCTGCTTGGCAGCTTCCAATTTAGAAACAGGTGTCTAAGAGAAGGACACCCGTGTGATGTTTGGGACTTGCACAGGYGGGTAGTGAAAGACACAGTTCTGATTTGGGGGATCAGGTCAGGRGACATCAACAAAGCAAGAAAACTTCAAACACCCCCTCAGAAAAAAAGCACCCTTGCACCAGCTCCACAGTAGAAGAGCAGAGGATCCTGCCCATCTTCTGAGAGGAGCAAAGGAGGTGATGTACCTTGARTAGCACCTCCACATCCCGCAGCTGCTGCTCCTGAGCATGCCCTTACTCAGGGCCAGAAAACCCAAACTGTGTGAGAGACAAATCCAGCAGGAGTTTCCAGTCCTGGGCACTGCTGACCCCAGCGCTCCCCACATCAGGAATAGTGCAGAGCTGCTGGATGAGACCAGATGATGCACAGCAGGCACAGAACTGAGCAGAGCCAGGATGGAGTAGGATGCATTTATGTCTCAGGCTGCAAGGTGTAGCTGGGTGTGTGTTCTATCTCCCTCTGTCAGAGCTGGGACTGTTCTCTGCTGTCCATGGGGCAGTTTTTTCTTTCTCTCTCCCACAGCCAACCCTCCCTCCAGGAGATCTCTGCTGTCCATGGCCACTGAGTGTCCCTGCAGGGCTGATCCAATCCCAGCATCCCATGGGAGATGCTGCACCCAGGGGAGGAGCCAAGCATTCCTACCTGGATCCAATCTGAGCCTGGCCCAGCCCAGCAGCCTTTGCCCCCTG
>JACDOX010000208.1:538258-567710 GCA_014549065.1 Cardinalis cardinalis | reverse complement strand
CTGCTCCCACCCTGCACATCCAGGTTATCTGGGGAGCCAAACCAGCCCTGCTGTCTTCATCTCACCTGTCCCAGCACACCCTGACCTGCTGCTGAGCTGTGGGTAAATGCACAGAGATGTTCCAAAAGGGTGGGGTCAGCATCAGAGAGAAGAAAGTGCTTTTTGTGCTGCTGCTGTTACAGTCCTGTGCACTCACACCTTATTTAAAGGTCAGACACACACTGGCCAGCAGTGCCACATGGAGAGCTGCTTGGGAAGGACTCTGGGGGACTGAGTCTTCGTGTAACCCTGCACAAAACCCATTTGTTCACAACCCCAGGGCTGGCAGCAGAACCCAGARTGTCCTTGGCACTGAGGGATGCACTCTGACAGTGGCCACAGCTCTCACCAAAACCAGCAGCATGAGGCTCTCACCAAATGCACCTATTTTGAGCAAAACTATTCTGGGCTCTGTTGAGGTGGCATCAGGACCCTTTACTGGGCACTCAGGAGACCCTGGAGCTCAGAGAGGTGGCCCAGCCTGTCTGCCAGGGAGGTCAAACATCTGCTGCAAGACAAGAGACTCAGCAGGACCCTGCTGCACAGGTCTGAAATCAGCCCCAAAGCAGCCCCTGTGGGGTATAAGGCAATGCAGGATGTGCTTCAGGCTGCTCCTGGAGCAGACCAGGAGGGCAGGACAACCCATGGAGCCTCTGGCATCAGAGCCACCAGCTGGGCCAAGGTGCTGGAATCTGTCTGGGAAGAGCAGGGCCAGCCCTGGGCAGAGGCACYGGAGCAGCTGGGGGAGCTGAGGAAGCAAAGCTGCCTGAGGATGTCACAGGCAGAKCTGAGAGGTTTGGGGGTTATTTCTGGATGAAGATTCCTGCAGCAATCACAGAGCTGTGCTCAGAGCCCAGCCACCTCCCTGGAGCTGGTGTGGAAGAGCTGCTCCTGCACCAACCACCATCCAAAGGAGCCTGCACAGGGCTGGCCCTGCTGCCTTCCCTCCCCTCTGTGAGGTTTGACACCAGGAGCACATGGCAGCCCCAGTCCCAGGCTGGGGRTGTGTGTGGTGCAGGGAATGCTGTGCAACAGGGAGCACAGGAATGC
Source organism: Cardinalis cardinalis (assembly GCA_014549065.1). Classification (NCBI taxonomy): domain Eukaryota; kingdom Metazoa; phylum Chordata; class Aves; order Passeriformes; family Cardinalidae; genus Cardinalis; species Cardinalis cardinalis. Next base: position 566,621 of record JACDOX010000208.1, on the reverse strand, counting down.
TGCTGAGCTCCCACACAACCCTCACTTCACTTCTGGCTGCTYGCAGCACAACCTCAAACCTCTGCAAACATCCACAGGCCAGAGCAGGGTCAGAGCCAGCCACAAAGGGCTCCAGACAAACAGAGGCAGCCCCAGCAGAGGCAGCACAGGCCCTCAGGGTAGCACTGCTGYCTCACTGGAAAAGGATTAAACTCATTTGTTTCACAGACTGTCTCCAGCTCAAAACACCTCATTACAGGAATTTTTGCAACACATTGCACACCATTATCTTACTTATCTCCACCATGGCTGTCTCCTGCCAAATGCTGTAGGATAAGAGGTCCTGCCCTCCACAGGGACTCAGGCTCATACCCCTATCTCCACCCTATCTTTGTGCCAGGTAAGGTTTACATCTGTCCTGCCACACTTGTCTCCCCAGAGYGCCCCTTGCTGGCTGGACAGCTGGGGCTGATGCTTTGCTAACTGGAAATTTGTTTTCCACAGCGAGCACAGAAGCTCTGAGCCAGKCTGGAGCGAGGTTTGCTCTGCAGGACACACAGCCAAAGTCATGGAGGGAAATTCAGAGCCCAAGACAGGCCTGGGTGGGCAGAGAAAGGACAATGTCCATGTGCCTGGGCCTTCCTGGGACTGGCAGGAGTGTCCCACACCAGCACAGCTGCCCAGGAATACCTCAGTCCAGAGAACATTTGGGAACTACATCAGTGATTATCTCTACATGCAGCCCTCACACTGAATCCCCAGGAGAGGCAAAGAAAGGAGAGAAGGAGCACACAGAAGGTGGGAGAGGAATCCCCTCCCAGCCTGGCAGCTCCTACCAGGGTTGACTTCAGTGCCAGAGGGCTCAGGCAGGGAGGCCAGCAGCAGCATGCAGAAGATCATGGTAGCAACTGGAGGTGCTGCACAGGGTCAGACGAGTCCTTCAAAGGCAGCAGCTGCCATCTACATCTCTGAAAGACAAAGCAAAGAGAGAGGATGAGTCCTCCAGAGACAGGGCTGCTCTGTGTCATTGCCTCGTGATGGGCTGGGCAATCTTCCCTGCCTTCAAGAGAGCCTTTGACCTCAGCCCTGCTCTGCTCATCCCCAGATCAGAGGCTTAGAGAGGAACCAATGATCACTTGACTGTCCACACCACCCCTAAAGCTCCCAGTGCAATCCATCTGCCAGGCCCTCAGCTGCCATGGCTCCTGGGTGGATGGATGCACCCTTTTAACTGCAATTAAACAAGTCCAGTGCAAAGCAATCTCTCCCTCACCARCACTTCACTTTCCTTACTAAATTAACAAACAGTGAAACTGCAGCTACAAATGAACCTGGGCAGTCCAACCAGGCTCCCCAAGCAGGCTTTATCCACCCAAACCTTGGCACCAAGTAGCCAAGCAGGCACCTTGAAGCTTGCCACACAGTTTTAAGATAAAGGTCCAAAGCAGGGTGAAAATAATCTCTCCCTGCACAGCCACACTGCTGCCAAAAGTGCATGTGCAATCACACAGGTGAGCACACTTCATTTCCTGTTTGGAAATAAGGAAAATAGTAATTGGCAATTTCACTGGAAAGCCATGATAACACCTAAAGGAACARGAGGTCAGATCAGCAGTTATGTGAATTCTTTGTGCCCACATTCACAACAAAGAGCCTTGGGAGGCTCCATCCTGGAGGATAATTTTACAGAAGGCAGGTTAGAGGCTCTGTCTCATAATGRAATGCCAGGAGAAAAGAAAACAGAACAAATCAATAAATGTAATGTTGCCAGGTCCCAAAGTTGTTTGCTCAAGAATCCTCRGAGTTTTAGTAAAAAGGCAACACTGAATGTTGAGATTTGTTAGTGAAGGAGGAGAGGCTATAAAAGGGTCCACCATTGTGGCAGTGCRTGCATGCATGCAGGAGCATCAGATGCCATTAGCTCAGAGATTGGTAACAAAAGGCTCTTTTTCCACCCAACATAATTAAACTGCACAAGTCACAGCCCTGAGCTGCCGTGGATACCAAAGGAACACAGCTCCTTAAACCCAAAGGTAAAACCTTTGGCTTGGGAAATCCCCCAGCTGCAGATTGCTGGACACCCAGAAGCTAAATCGGGGTTAGAATCACTGGAGCTTGCCCTGTTTTTATTCTCTTTCCTAAGGATATGCTACTGGCCATTGTCCCTGCTGGATTCCATCAGAAAAGATGGCTCTGAGCCTGAAAAACAACTGAGGGCCCTCTTGGGAAAGGAGCCAAAAATGCAGGCAGGAGGGGGAGCTAATGCTGGGTGGCTGTGCCCAGCCTGGCAACCAAAAAACTCCTTAAAATCACCAGGTACTCCTGCCCCAGCCTCCTGCTGGCTTCCCCCACCAGCACCCTGGCCAGGGCTGGGAAGGGGCTGTGATGCCATGGCAGCCCCTGTGGTGAGYCTGCAAAAGCAAAGCACAAGCCCAAAGCTCAGCAGGAGGGTCTGGTGACCACAGGAGAGGTTTTGACCAAGCACTCYGCAGCTGTTTGTGCATGCCAGGCCATCCCTTCCTCCTGGAATGGAAGGAGGTGAATCAAAGCATCCTCAGAAGGGGTCCAGGAACAATCAGGACGAGTGGATGGCATCTCCTAGCATTCCATAAAGGAATTCCATGGGAAAGAAGCAAAGCCGATAATTGGGGCAATATCTGATACTTGAAGAAATAAGAGGCTGGGAAGTGTGATTTCCATTTTTCTGGCTCCAAAACAATGGTAGAGCTTTTCTCTTTGCCTTAGGGTTAATSTGAGAGACCTCAGCCCCAGCAGCCTTCCCCAGGAGCACATGCAGCTCTGGTTTGGACCAAACAGAATCTGGTGATGAGGACACTTAGCAGAAAGAATTGCTGCTGGAAAACACAGATTCCCACCATCCCAGGGCAGACTGCAACTCCCACAGAGAAGAGACTTTGTGTGCTCAACTGGATGGAGACTGTAGAGAAGTTTTGGGGCAGTTTGAAGACAGGCTTGGTGGGTGTTAATTTATGCAGGTGATTTGCTAAGGTGTCCTGGGAGCTCCCAAAGCAGGGCCTGCAAAGGGAACTGCAAAGAATTCAGCACTGGGGGAGACAGTCCTGTGGCAGGACCTGAGAAAGGGACATGTCACCAACACCAAGGCTTTAACTTGAGCCACCTTCCTGCAGGAGGTGATGGGAGCTCAGCAGAGACCTGTGGTGGTGSCCTGGCCATGACCCAGATCAGCTGCACCACAGGGGTGAAGTCTGGCACAGATCCTTCCTGTGGGTGCTCAAGCTGAACCAGCCACTTGTTGGATTAAGGGTTTTYTGGCATAGAGATGGGGCAACTGAGAGGTGTTTTAAAAACTTTTATTCTATTTTAGTCTCATGTGAATACAGATGTTGTAAGTCACGCTATAACAATCAGAAGTTAATTATTTTGTAATTATAATACATTATAAACATTTCTTAACCTATCAGTTTTAATCACACTAWGCTATAAATACCTTACAACCAATCATCTAAAATTACYCCTACTAGTGTGTCCTACTACAATACATCTTTCATAATTCTATTTCTCTAAAGTATCTAGTCTYATTTACAAAGCCRCCCTTTGAAACTTGTTTCCAGTTCCATTTCTCTCTCAACAGTATCTTAGTCTATAGTATTTTTATATTAATACTTATCTCAAAGTCTACATACTGTGTAAACTTTCTATCAGGTTTTAAGAATTTTCTACAAWTTCATTTCTCACAGCCACTGACCAGAGCTTGTTGAGGAGGCCCTGGAAGGAGAAGAGCAGCTTGGAGATGTATCCCAGGTGACTTCTGAGCTGCATGTTTAAAATTTCCCAACAAGGAGCCCCCAAATGGCCAATGACACCACTCACAGACTGCCACCCCCATCCTCCCTCCAGAGCCTGGCAAACCRTGTGAGCTTCAGGCTGGCTGCACCAAAGCACACAGGGATTTCTCTCCAACTTGCCCAGGAATAAGGGGAAGGATGGCTGGAAAGCAGTGAAACAGGGACTGTGGTTAGGCTGAGGGCCCAAGCCCCACTGCTGGAACAAGAAAGAAATGAGAGCAGCCCCAGACAGCAGTAAATGTTCAAATGCCTCTGTTTCCCACTTGGTCCAAAAGCCCAGCAAAGAAGGATCAAGAGCAGGGCATCATCCATCCTCTGCATCAGCACAGCACCCACAGCCCAGCTGGGGCTCACCTTTACACTTCACATGAGGAYTTTCCTTTGATAACAATAGTTGTGCCGTGGCCCCTTGTGCTCTCAAAATGACAACAGCCACCAGTGTCACAGCAACTGAATAAATGCACCACAAGCAGCTCCATTATCTCATCTGAACAAGCACCACAAGGTAAGTGCCCATTTGTTATGACACCTTTTGTACTGCCACAGAGCCAGTCACATCATCACCACATTCAGGTGGTTAGATAAGGATGTAAAATATCAGGAGGAAGGAAAGAATGAGGTGTAGGGACAAGGGAAGTCACACAGAAATGCCCAAGCATCATTTCAGCTCCTGCCACCCAGCACTGGAGAAAAGGTACAAACTGGGGGGCACAGACAGCTGAAGGTGCCACCTGTGAACCAGAGGCTTCTCAGGACTTGATGGGCACAGGGACCTCTGCAGGTCCACAAAAACAGCGTGGCTTGGGGGAATTGCAAGCCAGAATTAGAAGATGCAGCCATAGAGGCCAGTCTGGCCTCCAGGCAAGGAAAGGAAAGCTCCAGAGCTGATCCAGAGCTCACCTGTCAGCAGCTCTGTGCCTACAAAAGCTGGCTTTGAATTGGGCCCTTGCATAAAGGGTATCCAAGACAAGCAGGATGAATCCTCTCTGGATGTGTCCATTGCTAAGAGAAGAAGAGGCTGGTCTGGACCAGCCCTGTCTCCCTCAGTTTGGTACCATGAGTTCTCACCTTTTTGTGTGGCAGAGGTGAACATTTCCAGCAAAGCAGCCCTGCCCAGGCACCTCAGCAGCTGGTTCAGGCTCTGCTGGGTTTGTTTTTCCCACCACATTTGGCTCCCAGAGCTGGATCACCGAAGTGCCTGCCAGTGAGTCCTGGGAGAGGTGATGGACAGAGGGAGCAAACATTGCCATTTCTCAGCTCTCTCACAGCAGCTGCAGGGCTAAGCAGGGTCAGCAAGAGTGAGTTTCACCCTCCAGAGGGTGAAATATTTTGAAGGAGGTTCAGTCCCACTCAGGAGCTGCAGAAATCACTGTTTGAAGAATTACTGGAGTTGGTTGGTGCTGAGTCTCAATCTCATCCAGGAGTAGATTGGATTCCCAAGCTGCACACTTCCCAGAGCTAGGACACACTGGAATTACTACTAAATACAACCCTCTCCACAAACTACTTGGGAATCATCTTACTAAGGACTTTTCCTGTGTAAATGGCTCAATACTTTTCTTTCAGCTCCATTAGTCCTTTACTGTACTCATGCCTATCTTCCCACCCCGCCCACACATACACACCAAGTGCCAAAACTACAGCACAAGCCTGAAACCAGTAAAAACAGGATTAGCAACATCCTCTGAGAGGCAAGAAAGTGTTAAACTCTGTTCCCAGGCCCGACTGGATCAAGTTGCTAATTGCTAACAGCTGGCTGCAGGAGAAAAAAATCCTGTTACAATCATTGGGAGAGTGGAAAAAAAAAATCTACTTGTTGAAAAACTCGCCAAGAAATGCAAAAGAGGGCACTTTTCCCCAATAAACCCAGCAGATAGCATGCCTGAAAAGCCAGTCCATGCCTCCACAGAGGAGCAGCTGGCTGTGACCCAGGGCACAGCAAAGGCTCAGCAAGCACAGGAGGGAGCTGTTCTTCAGTGATGTGCATGAGGAAGGTGGGACTTGGAGCTCCTCCAGGCCCTGTTCTCCCTCCAGAGATCCATTACAGAGGTCTGGCATGTTTGCAAGCCTCTCTAGATCCCAGCTGAAACAGGCATTTGTTTTAACTGGTTCCTTTGCAGATCATTATCCCGGAGTGGGACCTGAGGGTTTGCTGCAGGAATCCCACTCCAAATGCCCAGAGCCACACCAAGAAACTCCACAAAACACAGAGTATCACACACAGAGCTCTGTGTACAACAGGASAGGCTATCCTGAATCACAGCATCCTCAGAAGAGGTCCAGGAACAAACAGGAGGAGCGGATGGCATCTCCTAGCATTCCATAAAGGAATTCCATAGGAAAGAAGCAAAGCMAATAATTGAGGCAATATCTGATACTTGAAGAAATAAGAGGCTGGGAAGTGTGATTTCCATTTTTCTGGCTCCAAAACAATGGTAGAGCTTTTCTCTTTGCCTCAGGGTTAATGTGAGAGACCTCAGCCCCAGCAGCCTTCCCCAGGAGCACATGCAGCTCTAGTTTGGACCAAACAGAATTTGGTAATGAAAACGCTTAGCAGAAAGAATTCTGATCACTTTTTAAAATGTTCTGCTTAGTTTACAATTCAAATACTGGCACAGCACTGACCCAACAGAGCAGGGCTGTTGGCCAGAGAACATGGCCACCCCCTCCAGCAGAACCATCAGAGGGTGAAGGATGGACCAAGCCATGCTGCTTGTGCAGGAGCTCTGTGAAAATAAGGCAAAAAATTTCCCCTTAGGTGAGCTCTGAATGGTGTCTCTATCCCAGGATTCAACCAGGCAGCAGTGGAGAGGTCTCTACGTGACACATGGATGGCACCTGGACAAACCGAGTGCCAACAGTGACACCAAAATTCATTGAGTCAGAGTGAGAGGGCAGCTGGGCACGGCCAGCAAGATCCTGGCATGAAGTGCAAGGCTGCAACAGGAGATTTGGGATTTAGGCACCAGCAGAGGTGGTCAAAAAGAAGAAAAACCCATAGCAATGTTTGAGACACAGTGGGGGACATAGAGGTGCCACTATTTCTGCTCAAAGTGATGTCCAAAGCAGCAACAAGGCTGGACAGATAAAAGCAAACAGATTTTAGGTGAAAGGGTTGGGTTAATTAAGATACGTGTGAGAAGTAAGTCACAGGAACAGGGRAATTGAGACAGGAACAGGCTCCAACATCACCTTTGAGGTGGCATTGGGAGACCTGTCACAAGAGACAYGAATGTGGGACCAAAAGGACAACATTCAGGAGTGGCACCTGGGGTGGGACAGGGACACCACAGGGCTGAGTCTGAGGCAGTGGCAGAGGAATGGGAACACCAAGTACTTGGTGGTCACTCCCTTGAGAGGGGAGAGTAGGCCTGCCCTGAGGCTGAGAAGGGTCTGAGCCTTTTCCATGTTGTAGCCAAACATCTTAATGGGGTCATGCAGAAAGTGACACCTCASTCCTGCTAGATTTTAGGAGAAAAACAGCATTGCAGTCACCCGCACCACAGCATGTGACACTGGGAGGAGCTTCTGCCCATGGACTCCAACATGAGGCAGTGCCTCAGCCACAGCCCAGAGAGATGCTGCTGCTTCTGCACGAGACCAGTAAATCCTCCAGCTTTTTCCCACTGCCTGTCAGCCAGTCCTACAGGAGTGGAGTGTCCCCAGTTTGTGAAACTGCCCAGAGCACTTCTATCACAAAACCAGACTTGGGGACAAATGAACACGCATTAAATGTAATTTAATCCATCCAAATAACAAGGCCAAAATTATAAACCATTACAAAGATGAAGCCAAAGATAAGGAAATGCAAATTCACTGCACCACAAGGTGGGTTTTAGCTCAGCTAAACCAAAACCAAAGCTTCTCCCCCAGCCCAGGGCACAGGAACTCCGTGCTCATCTCAACCAAGGAACCTGGAAGTGCTTCCCATGACCCAGCCAGACCTGCCAGGGCCCTGCTCAGGACATGGCCATTCCCCAGCAGCAGGGGCAGGGGAGCCTCCAGCACACTCTCCAAAACACACATCCCCTCAGCTGCAGAGGCTCCAGTTCCCAGCTCCAGGCTCCAGTACTGCTGTTTCTGTAGGACAGAAGTGGCAGGGAAACAAGATTGTGCACAAACCAGCAGTYCCAAGCACCCCCCTTGTCCCTGCCCAAGGAGCAGTGTCCCTTACTGTCCCTTTCCAGAGCTTCCTTCCCACCCTGACAGGCCCAAAGAACACTCAGCACACTGACATTTTCACTGTTCCTAAACACTGGCATCTCTCTCCAGCTTTTTTCTTTTTTTTTTTTTAACAATCCTTAAAATACATCAACTAAAAGTCAGCAATAGTTCTCTCAAGACCTGCAATCTTCCACTGCAAAGTCTCACATAGCAACCATCCCCAGGACATGTTAACCACAGAGATGACAGATGGGGTATTAAGAGCACTCAATCTAAACCACCTTCCTCCCTCCCTGTTCTCAGGGGGCTCCACCATAACCTTTTACTTAACTGCGCTCCAGCTTGCACTCAGAAGGAGATCAGGTTGCTGAGCTGCAGAATTATTTGGGCTGGAGGAGATCCCCAGGAGAGCATCTAATCCCAGCTCCTACTCCAAGCAGGGTTAGCACCAATTTCAGAGCAGCCTGCACAGGGCTTTGTCCAGCTGTGTCTTAAAATCCCCCTAGGATGGAGGCTCCCTCCACCTCKCTGGACAACCTCTCCCACTGCTCAGCTGTCTGAAGAAGTAAAATTTTATTCCTCTTTATCCCAAGGCAGAAGCTCCTGTTACCTCATTGACAAGTACTGTCAATCCTCCTGCTATGCACCTCCTTGATAATCTGCTCTTGGGTATTCCAGAGCTGCCTCTTGTTCCAGCTGAATCCCCCTGACTCCACCAGCCTGCTCAGGGAACCAAGATTCAGTATTAATTTATTAATAGTTTCTCCCAAGCTTCTCCCTGGTGAGACAGAGACTCCCTCCAGTCAGATTTTGCCATGATTCCCACTGGCTTGTTCACAGGGAAACCAGGGATTGCTGAGTTTGTCCCACACTGATGCCAGAGCACAGCTCCTCACCCTCTGCTTACAGAGGGCAGGGATCACATTCCCACTGGTGACTATTTTGAGGGGTATCAGGTGGCACTTTCTAAATCAGCTCACTGAACACAGCACTGACCAGCAACAGGGACACTGCCACCCTGGCACAGGGCAGGGCTGGGATAAGGATCAGAGCCCCCACAATGACCAGTGGGCGTTTCTCAGCTCAGAGCCCACCAGCAGTGCTGAGGCAAGCAGGAAAGCATGAAGGACATGCCAGGGATCAGTTCCTGCCCAGGGATCCAACACAGCCCTGCTCCCAAAGCAAAGCCTCCTCTGCCTCCTGGGAGCAGCAGCCTCTGGTCCACAGCAGGGCTGCATCCCTCAGGATCCAGGTTTATGGTGCCAATGCAGCTACTCTTGGCAACCAGTGCAAGAATCTCATTAAACCCACAATTTGAGGTGGTTTTTTTGGTTTTTTTTGGACATGATCTGCTTTCCATCAGAGCACAGGGATTGCTGAGTATGCTCCTTCTTTAACGTGGCAGAGGTTGGTCTGCACTGCCCGCTGGTTACCTGCTTCCTTCTCCATCTTAAAACACTGCTACAACATTTATGCTTTCCCAAACTTCTGGAACTCCTTTGGTCTTCCCAGATTTATTACAAATTGGCAGCCAGGATTCAGAAAGCTGCTTTGGCAGTTTGTTTTAAACAAACAGGTCCCAGTGTTGCTCAAGTTTCAAAATACTCTGAAATGTTATCTTGGGTTTAACACCCTCCCTGGTTACCAGTGCAATGGGAGGTATTCTGAGAGAACATCATCCAGCTTCTCCACAAAAATGGAAAAGAAATGTTTTACTTCTCTGCATTGTTATCAGCAGTCAGTTGGGTTTAACCTTTCCCAACAATATAAGCACCGCTGATGAAATTTATTTTGCTTTACAGATATTAAAATATTTCTCACTACCCCATGATATATTTGCTGTGCTTTTTCAGTCATCTTTAGCTTTCCTTATCAACTGCCTACCTTCAAAAATACCAGTAACAGGTCCTTATCTACAACCTTTGTTTTGCAATTTGCTCACAGTTGAGCCTATTTAAAAGCTAAAACATGATTACTGGGGGAAGCAAAACCAGAAGAGAAGCAAACCCTTGCACAGAGCTGCATGTAGTACCTGAGAACTGCTGATTTTTGCAAGGATGGAAGCCAAATTCTGAGACAGTTCAGTGAAAATCAAACCAGAAACAGGGTTTTGGAACATCTACTAATTGACCTGCCCTTCTAGTCTCCCTCACACCACCACAAATGGTGATATTATCAAAAGCTACATTTTATGAGTTTTGCAATTTCTCTTCATATTTGTAAAAACAAAACTCAGAGCACCTGTAGCTGGCAAAAAGCTCCTGCCCTTTGCCTGAGGAGCACAGTGGGCTCTGCTCCAGTGGCACCAAAAATGTTAATAAAAATGGAGAGCCATGCCCTACAGYCACAGGAAGATACCAGACTTGAAGAAGCTTTTCCAATATCAGAAAGAAGCATAACCTACCATGTTTCACTGCATTCCACAGACTGCAATAACTCCAAATACCAAAATGCAGTGAGTGGGAAGTGCTCCAGGCCTCCCACAGCACCCCAGGAGCCAGAGGGGACAATTCTGGCTGTGACCTCAGTGGGTACCATTTCTCCAGAGGCTGAGCACAACCTACAGCCAAGGCAGCCCTGTCTGGGTACACACAGCTGCTGCATTTGGCTTCAGCAAACTTTGTTTACGACCCTAAGTGGTTTTAAAGTTTAATTTATGAAGTGCCTTGCAGAGATGGGAGCAGTGAGTGGCAACACTCACACATCACCTGAAACACAGCACCAAGCCTGGAGACTCCAGGGAGGACTTCCAGGCAGCTCCAACCATGTTGCACTGGGTTTGCTATTTACTGGTACAGCTCTGCAAGATAAAATTTCACTTCCCATGTACAGAGATGAAGGTACCATTAATTAAACATACCAGCAAAATATCTGCCATGATTAGAGACAGTTCAGAGATCTTTGCTTACCACAATGTATTTCAAGCAATCAAAGCAAATGCTCTGCTTATAAACAAAGGAAAAGCCAAGAACACAGAAAAAAATCTTGAGCAGCATTTCACAGCTTTGGCAAGGCACAATGACCAATTCTGATTAAATTTTTCTCAAGAAGCCCACAGAGATGTAATAAGATTTAGCAATTATGCATAAAGTAGGTAGCAGTAGGAAAATCATGGTATTGTCTGAGGCAAAGGCAAAGGCAAGAGAAACAGGAGAGACGAGAAGGGAAAAAAGAAATTTGTAAAACAATGATGCCTAAACCAAAATAAAAAAAGGACCCCATTTACCTCTTTTCCATATTGAAAATGAACTGAAATTAAAAAACAACAAATTAAAACAGAGGAAATGAAATTCCACAGCATACCATGTGCATTGAGCCTCTGGGACATATTGCCACWGAGCAATGTGGGAGTAATTCAATAAAATATTGGAAGTAGATTTCCATAATAAGAACATCTGCAATTCCATTAACAGAGTGAAAGAGAGCACACTGGAGATGAATTTTGCTCCAGCCAGGCATAAGCAAAGCAGTAACTGGTGTGAGCAGGGGTCATCTCCTGCACGGGCAGGTTATTCCACAGCTGGCTGCACTCAGGCCTGGGGCTTTCCTGGGCCTGTGATAAGATGGGTGCCTGAGGAGGTGGGCTGTGATCCCAGCCAGTTTGGCAAGCTCTGCCTCTGTGGGCAGAGATCACATTTCAGTTTTCAGCAGCTTATTGTGCAGCTTCTCAAAAAGAGAAACAACACTACCCACCTTTTTTTTTTTAAGAGATTATCCTCTGTGACACAAAAAGAGCAGATGAAATTTCAGCCAAACCTATTAAAGAAATACCTGCGGAGCAGTGAGCAACCCTGAACACTCTTAGTGGAAACACAGCTATTTTGGAAAGTGCTCAGCACCTGAAGAAAAGGGTTTACTGAGGAAATAAATAAGATTTTATCTGGAGGGGCTGCTACCAGAGAGCCCCATAGCTAACCCTAACAATGAGGATTCTCAGGAGCACCTTCCTGCATATTCATACTCCCGTGTTTCAGGGTAAATGGGAGTCTCAGAAAGTTTAAAACTGCAGWAGGTGCTTCAGGAGGGGACAGGGTCTGCCTCTCGGTGGGAGAAGAGGTGAGAACACAGCAATGCTGCCCCACAGAACCCGCTGGGGCAGGAGCTGCTGGGCTCAGGGCACAGGAACGTGTTCCCTCACCTTCCCACTGCCCACAAGAACCCACTGCCAGCTCCAGCTTTCCCCATCTGTCCCAGCCTCAGCCCTGGCAGCTCTCAGAGCTGGAACACTGCCCACACCCCCCCAGAGCCCACTGCTGCCCAGAACCCAGCCAGCAGCACCTCTGTGYYCACAGGACACCCTSTGTGCCCTAGCGGTGCCCAGGCCCATCCCTGAGGGAATGGCCACGCTTTGAGAACCCCCCAGAGCCCACTGCTGCCSAGCWCCCAGCCAGCAGCACCTCTGTGCCCACAGGACACCCTGCGTGCCCAGGAACGCATCCCTGAGGGAATGGCCACGCTTTGGGAACCCCCCAGAGCCCACTGCTGCCCAGCACCCAGCCAGCAGCACCTCTGTGCCCACAGAACACCCTGTGTGCCCCAGGGCTGCCCAGGCCCATCCCTGAGGGAATGGCCACGATTTGGGAACCCCCCAGAGCCCACTGGTGCCCAGCACCCAAGCAGCAGCACCTTTGTGTCCACAGAACAGCCTGTGTGCCCTAGCAGTGCCCAGGCCCATCCCTGAGGGAATGGCCACAATTTGGGAACCCCCCAGAGCCCACTGCTGCCCAACACCCAAGCAGCAGCAGCTTTGTGCCCACAGAACAGCCTGCGTGCCCAGGAACGCATCCCTGAGGGAATGGCCACGAATTCGGGAACCCTCCCGGAGCTGTGGGGGGGAAAACAGGCTGCAAAGAGCCCCCCTCTCCCTCCCAGGCAGAAAAGCCTTCACCTCCCAGCACAAAGCCCCTCCACCACTCCCAGCAAGCCTCCAAAGGCTTTATCCAAGGACAGAAACAGGAGGGGAGAGAGCAGAGAGAGCTGACACCAAGCTGAGAGCCAGGTTAAGCTGCAAGGACCCTACCTGCCTCTGCCAGGGCCTGCTGAGCACAGGGAACAACTGCTATGGCTCTTTGGAGCTCCACAGGTTGAGCTAGGCTGTAGATTCGACATTCCTTGCAACTTTCCACCAGCACACACATGATATGTTCAAACTTGAGTGACTCCTCCCTCCTCCCTCCCTCTGCACACACAGGCCCAGGAGATGGCCCTGCCTCTATCATCCCAGTTCCTATAGCAACTCCTGACCCAGCAGATGGAAACAGAGCTGTTTTCTAGGCAAATCTGCCTTCTTGGATTCCTCTGCTCTTCCCTGCTGTTGGCCCCTCCTTGCTCCAGTGCTCTCCCTGGGGGCTGCTCCGCTGGCACCTGGCCCAGACTTTGCCTGGAGGAAGGCCAAGCTTTGAATTCATTTAGTAAAACCACAACATAAAGCAGCTCTCCTGCTCAGGAAGCAGGGCCCGTGTAGTCCCAGGGGCAGGCCAGGCTGCAGAGCCAGCCTGCACCTTCTGGTCGAGCACAGCTGCCCGTGCTGGGCAGGAGGATCGCRGCAGGAACATCACCTCTGCTCATCCTCATCCTGTGCCATCCACCAGGAAAGGTAAAAAGAGACAGAACTAGTCATTTATTAGCAAGTCCAGCCAACAGAATTATTATAACCCCAGGCACTTCTCAGACATTTGGACTTTGGCTTCCAAAGCCCTTCCTGGAAGAGGGAGAGCCCAGCTGTGACACCAGGGCTCTGTGTGCTCATCACAACTGCTCACCCCATTGCTGTCCTCAGGTCAGGGCCCCACAGCAGGGGAGGTCACCAATGCAGCTGAGAACAGCACATCACATTCAGTACCCTTTCTCTAAAATACAGAAAATGAAGGAAAATAAAGAACTCAAACCAGGCTGTGGCATTTCAGTGGAGATAATTACCAAGGGTGATAGTGGGAATGTCACGAGCAGGTGGCTCTGTGGTGACAGAACAAGCAGGACTGCAGCTGAGCACAGGGCCAGCGGGTCTCTGTGAGACCACCCAGACCCAGCACAGGGGCTACAGAACGGCTCCTGGGCTACAGAGCTGCTCTTGGGCTGCACAGCTCCGCACAGCCCTTCCACTCCCAGCCATCCCTGCCCCGGCCACTGGAGAGCCCTGGGGGCACAGCAGGACGGGGACACACTGACATGGCTGAGAAGGGCACTGGGGCTTGAGAAGAACCTCTGAGGGCACTGGGGTACAGCCCCAGCAGGAAGCACAACAGCACAGGGAAAGCAGAGAGCAGCAGGAATGTGCTGACCCTGCCTGCTGGGAAATGCAGGTGCCAGCCTGCCTGCTGAGAGGGAGCTGCTCAGAAGGGCTGCAATGTCTCTCTCACACACCTGGCAGGGCTAGGACTCCTCCCAGAGCCAGCAGAGCAAGGCTGGGAAGTGATGCCAGCATTGTACAGGGCTCACAGGGACTCCACAGCAGGAGGGTGAAGAGGAGGGACAGCAGCCATCCAGCCCATCCTGCAGAACCCCTACATCAGCTTCCAGCAGGAATCCCAGCAAAGCCTCAACTGAGCAGCAGGTATTTTGGGTATGCCAAAGCAAGAAAGGAAGCAAACATGAAGCACACTGTGCCCACACTAAGTCCCAACTGGAAGATGCAGTCAGGTGCCACCTTGCTCCCATTTTCCTCCCTGCCTCCCTACCCCATAACCCACCTCTGGTCTGAGAACATAAAACTTTTTTCCCCCCCATGGTAATTTTTCCATGCATCAGTGAGTTAATCAGCACAGAGGGATGGGACAGTCCCTAAGGCTCCTAGACAGCKGGGACATGAGCAGCAGTAGGGTGGGTGTGGGAAGACATCAGATCCCTTTCTGCCTGCTCCAGAGGGGTGTTACTCATTCTGATAATGCCCTTCCAAGGCACTCTCCTCCCAAAACAAGAATGCCTGCCCTGAGAACACAATGGTACATGGGAACCAAGCTGGATACAGGCCCCTGGGGTAAACTGGGACCAAAAAGACACAGGGCAGATTGTGGCAGCAGGAAATGCTGGACATCCAGAAACAGGGAGYCCAGGAGTGGCATCAATAAAAGCACCAAAGCAGATGCATATCACACAAACAACATCAAGGGGTTAGAAAATGCTCCCAGTTTCCCTGTAGTGCTGGGAAGAGCAATGGCTCAACTCACAAACAGATCTGAGGAGCTCCTTTCCCTGGGGAAGGACATTGCTGTGGAGGCACAAAGCACTGCTGGAAAACTGCTGAGCTTGCAGCCAGACTCACTTGAGCAGTTCAGCACAGAAAAGACTCTGCTGGATGCCCTCTGAGATGTAACTTGATCCCACAGTACACATCCACTAATCAATCGGGGGATAAAGCAAAGCAGAAAACAGTCTTTTTTTTTTTACTGGAATGAGCCCAAATATGCACAATAACAGATCCCACTCAGAGCTATTGCAAACTCAAGTGCTTGGGAGAGTTTTGCATCTCACATCGCAGAGGGAGCATACTTCTGCAATAGCATCATTGCTTTCAAATTGGGTATTTGAGAGACTTCCTAATGACCTCATAGCAGCACATGTGACCACTAAGTCATCTTCTCAAAGGACCAGGAATAACATCAACAGACCCTGTTTTCGTTGTGCACAGGACAGCTTTCCTCAGCACAAGCAGGGTCCTGAACAGCGAGGGAGCAGAAAGGAGCAGGACCCAGGTCAGGCCAGAGCTGGCATCATGATTGTTTCTCCAACAGATTCTGTTTGGCCTTGGAAAAGATCCATCCAATTAACAGATGAAGACCCATTAGCACATACTAAATTCCACATACAAATTTAGACACAAAAAGCTTGTTTATCCCAATGCAGGCCAAATTCGTTTGGTTTAAGGCATCTATATGATAATGTAAATCCCAGAAATATTCCAAACACATTCCAAGAGATAAGAGGTGAACTCACAAAACATGGAATAATGACTTGAAAGGGCTTCCAATTTTTTTTTCTCCCAGTGCTTAAAAATAACCCACTATGCTGAGCAGCAAAGCAGTAATTAGGAATTTGTGGGTGATGAACTGGTGAGCTGGTCACATTGGGATGGGGAAGTTGCCTTTTGCTGACCCTAAGCCATCCCCAGTCAGGTGGCACTGGGAGAAATAAATGAGTGAACACCTGTAATTATGTTAACACTGAGGTGAAGGCACCTACGCAAAGAGCTCAAGCCAGACTGATGGCCTTGAACACCTGAGAAGATCCTCCCCTCTGCTCCCAGCACAAGGCTCCTGCAGAGGGAAAGTGACAAAATCCCACTGTGGAGATGTCAGAAGACCTGCACCAGACAACTTCCCCAGTTACCAACAGTGATATGGGAACACACATCCAAACAAGAACAAGGAACATCATCAAACAGCACCCAAGAGCTTCTTCTGCCAGGTCTATCCTGCAGCAGCAGCACAACAGGTCCACAAAACCTCCTGTCCCTGGCCAGGGGCTCTGCTCCATGGGCTTCACACTCCCTGCCTCCCACCCAGCCCAGACCTCCACCTGCCTTATCCCAGGAGGGCTCCAGCAGGAGCTGGTGATCCTGTGAGCACCAACAGCTCCTGTCACACAGGACCAGGACAGCACCCAAGTGGCCTTGGGCCAAACACAGACACAGCTGAGGCACACAGGACAGCCCCACTACAGAGGCTGGACCTGCACAGTGTTAAAGGTTTTTATTCTCTCAGTGGGAGGTGGTGAAAGCCAACTCCTGCCTTCACCTTTCCAGGAACTTTTGATGGAACACAGAAGGCTGCTGTGAAAGTGCTCTGTTTACACCCTGCAGCCGTGTCCTGTCTTTACCCAGAGTGAGTGTGYTCACTCCCACTACCCCATGAAACTTCTGCTCAGCCCAGCTCTGCTGGAATCATCCTCCCRCTGCAAAGAAACCCAATTCCAGCCCCAAACCTGGGAAAAGATGGAAGTGGGGCAGAGCCTGGCATGATGAGGAGGGCAAGTTTGAGACATGACATCTTCCAAGAAATACTGACAAACCACCTCCACACACCAGGTGCTGAATAGAGCTGCTCTGCAGGGTACCAGAAGGCTCAGAGCTGACAAGACAGAGCATGCGGTGACATTACAGACACCTGATGTGGGACACACCCTTCCCAAGGGGTGCAAAACAAGGGCTCCAAGGGGAGTATCTACCTTCCACCACATTCCACTCACCCCGTGCCAAGGGAGATTTCCTGCTCTGAAGGAAGATGATCAGAGTCCTCAAGAGGGCAAGTACCAGAGCAGAACTTCTTTACCACTCAGTCACTTCCCAAACCACCAGGAAAACCTCTGGCCCAGCCATGGGACAGATACCTTGTCATGTCCCCAGGTGATGAAGTTCTGCAGCTGTGCCAAGCTCTCTCTTTCTGGGCACACAGGCAGCTGCTCAGCAAAGCCCTGTCCTGAAGCAGAGGCCTCATGCCACTACAGCTCCCTCTCTCCAGGGGAGGTGGCAACAAAGGAACAACAACTCTTCCCCAGCTCCAAAAATCTCTCGCAGAGCTTTAATTACCAGGAAAGCTCCAAACAGGAGCAGCCTCCCATCTTCCCTGTTTAAACAGGGTCCCCATTGTGGGCTGCCCCAAAGGTGAGGGTGAGGAGGGGTAAGCCCAGGTCAGAAGCAGGGCAGTGAGCTCAGCTCAGCCTCAGTGGCTGCAGTGACAAAGGCCCAGAGCACACGTCACCCAGAGCACGGAGCTGCTGGCACAGAGCAGTGCTCAGCACTTGTAAACACTCCCTGGCCATCACCGCTGATGCAACCACGGGAAAGGGGCAGAGAAAACCATTATGTGCAGACATCCCTCCCTATCCCTGGACACCAGGACCAGCCCAAGCAGGACATCTCCAGCCTTTCTCTTGTCTGCCTGTTGAGCCAAAAACCCTCAGGCATCCTGCTGCAGATGAGGATTGCTGCCACATCAAGGAAGGGTTCAACTCCCATAAACCAGAAAAAAAGCTCTGGGGTTTTCACCCCTAATCCCCGGAAGCAGTTGGTATATTCAGCAGGCACATGGCCTCTTTCAAAGCTGGCTTTTCTTCTTGAAGCACCAGTATCTAACATCCTGAGCATTATCCTTCWCACATTCCTCCCCACCACAGCAGCAGGCAGCTCTTGCTGCCCATCATCCCTGTCAGGAGTTTGGAGCAAAGACATGGTGTAAGGTGCTCTGACAAGCAGTGCTACACAGGGATTGCTGGGGACAAAGTCCTGCTGTCTCTCTTACAGTGATACTTCCCCACATCTCTTCCTCTCTCCCAGAAATTTCCCAGATAAATCTRTGTTGTCATATCACATCTCAAAACTACAAGCTGTGTGGATCTGAGGAGGCCAATGTCTGAGTAGTGATTCCAGATCCAGCTCAGAGAAAAGCTAATCAGCATCCTTCACCAGAGATTTTATTGCAGACACATGGAAAACAACAGCAGAAAAACCAAAGCAAACCATAAGCACTGGCTGTAAGCTTCATCAAGGAGGAACAGCACAMGGGAAGGGAGAGATTCAGCACCAAGCCATGTGATTTACCCAGCAAGGGACACCAACCCAGCCGAACCATGGAATGGGCAGAGCTCAGCTCGTGGCAGCAATGCCCCTACAGCTCCTCCCCTGCAGCACACAAAGACCTCTGCAAAAACAAGTGGGGCATGGAAAAACTGGTGGTAACAAAAGAGCTGTCAGCCAACGTCAGCCTGTCGCTGACACCCCTGCAGCCCTTTACAGCTGCTGCTCCAGGACCCTCTGGCCACACAACCCCAAACCTGACCTCTGCACTTTGGACAGAGTGAGCACATGGAGAGCAGCTGACAACAGTGATCCCCACATTTCTGTGATTCCTCAGCAAGGACCCTYATCTTCAAATAACCAGAGCATGCACAAGCCCATGCTCCCAGCCCTTCTGGCTGCCCTTTCTGCCATGGAAACAAAAGGCAGGAGCAGTTCAGATGTGCAAGATACCAAAGGGCTCCATAGCAAGTGAGAATTTGTAACCCACCCAAGGACACTGCTACTCACTCCACAACACCAGATTAATCCTATACAAGGACTGGTTTGCACACCAACAGGAACACAACACATCTGCAGAGCAGATACAGTGCCAACATCAGGACAAGACCAAAGAGCTCTCCTTTTTAGTGCCCATGAAGCATTTATATAATTCCTGTTGCAYGAGGGGATGCACAGCCCAGGGATCCAGAGCTGAGTCTAGCAAAGAGGCCTTGGCTAGGGAAACTTCCACCTCCTCAGCAGCTCTTTCCATCTCAGCCATTTCCCTTCCAAGCAAGGCTTCCTGGCCTGAGCAAGCACGAGGGGTGTTGCAATCCMCAGTTCTGTCTGAAGAAATCCAGCCCAGCCACAGCAGCAGGCCTGGTCTGGCCTGTGTGYCATCCCTGGACACCCACTGTGCCCAGAAGCTCGTGCCCTGCTGGAAGACAAGTTTGCTCCTCAGATGCAGATAGCTGCTCTGCTCCCTTTAACATGCAGGACCACRAGGGCTAACTCAGATGTGCACACATGCATCTCATGGGAGTTTTTCTGAAATAAATGCAGCAGACTCTAGGGAAAATCCTCTCTCTCCTATGGTGAGGGGCTGAGGAGGGTGGATAAAAGGCAACTCTGTGCCTTGTGCACGTGTGGCCTCGGTCTGGGCAGCATTGATCCCACACTCTGCCTTGGGGCAAGGGATGCTCACGGGTGCTCATCCTGTGCCTCCTGACAAACAGAATTCCAATGGGAAAACACCCATGAGCTCATTGGACAACRGGACATGTCCTACAGGCACTGTTCCACCTGCAATTCCCCATGCAAACACAGGAAAACCACCTGACAGCATCCCTGCCTTTTCCTCAGAAACAGCACGAGGGTCTGCTCATGTTTCCCATGTTAGCACAGAACAGGATTCAGATCCATTACACATTACATTAACCCTACTGGGACATTTCCCACAGCTCACTCAAATGTTTTCAAACCTGCAGGATGAGGTCATTCCAACCTAAATGCATAACCCACTCTCCAAGGTGGTTCACTAGGTATAACTTCCAAGCAAAAGCAAACAAAAGCTGATCTGGTGTGATACCCTGCTCCATCCCCAACATGTTCAACACTTGGCCAGACAAAACCATGGCTGAGCTGATCACTCACATKCTGGAGACAGTCCCACTTCAAGCAGGAGGTCAGGCCAGAGCCCCCCAGATATCCTTTCACCCAGTGCTTCCATCATTCTGTGGCAGCAAATGAGAAGAGGCAGAGTAATTACTGCCAGCAAGGAAGGCTTGCATCGAGTTTCTCTGGAGTAATCCTTCTAGATAATATTAAAAGCTTGGTTAGCAGAGATGTCAGCACTGACACAATGAGGGCTAATTCTGTCCTGGCACGAGTAGTGAGCGCCAGGATCTGAGCCTTGATGTACTGCATGGGTCTCAAACAGGGTCAGCACACTGCGTCACTGCCCTTGCACAAATTAACACCCACCACAAGAGAGGCCTTTTCGGAAATTTAACTTCAGCCATGCATTCAAACATAATAGTCTGCAATAATCCAAGAGCACAGATTAAAAGCCAGACAGCCAATAGCTCTCAAGACATTAGAAGCAACTAGAAAATTCATTTCCCACTGTAAGTCTTTACTCTAGGGAGGTCTCAACAGTACTGCTGCTATTTGGTGTCCTTCCAGTGCTGGGAGAAGGCCAAAAAATGCCGTAGCAGAGGCTGAACCACACTAATGGGTGGGTTCAGTCCTTGGGAAGAAGGCAGAGTGTCTACATGGAGTGCAGTCTGGAGGGTGATGGGGAAGCAGCTGCTGGCACTGAGATGAGAGAGGGTTGCTGGTCAGGAGAGGAACTGCCATCAGTGCTGCTCCTTCCAGATGTCCACCCATGGTACCCACACATGACACTGGCCAGCAAAGCTCATTTTCTCAGAGTAAATCCCTGTCCAGGTTGCCCCAAAACATAAAAGAAACATAAGACTGCTGCTAGCCAAGTATGCAGACAGAAGGCATCAAACCCATGGAAAGAGGAAGGACACTTTGTGACATTATTAGAGTAATATCCATCACAACCCAGAGAAATGCAAAACRCATACCCTTAAAAACAAAAAGCCCACAGGATGAATTCACAGCATTGGGACCCTCACCCAGGGAAAAGCAAGGGAGCTCTGTATGGCAGCTCTGCTGGTCTGATTTGTTCCCCTCAGCAGCACAGGGGCAGCACCTCAGCCCAAACAACAACAGGGCATGGGAGGCACATTCCCAGCACCCCCAGCTCATCTCCACTACAAATGCAGAAATGAAAGATAAACATTCCTGGAAGATCACATTACCCAGCATGAAGAGATGACAGCTTGTCAGGAGCAACAGAAACAGGCTGAGCTCAGTGGAAGGAGTCATCATAGCCTGACATCTTCCTATTGGAGAATACTGACACTCCAGCTATTTCTGCTACAGTATTTAATTATTTAATTTTTTTTTTTTACCTTTTGACAGGCAGAAACAAACAAGCACAAGTGAAATAACATAACAGTAATCGAGATGGACAACAAAACCTGACACTTGGCTAGTTTAGCTCTCCATGGGAGGGTAACACAAATGACGGACACCACAACCAAATGATAGATGCAACAAAAACATGCCCAGATTCCCATTCTTCAAGGGAAAATAAGAGCTGCAAAGGCAGCTCCATCTCTGTATTTGCTTGGTCTTGAGCAGCTCTTAGTTACTGATGGGTGGGACGTTTTAACACCTTAAATGCTATTCCCAGAGAAACTGAACTAACTCCTCATTTTCACAGCACAAATTCATCTGGTTGGAAGAAAATACCCCGCCCTATTCCTCTGGCCTCCAAAGTGCAGCTGGCAGCCTCAGGACACAGGACAGTCCTGGGGAAGAAACACAACTGTTTACTGTGTTTGTCTGTCCCTCCTCCCTCCCCCCGGGCACACAGGAGCTGATCATCCCCGTGCCATCTCCTGACAGGAGCTGACTTGTTCCAGGTTCATTTCTCACCACAGTTCTGCACTGCAGAGCTCTGCAGACAGATTTGGGCACAGCACCCAAACATCAAGAAAGAAAAGTCACATCAGGTCAGGAGAGCATCATCCATGCTGGGAGCACTTCCAAGCAAACACCCAAAGCTGCTGCATTAGGAGAAGACAGGCCCCAAATCCAAATTTTGGAATGACTCCACCCACTTTAATTCTTTGGTCATGCATTCTGCAAGCATTAGCTCTGAGTGGGCTGGGGTTCTAACAGCTCCACACTTGAAGCTTCATGGACAAAACAAGGTTTAGGCAGCACTTTTCAGAGTACAGATCATCACCTCCCACATGCACCCTGCCAGGTCTGGGATGACCATCAGCCAGGCTCCAGGAGGACAGACCCAGCAGGATCCCATCCAGGAGCAGAGTGAAAGGTGAAATGATTGAGCTGCTACAAAAAATATACAACCTCACTGCCATCCATCAGAGCAACAAATGTTCTACCAGTTCTTTCCATCAAAATAAGGGACTATTAGCCAGTAAGGGCATGGAACCAAAGCAACTTGTGTTCACAACTATTTTACCTAAAGACTAAAACAATACCACATAAAAAGCAGATACTTAGTGTATGTAGTACTTGCATTAGTACACACTCTCAAGGAAGTCAGATGAAGCTTGATAATCTACATACAGGAGTTTTCCACTTTCACATGCTTGACTTTCTACCTGTGTGAAATTAAACATTGGAAGAAGCTCCTGACAAACTCCCATGGGACAAACATGCTTAGATGACAGGAAAAAAAATGCCAAGAAGCCTGTGCTGATCTGTAAATTCTACTTTCAATTATTTGTTTCAAAAAGAAAGCTCACAGGAGTGACTGAGAGGAGACTACAAGCACAACATGGCTATGGAGTAGTAAGAGGTTTTAACACATCTTGCCTTATGCATTCCTGTCTTCAAGTTGCATAAAACACTGATAGATTTAAGGTTTAGGATTTGAAACTTTCCCCTCCCAGTCTGACTCCATTGTTAATTTTTTTTAGAGATTGGGATCAAGTGGCTCTTTGGCTCCTACTTCTGCAGCCAATAAAAACTCCACCCACCCCAAATCCACTTTTGCATAATTAATGCCTTTGTGATCGGCAAGAAGTGATTTTAGGCACAAAGAGGCACTGGCATCAGAAAGGCACCTTCCTACCTTGCCTGTGAGAACTGGTTGTACTTTAAAGCCACTGGCAACAAAAGTTCCCTACGCTGGGAACACCACCCAACATCACCTCRGAACAGCTTTGCTTAATTTTCAACACTCTCAAACGATGGCTGTGATTATTTTGGAAGAGTAACCCAGTTGCCATCAAGAGGAATGGAAACCAGCATCCCTTCTGAGACTGAGAGCAGAGATTGCTGGGATCCTCTGCAGCAGAACACTACCATCAAGTCTTCCCTGTTCAGAATGTTCTCATGCATTAACAGAAAAAACACCATCAATTCTACATAAATTCCTTTGCTGAAGCCAGCAGCAAAACGTCTGTGGAATTAAGGCAGATGAGAGCCTTCCCTCGCTTGGGCTTATCCCAACCCCACACACACTAAAGAGAGAAACAGAGCTCAGGAAAGATGAAATACTTCCTTGCCATCATCTCCTATTGCTGTCCAAGCAGCAAGCCCCAGCAATTGGGAGCATCCCTGGGTATTGTGTGTGCTCAGAAAGCTCCTGTTGGAGCACAAAGCCACCCTGAGCTGGTCCTGTCACAGCCTCTGGGGCTCTGTGAGTGCCATGAGGACACCGGGCATGTGACTCGCRTGTTAAAACTTTCTGGCTCACCAGTCGAAGTTCAGATTCTTTCCCTGCAAAACACACTGCATGATCTCATCTGCAAGCAATCAGCCTGAGAAATCAGCTTGTTAAAGGAAGCTTCTAGGAAAGGAGAGAAGTCTCTGGAGGATTTGGGGGCCTATATGTTTTTAACCACTTTGTTAAACCCCAGCTGCTCTTCTCCCCATTGGGGTCACCCAACCAAGAAACCATTTCTCCTCCCACACAACTCCAGACAGGACAGTTTGCCAACACCTAACTGCAGCATCCTATTTTCATCATCCACAGGCTGAAAACACTCACATTTTCAAGCAAAACTCATCTCAAGCAGGCACTGAAAGAGTGCAGGGAGAAACTCAGAGCTGCAAGCTGAGCAGCATCCAGAAAAGCAATTCATTAAACATGCAACAGTGATCATCTCAATGTGTAAACCAGAATATCCTCTGAATTTCTGGCTGTGTATTTCAGCATTTCCTCACAGTCCTCACAAGGACCCAAGACATGCACCAGAAGACAGGAATAACCAGTACAGTGTGAGCTCTGCAGAGGAGTAAGGAACAAGCAATAAACTCCCTCGAATGCCAGCTTTGTCCTGAGATTGCTCAAAGTAATGTAACAGAATTTTACCAGAGTTTCTGGAGATGCTGCAGGAGCCCTACATGCTCCCTGTGCTACAACATGCCCAGATGGCAACACCTTTTCCTGCCCAGTGAAAGCCCTGAGGAAGCAGCACTGCAGAGTGTAGGACAAAGCACAGCATTAGATTCCCAGCTGCACTCCCAGTTTGGCTCTCTAGGGCACTGTGGTGAGCAGAATGAGTCCTGTGCTCACACACTCGGTCACATTTGCATCCCCTGAGCTCCCAGAAGCAGGACCACCGCTCTGGAACTCAGCAGGGAGGGAGGGAAGATCAGAGCAGCATCCTGCCTTCTTCCCTTCCTTCCAGGCTGTCACACCCTGCCTCAGCTGCTCCCAGCAGCATCTCCCAGGCAACCCTGCCCCAGCTGCCCCTCGCTGCTCATTCAAGCGCTTTGAAAGACTTTCCTTAAAATGCTTGCATAGAAATCACTGTTTAATGTTCAGCACGAACACAGGAGGCAGGGGGGAAAGCCAGCCTGTCTCTAACAAAGGAGATTGCAGGACTGAGCCCTTGGCTCTTTGCAGCTGTGGATTATTCCAAGTGAAAGGATTATTCACCACTTCCAGCACCCATTTTCAATTCAACTTGCAGAAGTAACTGCTCTGAAACAAACAGAAGGCAACAAAGACCAGGCAACAAATATTTATTAACATGAGAGCAGAGGGAAAAGTTAATCACACTGGGTTCTCCCTCACTTTGCATCCTTACAAAAGCTACTTTATATACATAAAGTAACTTCTGCAAAGAATTTAGTCTATATAAGAATTAGGAACACCTCAGTCCATAGGTGTTGAAGCTGCTGTGCAAATCAGGGTGAGGGACTTAGCCTCGGACAATGCGGGATCACAGTGATACTGCAACTTTTTTGGTTAATGGCAGCACCTTCTAGCTCCAAATGACACTGTGAAGCTCACGGCAATTTGAAATAACTGCCTTGAAAAAGCTTTATGCTTTCTGTGTCTCTAAGAAATGCATCGCTCTGACTGCAAACATTCAGGCTAAACAAAATGTCATGACGAAAAAAGTCTCCTTCAAGCCTTTTACTCCCCAGCCAAATTTCTGATTTTACCAAATTAAGAGCAGACACCCCCCTCACCCCAACCCCAACCTGATGTCCACTACTAAAATCAAGGCACAGGACAACTGCCCCCAATTCCTAGAAAACCACAGCTCAGGAAATTCAAAGTATAAAGGGAAGGGGGTAATACTGAAGGGCTCAGCTGCTGGCTCCTCTGGTACAGCTCCTCAACCAAACCATGAAAGAAGAAGAAAAAGTAGACTTTCCAGCTCAAGTTCCAAGCCCTTTTTAAAAATCAGTTTATAACCACTAAAATAAACACAGTAAGAACAACTGTGCAGTAACTGGGAACCTGCAAAAACAGCTGCAGTTTAAGAGCAGTTTAGGCAATGTCTGGCAAACACCAGCAGATACAACAGCCCAGGAGGATGGCAGCACACTGAGGGATGAAACAGGGAATTTCACCCACAAGCTCATCAAGGAACTGCAAAAAGTTCACCCACACTGGGCAGAAGCAGCTATTCTGARCTGTCTTCTGCTAGGGTGAGCGTTTGCTCCTGTTAGAACTGCCCCTCTCCCAAATTCCAACCTCCTCGCAGCTTCTCCCCCATGCCCCACCTGCCCTGTGCTGCCTCAGCCCAGCCAGGAGTTTCCCAATGCACCTGACACCTGGGTGGGCACACTGCTCTCCTGTCTCCCAAAAACCTCCTGCTGGCCACCCCAGGGCACAGACCCCCACTGCACCCATCCTCCCCGGGAAACAGCCATCTTGAAGGGAAGGAAGGGCAAGAACAAGCAGACTTCTCCAAGACACCATGGCTTGGATATTCTAAGTCACTTCAGGACATCTCCAGAACAGCAACCACAGCAGGTGGTGCAGAAGGACAGCACCAAGCAGCGCCTCTGAARGAAATCCATCCAGAGCCCTATGACAGCTCACTTTTGAGCTCCCCAGCAGAACTCCCCAGGATTTGGGCAGTCTGACTTTCTTTAGAACTGAAGATCCAATTCTCCACTCAGTGTTATCCGAGGAGCCACATGCTCTGAACATCCTCCTTCACTGCAAAGCTGACAGTTTTCAATTACAGCCAGTTGGAGTTGTTCTTGGCTCTCCATCCCTCACCACAGACCTGTGCTCTCCATGGCCGGGCTTCTCAGTGTGCACATAAAGCAAATTCAGGAAAGATGCACCAAATAAAAGCCTTCCTGGACACTGCCTGGAACTGGAAAGGCAAAAACTCCTAGGACAGGCAAGGAGACAGCGCTGGGGAAGGAGGAGATGACCTGGGCCATTTCCAGGGAAGGAAAAGAACAGGGAGCCTCAGGTCTCACTCTTGGAAGTTTTAAAGTTTTTAAGTTAMGTGAGACGAGGGGTAAAGCTCCTAATATACATTAGATATGAGAAAGCAGGTTTTTTGAAATGAGGGTGGGGAAGCCCTGGCACAGGGTGCCCAGAGAAGCTGTGGCTGCCCCACCCCTGAAATTGGCCAAGGCCAGGTTGGACAGGGCTTGAAGCAACCTGGGACTGTTGAATATATTCCTACTCACTGCAGGAGGGTTGGACCAGAAGAGCTTCAAAGATCCTTTCCAACTCAAGCTCAGTGGTTCTAAGATGCTGCAAATGTCAGACTGCAGCTTGTGACCATCAGAAGGATAGAGATCATTTGCTTACAGCAAAAGAAAGCTCACACCACCTGATACCTGCCCAGGGGACAAGCACACACCTGGATAATAGATTTAAGGCTTCTTAAAATACAATTACTTTCCTAATTATACACCAGAGGCCAGAACCCACAGGCTGAGCAAGCCACGAGCAGCACAGCAGTTAATTCACAGAGAGCTCCTCTTGATTTCCACAGCCCACATTACCCAGACATCAGACTGAATGGACATCGGAGCCTTTCTAATTTTATAGTCCACAGGGACAAGGCAGGGATGGCTGATGGAAGAGCAGCAAGGCCTCTGCCCACACACACCACTGCTGCTGGCTCCGCAACTGCAGAGCTGCTTCTACTTTTTTTTTAAAAGATTTTTTTTTTTAATGGAGTCAGCTGAAGAGAAAATGAAGAGCTCGGCATTTTAAACCAAAGCATTTCAAAATGCTTGTTTATCTTTCAGCCTCAAAAGAGGAGAAATAAAGTGAAACAAAATCTCAGTCATTCCCTCATAAGTTTTTCCTCTCTGCCTCCAACAAAGCAAAGTGCYCTGAGCTCCACTTGATCACTTTTTCTTTTCTTTCCCCTTTAGCTTACAACATTTCAGTTAGAGAAGTTGACACAAAACAGTCCCGGATTCTCATATTTTATCTTTTCCCCATTTTACGTCTCCATTAAAGAGTATTTAGAAGGCAAGCAGCCAAAGGAGCAGCATATCCAACACAAATGGATGGGGAAACACACCAACGAACAAGCAGTGGCACAAACCAACAAAGGCTACAATAAAATTTTTAAACCAAAGTTTTCAGAGGTCTGCTTAAGGAAAAGAAAAATGGAAAGCTCTTTTTTTCACAGGGAGAAAAACCCCAGGCAAAGGAGCCATGAGGCAGCACGAGTGCCCAGCTCTCAAAGTTGTGAGGCAGAACCAGATCGCGGGACCCGAGCCGAGCAAACCCGCCCGCCCCGCACCGCGGTTCCATCGCGCCGCGCACAGCCCCGGCACCGCCGGCGGGGCAGCGGGACCGGCCCGGGCGGGACCCGAGAGCACCGGCAGGACGGGCCGAGCGGGCCAGGGGACCCGCACCCCGCCGGGAACCCCGGGCCGGGRCGGAGAGGCCGAACAAAGCCCCGCACTCGCTTTTCTTCGCGGGGCTCCCGGGCACATCCCCGCCTGAGCCCCGCGCGGTCCCGGGCAGCGCCCCCACAGCTCCGGGGGCTCCGCGGGGACCGAGCCCGGCGCGGCCGCCCACAGCCCGGGGCAGCCGGGCCCGGCCCCTCCCGGCCCA
>JACDOX010000208.1:516934-530302 GCA_014549065.1 Cardinalis cardinalis | reverse complement strand
GGTTCTGTGCCAGCCCAGCAGCTCCTGGGGGTGATGCTGCTGCTGCMCAGGGCAGCTTCTCAGCAGGGCTCTGCTCCCCAGGCAGCCTCTCCTGCTCAGGAGCCTCAATTAACACCTGGATGAGGATGATGCCAGCACAGAAGAGCAGCCACCGCTTGACTGGGTCTTTCTTCTGACGTGGCAAGTATTTCCTCACGTGGGCTGGGTAYAGCACCTTCCTGGCTTTCCTGCGCTTTGTTGAGAGGCCTGAAGGTCTCCTGACAGCCTGGGCAGCAAACATCGGCCCAGACAGATTTTCTGAATTGCTTTTCAGCAGATCTGTGCTGAAGAAAATGTTTTCTCTGGTGTAAGGCAGCATGTCCTTAGCAGTCTGCAGGTGTAGCTCTGAGAGCTGGGAGAACTCTGTGGAAATARCTCAAAGAGTTTTTAAATGCAAAAAGCAGATCGCTGAAATAATATTAAGAAATATTAATAATAACACCAGAGTTTTTATTCACTCTCRTTAAAGCAAAAAATGCAGAGCCCCAGAGCTGAACTCTTGGAGTGATTTATGCATCTTTCTAGGGAGCTCCTCTTTGCCTCTCCCCCTGCTCTGCCTGTGCTATAAATACTCACTTTGATGAGTGAAGTGCCGATGGGAGGAGCCCATCGGGCTCGGRAATCGCTCAGGAATGTGTGTACCCCAGCAGCCCCTATCTGCCCAGCATCTGCCCAGGGGCACGCTGCTCACAGCACGGTAAGGGATCCAAGTTTTCTCCTCCCCGGTTCTGCTCTCCTCTGTTACCACTGTCTGCCACAAGGCTCTGCCTCGAGACGTTTCAGTGCTTGGGGAGGGTGTGCTTCATTGAAATTCACGTATTTGCTGTAAAGAACAGAATCTGAGGGTGGCTGTCTGTCCCTGCCTTCCCACCCCACCCAGCAGCAACCCTGGCCTTGAGCTGGAGGGATGGAGAGGGGGGACTGCAGCTTCTGTTCTGACCCTGTGCAATCTCAGCACTCTGCCCCAGAAAAATGAGCAGCCTCAGCACTTGCTCTGGCAAGCTCCAGCTCAGATATGCCCAGAAAAGGAAAAAACCCACACTCACATTCAGATTCTTTGTGCCTTGTAATGACTAAACAGAGCCTGAAAGGGCTGAGTGCCCACAAACCTGCTGGAAAGGGCTACWGCTCTCTCAGGTCTTTGTCATGAATCTGGAAGATTCAGCTGCAAAMTTCCAGTGTCTTGGTCATTGTGGGCCACCTTGAGAGGAGGGAATGAAAGATTTCTRTAAAAAGACCCTGGGCAATCATCTCTGGATGGCTACTGCAAAATCAAACAACAGAATCATAAAATCCTAGAATGGTTTGTGATGGAATGGGCCCTAAAGATCATCTGGTTCCAACCCCACTGCCATGGGCAGAGACAACTTCCACCAGATCAGATAAATAGAGCTTGATCACTCCCAGGTCTTTTTAGGCAGCCTTTAGCCACCACAAAGCAGCAAAGGGCAAAAATTCCAATTTTAAACTTACTTTTTGACAATTTAACCACTATTCTTTGACATCTCCTCTTGCCCTTTGGGCTCCCTAACATTTCTTGCTTTCTTCTGGGAAGACCAAAGTGATGCTGGCTTTGAGCCACRAGGCACAAACCCTGTGCTCCCAGCACTGTAAATCACCACTCTGTCACCTGCAGCAGAACTCTCACTCTTCAGGCTTATTCCATGGAAACTCAGGCCAAAATAAAATAACTGACACTGTGACTGCAGTACATGGGATCCCTCTGGAAGGAATGTGCCACCCAGCACACCCAARGTGCTGGGACATTGATTCCACGTGGCAGCACTGCTGGTGGCTTTTGTCATCGCCCCAAACCCCATTCAAACCTGGAGCTGGAGCCTGGGGCTCCCCTCAAGGCACTTGCTGCTGAAAAATCCTTCCTCAGGGCTCTCCCTGCTGCTGCCCAGGTGAGTGTTTAAACCTGAGCCACAGCCAGGGCTCACAGACAGCACTTCAGTGGTTTTTTGTAGGCTTTTCCCCCCTCTCCTCTACAAAGCAAAGTCCAGAGGGCTGGGAGAAAAAACTGCTGCTTCCAAAATCCCCCACTCATGGCAAGGCAGCTCCTAAACAGTAAAAAATTGGCCCAGGCAGCCTCAGGGGTCACAGTCTGCTTGCAGTGGGGTGGAATGGCTCATCCCCCAGCCCCAATGACAAACACTGGTCTCAGTGACCATGGCACTGCCCACCCCTGTCTGGACTGGTGAAGCATTGGCAGGCAGCACCAGGGCACATTAAAAGTGGTTTAAAAGAAGCACACAATGAAGGAATCACTCGTGTGCATTGCTGCTGCTTTGGCTGTGGAGCCCTCAGACCCACCCTGGGCCCAGCACTGAGTGAGTCAGGCTGGGGATTGGTCACATCCTCCCACCATGGGGCTTCAGGCCAGGAGAAAGTGCCACAGGCACTGCCCCAAATGCACACCTGGGCGTTGGGTGGATGTTAAGGATGAAACCCAAAGATTTGGTCTTACACTCATCTCTCTTTATTTCAACCAGGATCACATCCAAGGAGGAAGACAGATGAAATCAGCTTCTCCCAGCTGTCCCATCACCCGGCTGTGTCACCCTGGTGCAGTCAACAGGCAGCTCCTGAAGCACCCAGGGGGTGCCTCCAGCTCTGGCACCAGTGGCATCAGCTGCTGTTCAGCACGTAGAGGTTTCCAGTGAAGTTCCACCCTTCTCCCCCCTAATCCATCTCCCAGCATTGCCCAACTCCCAGCTGGAGAGAGGCAAGTACAGACCCGGCCTCAGAGGGAGCCCCAGGAAGAGGGGTGACCTGCAGGGACAAATCCTGTTCCTATTTCCACCCCCTGGTACCCACTCTTGCCACGCCAGWGTAACACAGGGATGTATTTATAACTCCCAGCTGAGCTTGTCCAAGCAGGTCACTGCATCCTCCTCAGGTGAGGAGATGAATCAGCCCTGCAAGCTGCAGATCTGCCCACCAGGAGCAAGGAGAAACAAAAACACCTGTTGAGCTGGATGCAAAGCATTGAATTTCATCCACCCTTTCTCACCCARAGACCTCAGAGCTTTTCACTGAGCACCAGGGACAAAAACAGAGCTGCGGCTGCGTTGGGAGCAGCACTCAGAGCTGGGAGTGCTGGGTGTTTGGCAGAAGGAAGCACCAAGGAGGGCCTKTTGCAGCTGGAAGTGGCAGAGGCCACGCACAGATGGAGCTGAGGACACCAGGTCACATCAGGCCAGGGAGTTCTGCMGCGCTCAGCATCGTGCTCTGACCTCCAGCCTCCCAGGAATGCAGAGCTGTTTGTCTGTCTGTGCTGCAGGATCTGCAGGGAGGGGCACAAATGCTCATTCCATCATTCAGAGCAGCTGGAGCACACCCAAGGCACTTCTTCACTTGGACAGAGCAGCAACAACCTTGAMGCCAAGGAGCAGCTTGTCCTGGAAGGAAAAGCTCAGAGGTGACTTTCCAAGGCCCCCATGGCACCCAGGAGATTCAGGCCCTCAGAGAAGGCAGAGCAAGCCTCAGGGACCTTCATCCCACATGAAATCATCTCAGGAAGAACTGAGCAGTTGGTTTGATGTGTGAGGAAAAGCACAGGCTAAAAACACCAGGTGGTGCCAGCTGAGAGGGCACAAACTCCTGCAGCCCCAGCCTTGGAGAGCCTGGCAGCTGGGCATAGCTGGGTGGGAATGCAGCACAGGAGTCCCTGGTTTCAGCCTGGAAACCATGATTTCTGGGAATGTCTTTTTGCAGGATTTTGAAAATTTTTTAACTTTTTTTTTCCTCAGGAGAACAGGAAGGATACCACATGGGTCTGGTTTGACTGAGAGCATGGGGACAGTGAGGCACATTTGATAGGAGCAAGAGAGGGGCAAAGGTACAGGTGAAAACAGAAGGTTTGGCTGCAATTAATGCTTTACATTCTTTCACGTATCTCTTGCTGGYCACAAAAATGTCCACTCACCTCAGGGGAGGTTTTCCAGGTGGTCTTTTCCCAGGCCTGGGTTCCTGGACAGGCTTTTTGCAGGAGGCAGGGATGGGGAAATCCCAGGCACACTTACTCAGGCTTCCTCAGGTTACCAAAATTAGAGCAGCCGAATTCCAGCCTGAGGGATCRACTGATAAGACATCACAGGAAGCACAAAACTCAAATTAGCATCCACAGAAKACCCTGGGCTGTTTGTGTCCTGCAGGGAGCTGTGAGGGGCTCTGCTGGGACCTCCAGAGCTGGGTCACATCCCACACTGCCCAGGGAGAGACCACACCAGCTCCACATCTGCAACTGGAGAACACAAACTGGGCTGGGCAGGGCTGCTCCTTCTGCAGGCACTTCCTGGGGGTGGCTCCAAGCCCCTGAGGCAGCTCTGGATTCAGACCCTACAATAAYACCTAATATATGCCAATAAACTGAATTGATGAGGGAAAGTGTCAAGGGGAAGGAAAGGACTTTCCAGATTAGTTTATGACATCATGAATCTGCACACTCTGCTTTCAGTGCTGGCTGCTTTCCCTCTCACCCATCCCACCTGGAAACCAACCCATCTGAGCAGGCACTCGCTGATCTCACCACCCTGGCAGCTCTCAGATGCAGCTG
The DNA here is from genome assembly GCA_014549065.1 of Cardinalis cardinalis. Taxonomy (NCBI): domain Eukaryota; kingdom Metazoa; phylum Chordata; class Aves; order Passeriformes; family Cardinalidae; genus Cardinalis; species Cardinalis cardinalis. Next base: position 525,702 of record JACDOX010000208.1, on the reverse strand, counting down.
CCCGAAACTTTGCMGATGTTTTAGGAGCTGAGCACATCCCTTACAGAGGAATGATGTTACATTGGTGCAGCACATCCCTTACAGAGSAATGATGTTACATTGGTGCAGTCTGCCAGCTGAGCAGCTCAGGGCTGGGCAGGGGGGAGTTCCAGCTGGAGGGGAGACACAGAACAGGCAAAGTGGGAGCTCCTGAGACCCCTGAGCAGAGCCCTGTGTCCCTGCCCAAACCACCCTCACTCTCAGTGTTAAATAGGTTAAAAACTGTTGTAAAATAGTTGATAGATTGTTAAGCATGTACTGTTAGTTTGGTTATTATATTGTAAAAGGGGTTAAAAGGGTAGTTGTAAGTGTTAGGAAAATGAATCCACAAACACCAGAGGTTTATGTCCAAAAAGGAGGCAGAGGAGTCCTTTTACTCTATTCCAATGAAGGCAGAGGCCATGGGGCATTCCCCTGGCGTCTCTCACATTTTTGGAGGACACAGCCTCCTTTTTATCCCAATTTCCCAGCCACATCTCCCTTCTCTCTTTCCCCATTTCTGAGGTACTTGAGAGGTTCAGACTTCCCAAAACTCCTGATCCCAAAGATTCCCCTCTAATGCATAACCCTCCCTTTTAATTTTTAATTCTTACAGAATTTAGGGGTTTTTCTTCCCCATTGTTTCTTTCATCTTTCAAAGTTTAATTTCATTTCTCAGCAAACCTAAAGTTTATTTGTAAAAGCAAATATCTTTTTCCATTCATCAATCAGTGGAATCCTTCCCATTGTTTCTTTTCTCTCCCAGTGCTGGTTTTATCCACCATCAGACACACAGCTTGTTTGGAAAGACAAATCTGCTGTTCCTCTCATAAGAAGTATAGTTCTCAATGTACCATAACACACCTCAGTAAAGTGCAGGACCCCACAGTGAAACGAGCTGTAATGGCCAATCAAGTGCCTTAAACCTTCATGCAAATGAAGGATCCAAACAGAAACCAATCCAAAGGGACAAAAAACAGGATTAAAAGGGGCTTCTGACTCACTGAATGTGTCCAGCTCCATCTGGACCATCGGGGCCATCTCTGCTGAGCAGCCCCAGCTCTGGCGCTGCTCCATCCTCGATGGGAATGCTCCTGCTCAGCCTGGGCCCCCTTGCTTTGGGCCTTTCTTTTATTATAAAAAATGCTGAAATTACTTTAATACCAGAGCCTGCTCTCGTTTTTATCACCAGGATCAGCAGCAGCAGCTCTGCAGCCTCTCTCCTCAACCCACTTTGGTGCTTGAGAGGAATAGCAGATTTGTCTTTCCAAACCAGCTGTGTGTCTGCTGGTGGATAAAACCAGCACTGGGAGAGAAAAGAAACAATGGGAAGGATTCCACTGATTGATGAATGGAAAAAGATATTTGCTTTTACAAATAAACTTTAGGTTTGCTGAGAAATGAAATTAAACTTTGAAAGATGAAAGAAACAATGGGGAAGAAAAACCCCTAAATTCTGTAAGAATTAAAAATTAAAAGGGAAGGTTATACATTAGAGGGAAATCTTTGGTATCAGGTGTATTGGGAAGTCTGAACCTCTCAAGTACCTCAGAAAAGGGGAAAGAGAGAAGGGAGATGTGGCTGGGAAATTGGGATAAAAAGGAGGCTGCGCCCTCCAAAAATATGAGAGACCCCAGGGGAATGCCCCATGGCCTCAGCCTTGATTGGAATAGAGTAAAAGGACTCCTCTGCCTCCTTTTTAGACATAAACCTCTGGTGTTTGTGGATTCATTTCCCTAACAGTGCTGCACTTCCACAGCTGCAGCAGTTTCCCCGAAGTTTTACATAAACCTCCCTCTCCAGGGCCAGCTCCACACCGTGCCCAAGGAGGGCTGGGAGAACCAAGCGCTGCTGTCTCCTTTCTGCCCGTTTTGCATGTTTGAAAGCTTTTATCACAGGGCTTCACCTGTGTCCCAGGGTGACGTTATGATGCTTGTACCCCCATTTGTGTGTTCTGTTTATGCTGGATATCATGTTCTGTGCCTTCAAGACTGGCTCTGGAGAGTGAAAGTTTTGTTTTGGTTTTGCTCTCAGCCGCTCCCCCAGGGCTGGTGGGACACAGAGACAGGGCAGTACATGGTGCTGCTTTTGMTTTTTGCTTTGCTTTTCACTTYGCTCTTGCTTTTTGCTTCTGCTCATTAGCTAGTTTAGCTAAACAGTCCAAATTTCTTCCTGGACTGTTTCTCCTTTCCCTTTTTTGGACCTACTCGAACCTGCTCCGGGCTGGGGCCTGGGAACACCGAGAGTTTGCACCTTGTGGCTGCAGCAGCTGCCCCAGCACAGGAGGGGCTGAGAACAGAGCGACCACCCCMAGAGAGACTTTCTGAATTTGTCATCTTTTTCAGAGCAGTGACAGAGGGGTGTCATCTGGTATTGTTCATTCTGTGTGCTGGGGGTGCTGTACCTGTTAAATGAACAGGTTCTTTCCATTTCTCTCTGAGAAATCCTTCCCAAACCGGTTGGGGGGAGTGGCTGTGTGGGTTTGCTTTCTGGAGGGGCCCCTTTGGAGGTTTTCTCCCAAATTTGCCCTAAACCAGGACAGCCTGGAACTTCTCCCCGGGCTCCATGGCCCAACCTGCTCTCTGGCTCCCGGGAGGATGCTGGGGGGGCCACAGCACCCAGCTCTTCCTCCCTCCCTCCTGCCCAGGAGGTGCCCAAATATGGTGCCACACTGCTCCAGCGTGGCCCGGCATTACTTCACTCCTTGCATATGCAACACACCTATTTATACATTTTAATGGGGTGTTTGCCGTTCTGGGCCCCGGGGTGTTATCCCTCCTGTGGAGGGCGAGTGCTGCGATGCCCCCGGGCTTGTTTCCTTTCCAGCCCTTCACCCTCTCCACCCTGGAACGTGCATTTGCTCACTCACAGCCTCMTCTGCAGCACCTTCTTTCAGACCTTTCCCCCAATTTATGATTTCCATCCCAGGCCTGTCTCCTGCAGTGTTTGGGTGCCTCTCAGCTCCCCTTTCCCCCCRAATTCCATGTGCAGACAAACCATGTCTGTCTCTGTCTGACTCTGTTCTCCCACCATTTATGGAATATTTCATTTCCCCAGCTCTGGAAAACTCTTTCCAGTTCATCCCAGTAACTATTAACAGTTACTCTCTGAATATCCTGTGAGAGGAAGAAACTAAATCTATGGTTACAACTGTCTTTGAAAAACCTTGGATGTAATTTCTCCCATCTCTCCAGGATGCTCACAGGTAATGCCTTCACTCCTGCATTTGCCTGTCCCTCCTCCTTCCCAAGGAGAGGGGGTGCTTGTCCTCCCTGCACCTTTCCAGGACTCACCCCAGCACTGCAAGGTCTCAGAAGCCACTGCAGAAATTCCCTCTGCACCCTGGCAGGAACTGCAGCCTGACCCACCTGGGCTGTCYTTGCTCTTTTCTCCTCTGCAGCAGCCCTGATCTTCCCTGCCATCCCTGGGATCAAAATCTGCTTTCCTGGTGGCACCTCACCTGTTTAGTGACAACCACAGGAGTTGGAAAAGCCACAAATCCCTTTCAGGGACTGGCAGCAGCTTTTCCTTGCCCTTAGCACAGGGACAAGTCCCTGGTGCATGTGGAGATGGGATCCCTCTGTCTGCCTCGCTCTGCAAACACAGTTCAGGTGCCCTGGGCCAACACCAGAGATGCTCAGGGATGGGCAGAAGCCTCAGGAGAGAGGACGAGGTCCTGCTGGGTGGGCACACAGCCCCAGCAGCACCCAGGGAGCTCAGGGACAGGCAGGCCCAGCAAGGCTGGGGTGGTGCTGTGTCACAGAGCCCTGCTCCTGGGCCATCACACCTTCCCAAGGGGAGGCAAATCCTGCAGGACTCAGCCTGGCAGCCAGGCTGGCCCCACCAGCCAGCACCCCCCTCTGGAGGCAGCTTCAGACAGGCTTTGATGARGGGAGGCTGCTGGGGATTAGGTCCTTTTTAGGAATATTTCAATCCAAAGCTCTTCTCCCTGAGGCAGCTGAAGTTATCCAGAGCTCCTGCAGAACGTGCACCCACCTTCCTGTGGCTGGGCCATGTCCATGGAGAGGCACAGGGCACATCCCATCCCTGGGGCAGGAGAGTCCTGGGAACCCCAGCCCCAGCTCCTGCCTGGGGAGAGCAGTCCATAACCAATGTGAGACAAAACAAACCCTCCCAGCTCACACACCAGGGCAATTGGAGCTCCTGCCCTGTCCTGAACCAGCCCTGGGAAAGCTGCAGCCCAGAGTGGCCAGTGGGTCACAGTCTGAGCTCTCAAAACATGAATTATTTCCTATCCCCTCCTACCCCTCTCTGTCATTCCTGCTCTCCTGGGCAGTGACAGCCCCCTCCTCAGTGCAGAGCTGTTTGCAATCACCCTGCACTTTCCCCAGGGCAAATGCAGAAAGGGAACTTGGCCCAAACCCCAGCGTGGCTCTGGGGTGCAGCTGCAGGGTGCAGAGCGCCTGCAGTGTCCCCAGGCAGCAGTGACAGCCATCCCAGTGCTGCTGAACTGGGATCAAACCCAGGCTCTGCAGCAGGGAGGGAGCAGCCTGCCCCAAACCACGGCTCCTGCACCACACAGATGTGCCCTGACTCAGGAAGAGCTTTTGCCAACTGAGGAAGCCTTTGGGGACAACCTAAAGAGCCATTTGAGCTGGGATTTGAGTCCTGCATTTTATCTCCTGGCAGGAAATGTCCTCTCCACAGCCTGGGGATTGCTGTGCTGTCTGACCAGAGCCTGCAGAGCTGAGGGATGAGGTGGTGCTCAGGAAGCTGAGCCCCAGCTCTGTGCACTGAGAGGAATCTGTGAGACACAAAGGCTCCAGCAGGTCTTCAAGGTGCTCAGAGCACACAGGAAAACTCAGGCTCAGGGAACRGCCAGGAGCCCTGATTTAGAGGGGTGGAAACAAACTCTGAGATGCCCAGCTGCACTCGAGTCACCCTGCCCTCCTGCACAGGCTGATGGCTGGGGTGGAGGCACCCAGGGACCTCTGGCACAACCAAACACCCGTGGGTGGCATTTATAAACAAAATCCTGGCCCCTGAGCTGTTTCTCATCCAGGATAAAAACATCCCAAATGTCTTTGCAGTAAGCTCAGCTTACAGCTTAAGTTAAGCTCTCTAAGCTGTGGAACCCAGCTCCCACACGTTGGTTTTTGAGGACACATGAGTTGAGATGGGTTGGATGGAGGAGCTGTGCAGCTCCCAGCTTTTGGCACTGCTGCACTGTGTGGGGTTGGGATTGGGCTTACCAGGGGTACATGGCTCCAGAAGGGAAATTTTGGAGGAAATCCAAATTTCAGTCAAATGAAAGAAATGTACTTTCAATTCTTTTATTCAGGATAGTCTGGGTTTATTCCTGACAATAGCTCTGGAAGCTGGAGTAYGTGACAGAGTCTTTGGAGATCAACAATCAGAGAGAGGTGAATCAAAACCCCAGTGCAAACATCCACAGGGTTTCTTGTCTGGGAATTCACAGCAAGCTGTAGAAATCTTGTACAAAACCACAACCTGAGAAAACAATGTCATAAATACCTGCTCAGTTTTGCTCAAAACATGGCTGTGTGCTCTTCCCAAGCTGCTCCCAGGCCACATCTCACCTGGGGCTCAATGGCAAAGCCTCTTCTTGGCCTCTCAGGACTGGGAACAAGCCCAGGATTCCCACTCCATCAGCCCCAACCGCCTTTTCCAGCGTGTGTTGCTCAATATCCACCCATTGCTGCTTTGGGCTTTCCAGACAATGCCCACAGTGATGTGTCCCCAGAGGCAAAAAGCAGAAGAGCTCTGAGGATGAGGTGTCACCACCAGACCTGAAACAATCCAGAGTTATTTCTGCACCATCTGGCACAGCTGAGCAGTCTTTGAGGCGAGCCCAAACACACCTGCAGGGCAGAAATCTCACTGCAGGTGCCAAAGGTGAGCTCAGGGATGAGCTCAGAAGAGCAACAGCTCAGGAACAGGTCCAGAAAGTGTTCTGAGGATGTGGTGGTCACGTAGGAGCTGGGGAAGGCAGCCTGCACATCTGGGGGCAGGAGCCCAATCTGTCCCAGGCCAGGACACACCAGCCAGGACCAAGGGAAGCAAAGAGCTGTGAGCCTGGAGAGAGTCAGACACATGAGGTGACACATTCTGCAGGGGCAGTGACCCAGGGGTTGTTCCATCCTATTTAWATCCTGCAGCTTTTGATGCCACCTCAAAACTCCTTAATGACAAGAATCTCAAATGAGAATGAGGAACAAAGAGTCTTGCACTTATTGGGAGGTGGCTGCAGCTTCCTTGCCCTTCCTTTTCCACAGAACATCAGGAAAAAGTGAAGCCTCTGGAGGAGAACAGGGACCAGGCTGTCCAGGCTGCCCCTGGACCAGGGCAGAGCCAGTGCAGGGCTGAGAAAGGACACTTTGAGCCCAGCCTGGTGGGACACACTCCTCATGAACACAGAACTCTGCAAACCCCAAGAGCAGCGTTTGGTCTCTGCAGCAAATCCCTACAGGAGGTTGACTTTGGCCACAACCTGCTTGCAGCCCATGCTGGAGTACTGCTTGTCCCCTGTAGTGTAGTAATCGAGCTGATTTGCCAAATTTTCAATGTGTTTCTGGTCAGGGTAGAGCCCCTCCCTCCTCATCTGCTCCTGGAAGCAGTTTATGACGTGAGCCTTCTCCAGGAGCACGAAGGGGATGATGTCTGCAGCCTTCCACAGAGGGTGCACCCTGACCAGCACCGGCTGGATGATGCTCAGCAGCTCTTCAGCTCCACATTGCTGGTGCAAGAGCTCAGTGGATGCATTCTGGGTAACAAAGTTTGTGATTTCAGCACCGCCCAGGTTGCTGATTAAAATGTAGATGGCATTGAGRAACTCGTTGGTTTGATTGGGTTCAAAGAATCGGCTGAGAGTGTCCAGCAGGACGGGGGACATGAGCTGAACCTCATCCAGAATAAACACTGGGGTCTTTTCCTCTATTTCAGCTCTGGTGACCATGTCAGCAATCTTCTTGGACAGATCTAGTTCACAGGTGAGGGGATCCACCCCGCTGGGGCAGTGGTGCATCACAAAGTACTGGAGCACAAAGTCATTGTCCATGACAGAGCGGAAGTGCTTGGCCAGCACCCAGCCAACGTGGCTCTTCCCAACCCCTGTGGGGCCGTTCAGAGAGATCACCAGAGGCTTGTTGTGGACGTGGGTAGCCAGATAGTCCTTCAGTAATTCCACAATACTTTCCACAGCAACCTTCTGCCCAAACACTTCCCGGTGCATGGTTTTCTCCAAACCGTCCAGGTCGTATTTTTGGAGGTTATCATCCAGGTTCTCTATTGCATTGAGAATCTGGAAGAACATAATGGCAATGAGCAAGAGGAGGCAGCRCTTTGCCTTGCTCTTCTCCTCTGCTGGGAGGTATTTTTTTGTTTTATCTGGGTAGAGAACCATCCTGGATTTCCTCCGGCTCTTTTTCCGCCTGCACTTTTTCMCCGAGTAATGTTCCACAGACGTGTCAAAGGTGAAGTACTGGGAGCTCTCAAAGCCAGACTGATTAAAGAAGGCCATGGAAGGGGGGTACAGGGAAGTTCTGTTCAGGGACAGCTGCCTCTGGAGCAGCCTGGTGTGGACAAACTCTGCAGATTTTTCCCGAGGCAGCTCCAAATGCAGCCGGCTTTTCTTCAGGCCCTGGTAGCGCCGGCGCAGGCGGACGATGGCGCGCAGGGGAGAGGAAATGGCAGTGATTTTCTTGGAAGCAGCAGGGATCACGGCATCTGGTACTTCCTCTGCGTCACTCTCAGAGCAAGAGGCCTCTTCTTTTGCATCACAGGGCATTTCCCCTTCCCTGTCACTATCGGTGACGGGAATCTCCCCTTCCCCATTGCTGTCGGTGATGGCAATGTCCCCTTCCCTGTCACTGGCACTGGCACTGGCAGGAATGTCCCCTTCCCTGTCACTGGCACTGGCAGGAATGTCTCCTTCCCTGTCACTGGCACTGCCACTGCCAGGAATGTCCCCTTCCCTGTCACTGGCACTGCCAGGAATGTCCCCTTCCCTGTCACTGCCACTGCCACTGCCAGGAATGTCCCCTTCCCTGTCACTGCCACTGGCACTGCCAAGAATGTCCCCTTCCCTGTCACTGCCACTGCCAGGAATGTCCCCTTCCCTGTCACTGCCACTGCCACTCCCAGGAATCTCCCCTTCCCTGTCACTGGCACTGGCACTGCCAAGAATGTCCCCTTTCCCATCACTGGCACTGCCAGGAATGTCCCCTTCCCTGCCACTGGCACTGCCCTGTGTCTCTCCTTCCACGCTGCCCTCAGTGAAGACAATTCCTGGGTCACAAGGAGCCTCTTCTTTTGTGCTGCTCTCAGCACWGGGCACCTCTCCTGCATCCTCCTCTGCTCCAGATGTGCCTCCTGTGGGATTGCTCTCCATGCAGGGCATCTCCACCCCCAGATCCCTGAGGACACTTTTTCCATCCACCTCAGAGCAGGGCAGCTCTTCTTCCATCTCTTCTGGTTCTTACAGCCCAATCACATCATCTTCTTTCTAAAAAAGAAAAGGAATGATGTAAAATCAACCTTTCTAATATCAGGAAGTGATCAGTAACACTGGAATTAGACAGATATCCCCCTTTCTAATGGACAGAAACCTGCAGCAGTCAGCAATGACAAGGTGGCAAAGACTTTCAGACCTAAGCTGACTTTCTGGAAGATGGGACAGATGTGCAAAACTACAGATGAAATTCACAGGATTCACAGAATCACTGGGCTGGAAGAGACCTTCAAGATCATCGAATCCAACCCAGCCCCAA